>VZRI01006423.1:218245-261738 GCA_013397515.1 Upupa epops | reverse complement strand
CCTCTGTGATCTGTGTTAGATAGTTTTGTCCTGCTCCGGCAGGGGGGTTGGACTCGATGATCTCTTGGGTCCCTTCCAACCCCTAACATCCTATGAACCTATGAAAAGGGACTTGCTGGCCAATCCCCACAATTTTGGTGCCTCACAAAAATCAGTGAGCTTCAAACTGCAGCAGGAAAAAGAAAGCAGTGACAAAAACCTACAAAGACATGCTTTAAAAATTCCATTGCAGAATCATGTTTGCATTATCAAGAAGCATAGATAAAACTCATCTTTTCTACCCATGCATATATTTGCTACATTAGCATACTGAAACCATTTCTGCCCTGAATTATGTGATGGTATGTGCACTGGATAGCAAAATATGGATAGGACTTAAACTACACGTTAGAAACCACTATCATTGTGGGAAAAGGATCCGAGTTTGTCCTAGCACTGCATACCGCAGCAGGAAGAGAAGTACTTTTGCATGGACCTTGGTATCTAGCACACCTCTGCTCAGACCACTGTCTCAGTGGTCTATGCTACTTCTCTTTTCAAGAATTAATTTATCAAAAATTAATAAAAATCAAGCTCATTGCAGAACAAAAGAACAAACCTTTTATGGACTTGTTTCAATCGGAGAACTCTAGCCTAATACTTCCTGTCCCCCTTAATTTACCTGTAAAAACAAAGAACAACCCAGTGTCCCCTAGCAAACACTGAGGGTCAAAATCAGATCTGTTATATCAAGTGATTTAGAGAAGCAGTAAGTTTGTAGGTGATGTTGTACACTCCTTTTAACATTAGCCCTCGTGCCAAGCTTAAGATGAAGACAATGGATGACATTTTCTCCTCTGTTCCAACACCAAAGCCATCTAAACATGGTAAAAAAATGGACATATCCATTGGGAAAGATAACAAAGAGATGCGGCAAGGACAACACTTCTGAAAGAATGGGACCAAACACACTGTGAAAACAAGCCTAGCGCTTCTAGGCCAAATGATTTTGTTCCATCTTTAAGCAGAGAAGGGATGTATCAGCACCGTGGCAGTGTGCAGCCAACAGGCACACCTCAGGGTTAATCTTTCAGTGGGAGGGGAAGGGGCTTATGAAAGTCTCCACTTACAGTCTGCTGTACTAACCTGCAGAACCAGCACAGGACCAAATTTAAAAACACAAAAAAGAGCAATGAGCTAGGAATGAGTGGAATGTTCATGTGTTAAACATGTGACAACATGTGTGTCAACACATGTCAACAAGGTGTGACAACAAATCAGATATTAACAGAAGCATTTTGAATCAGTGCCACCAGATGCAATTTTATGCCACATCTCCACAAAGCAAAACACAGAGGAGTGGTGAAGATTGGGTTGCCAAGGGAATTGCTGAGGAATCCCAGTGGCAGGCTGTACAGGGACTGCTGAGAGCTGCAACACCAAAATCCTTCCAAAAGCCACATAGAAAGTCAACTCATTCATCTTCTCAGCAAGAGTGCACAGTAAAACATCATAAGGAACTCAAGAAATAGTGTAAATCGAAACACTTGAAAAGGCCAAAAGTAAACAACTTGTAAATCACTAGGGAAGTATTTTATTCCTGTAACTCAATTAATTATAACTATGAGCTGTGATCACTAAAAGCACGGTCCGTAAAATTTACTACAATGTTTAGGAGGTAGCTGCTAGAAACAGAAATAAAAAATAGCCCATTCAGGGAATAACAGATCTGTTCTCAAATTGTTCTTAAGAATACCTGAGCAGAAAATCCAGAACTGTTCTAGTGATGGGCAGTGTCAGTCTGTGCTCTGAAACACACCATGCATTGAAACAAAAATTAATCCTGATGACAGGCTTCTCTACCAAAGCTTTTTGTTCATTCTTTGTAAAAAAATAACAACTCACAAAAAACCCCACAACTGAAACCAACAAAAACCCAACACACAGAAGCATAAAAGTCTGGAAGATAAAGTATCATACAATTGCCAATATAAAAATCAGAGTAAATTTCTACAGAATTCTGATGGGCAAAGATCCTGTGCTGGTGTTTACCCAATGCCTACCTGTCTTTGTAGACCTGAAACCTGGATCACTTTTGTTTTGAGGGATTGGAGCAAACCAGAAACAAATAACACGTATCTAACTTGCACTGGCAATACTGTAAAACTATCTCATGATATAAAATGTAGGCGTTGTTCTCTATGAATCACTGCCATTTAAAAAAAGGATTCTGATAGACAGGCAATGAATCACATTTGATTTTGTAATAAGAAAAAGCTGGCTTCTGGAGAGAGACCTTTTGGCAAAGCATAACAACTCTATGTGCCAAACTACTAAGAAGTAAGCCTTCCCTTGCCATGTAAATGGCCTTGTAAGACCGAAGGAAGTAATTCATTTTCAAACACACTCAGAAAATGCTGCACTGGGTACAAGCAAAAGTTTCACCAACTAGAAAGTCACAACACAATTCAACTGACAAGAGTGTTCATGTTCTGTGAACAGTGCTTAGCTTAATGACTCAATATACATTTTATGACTGGCACCTACTTATTCTTTGCATTATTCTTGTCTAGTAAAATTAGTGCAAGTTTTACTAACTACAGGAAATTCCTATAACTCAAAAACTTCATATTTGTGCAAGTTAACCACCACTTATTTTTTTTTTGCCACTGATTCAATGTGGCTGTGCATCTTGTATACAAGATATTACAATATTTAATCAATAAAGAAGTATAATGCATGTGGGCTCATTTTATTAACAGTAATAAAATAGAAATTACTAAGGAGTGAGGAAACATTTTCATTGTGTATGACCGCAGTCAGATATGTAATGTCAGTGCATGCCACTGAGCGTATTTTAAGAGAAAATTCCATATTCAAAAGTTTCATATATAGACTTACATATAACCCATGACTGTGCCTTAAGATTTCAGACTTGTGTCAAAGTCAATAGAAAGTTTTATACCTTCAGCAGATATTCAGAGTTTAGAGCATAGTTAAACAAACCCCTCAATTATATGCTTTAATTTCAATACCGTATTATTTCTAATTGTACTTAAACACTTGCTTAAACACATTTGAAAACCCAGCTCCTGCCTCAGGAAGCACTTCTTCAGCTAGGCTTTATTATTAAATTACACACCATGCATGTGTATGAACACAAATCAGTGTGTGTTGTCATGCAGGCGCATAAGAAATTAGGCCCTCTTAAAATGCCATGTTGTCATGTAAAATTGCTGTTCCTCATTAACCACACTGACAACACTATGCCCAGAGTTAAGAAAATAAACTCTCAGCTACCAAGGAACAATATTTGCAATATTCACCAGTCACCTACTATATGATTAAATAGGAAACAACCCTGTCCCCGAGCTTTCCAGTACAGCAGAAAAGCTATCAGTAAATCTATGCAGCGCTCACATGTGATGAGCTATATGAAAACTTGCAAATTCTTCTGAGGCTTCATAAGCCTTTAGGAGATTATTAACAATTTAAAAGTGCAGGATGTCAAAATATACAAGAAGAGAGATGTAAGCACTGAGGCTATTTGCAGGACAGCTTTATGCTCCGTTGTTTTTTTGGCCTCATTAGGATATTATCTTTGTGCCTTTTAATGTCTTTTAATACACTAATCATGGACTCTCTTCTTCACAAACGAGCTTAGGCAATAGTTATCAACTAAAGTACTAATTTGGCAGGCAATAGTAGAATAGATGTGCTCTTGTTATGGGATTCAAATCTGAATAAAAAGTTTGGGGTTTTTTTGACATGGTAATAACTTTAATAGTAAAAGTTGTATATTATGTGCACAATGTCCAGTTCATTTGATTCTTCTAAGTCACCGTAGGCACAATAAATTTTGCAGCAACACTGAAGAGTGTTTATAATATTAATACTTCAATAACCACACAAAGCATTCTCAATCCACTTAGTACTAATAGTAGAAAAATTTTGGAGATATTTTTATAAATGCATAATACTGTTGATGAGAAGCCTGGGATTTTTTTTCCATTCCTTGCTGTCATGTCAGTGCTTTGTAATGTTCACAAGACAATAAACTTAATATTGTTTTTTAAGAGATGAACTAATAAGGCATACAACTGTAACAGGGTAAAATATACTCATTAATATCCTAAATGCAGTTCCCTGCCATGGCAGAATACTGAATACTCCCACAGGAAGAAGAGGAGGAGGAACAAATGCACTTAAAACTCATTCCTTGAATTAAATCCCACTTTCAGAGTTTTTCCTGGCAGTCAAATATACCACCAATTATACATAAAAATGCTTTTCTCATATCAGGGTGAGCTGTTTTCATCACAAGGCTGTCATCTGCTAAAATATAAAAATATAACGTATTTTAAGATGTTAAGACTATATGCGGGGCCCATGTAATTGAATTGAGCACTATTTTTTTATTTGCTACCACTTAAAATATTTTAACCCGTTGGACAATCACTAAGCCCTTATAGTTAAAGAGCATCACGTTGCAAAACTCATTCAGGAAAGTAAGCCCATTCAGCACTATTTGTGCATTAACTACAGGCAGTATCTCAGCATGACAGCTAACACTCTTTCCTATATATAGTTTTTTCTGTCTATAATTTCTGATACATGTCAAGATGATACTCTCTATATATGTGCCTCTACAGACTCTAAACTCTGTGATATCAAGATAATTCACACACATCAAAGTTTGATAAAGTAAATAAACAGAAGCATTTAGCTTTTTCCTCTTCTAGATGCCCCTCAAATTAACAGCACCAAAATATGTTCCCATTTTGTGAGGAACACTCACATACAGTTGCCCAGAGATGTGGTGATCCCCCCTGCCCGGAAGTGTTCAAGGCCAGCCTGGATGGAGCTTTGAGCCACCTGGTTTATTGGAAGGTGCTGCTGCCCACGCATGTCAGGGTGGTTGAAAAGTACAAATGATTTAAGGTCCTTTCCAACCTGAGCCATTCTGTGATTTACATATCCATGCTGAAGTGTATTTCCATCAGCATCTGAAACTTCCATCAGACACTTCTAAACTTGGAAGAGCACTATCCAGGCACCTTAAAGCATAGTGTTGGCCAAGATCAGCCTCAGCTCAGGCTGAGGGACCCTACTCTTTACCACACCATTATTGTTTCTATTACTCTGACAAGATAAACAGGCAAAAGAAAACTGGGCTCCACACTTGAACTCTATAGAGCAGAAGGCTTTGTACCATGCTACAGCTAAAATAATAGTAAAGATACATGACCTTTTGTGCCCCAATCATGTGTTGCACAAAATTTATCTTTCATCTTTTAAATTGCCAAAAAGAATTAACCTTCTCGACTGTACACACTAAGCACCATATAACCTGCTTAGCCACTTTTCAGCAATAGAGCAATCACCTGTCATCTGACTACTGTACTTTTGACCCTTCAAAATATTCCCAACTAAAATATGTTGACATGTTTTTACATGTGATTCACTATCTATTGTTCTCAATAACATAGGATACTTATCACATGTTTTGATCAATGTTCACCGCATCTTGCCTATTTTGTCTTTCTAAATATTAAGTTTTCCAGATAGTTGTTAAAACCACCCTGTCCAGGTGGCTTCAAGCTGCCTACACAAGGAGTGCAGAACCAGGTCATAAGCACGGTAAGCTTGCCTTGAAACTCAAATTGCAACATGGTGCAACACTGAGAAGTTTAATTAATTAAGAATTAAGAACTCTAAATTTAAAGTTACCATGAACAGGTCCATTTCAGAATCTTCTATTGGATTACTCGACAAAAGCAGTGAAAGAATCTTATCCAATATTGTTTATTGGGGGGGTTGGTATAAAACACAACATAGTGTAGCATTATACTCTATTTTATTGCAGAAGAAAGGTTTTTGAAGGAAATACAGCACTGAAAATGGACTGTGATAAGAGCTAGAGAGAAAATATCAATTTCAAAGCCTGCCTATGACTAAATAATAGAAGTCTAAGAAAAAGATTACAGTGACAACTATAGGAACTCAGCACCAGCTGACCTCTTTCACATTACAGTATTTCTTATTTTCAACAGAAATGATAGGAATTTCTTTAGGAATTTTCTTGCTGATACATTTCAGAAAGACATCCTGAAGACTGAAACTTAAATCTATAGTAATTACTGAATGGAGGGGAAAAAACCCTATAAAACTCAGCCCAAATAAACAGAGGTAAGGGATCAGAGTTACTGTAATATAGGTGACACAAAGAAGCCGTAGAATAGAACTATATTAAGTTCTAAACTAAATAAAATGGGTTAAAATGGTAAGTTTATGCAGAAAATCTCCCTAGCAGATATGTATACCAGGCAAATAAAACTGTTTTCCATGTTGCCGTTTCCATTTCTTCCATCTAACACTAATAAGCAAATCTCCCTTTGCCACTCAAAAAGAAAATGCCACACTACATGTGTTCAAGTGATGGATTACCAGAGTATTATTTCCTGAGAAACTCTCCCCCATCACCAGTTTTTCTGAGAACCTGACACAGATCTCTGAGAGCAGAACAGTAGTTGACAGAGATATTTAAATCAAACAAACAAGATAACATTCTCTTGAGGATACAGAAGAAACTTCTTAAAAAGACAACAGTGGTCCTGTTTGAACCTGAACAGTGGACAACATATTTGTGGGGAAAGATGTTGATATTTTATTTCATTTCAAAATCATTGATGCACTTTGAAAAGAACTTAAATATTACGTGGATAACAATACATTAATGCAAACTTCTACAAAGTCCTGACTGTCACTGATGCATAAACTTACTGGATTTTTTTAACAAGTTTGGATTTCACAATATATGTGAAGACATAAAGAAAATAATTCCATGTTTCTTATTTTCTGATATGGTATTAATAACAGAGGAAGAATAACCCAAGAATAAGGCCTTATGACTTGGTCCTGCTTTTGTCAATCTTTCTGTTTTGAAGTGAGAGTCTTCCCACTCCTTCTATTGACAAATATTAACAATATTAATTGCCTTGCTTTTTGCATGAAGGAGCAAACTGTCTGATTAAAGATTACTTCACACAACTCACAATTCCTTCAAGTGAACTGTACATCACTCCTGCATTTCCTCCAGAAATCGGGATACTAATGTTTAAGGAAACATGTATGTCTGGTAATAAACTGGTAATAAATGTTGAAGAGTTTCATGACTTTTGCTACTATGCTTTGCCTCTGCAATGAAGTAACATCTAAAACCCTTGTTTTGATGTTATCCCTTAGACTACAGAGTACCTATTCATACCAAGCCTCACTCTTGTCACACCTGCTTTGACACTCGGGAAGGTGGAAACTAATGCTATTTGTTTTGACAAGACAATTTCAATAGTTCAAATGACATCATTTTAGGACACCAGACAGAGTATTCACACCTAAGAACAACTTGCTGTTAGGAAAATGTATTGATGTATGTTTTCAGAATGTTATTTTTCACGGCTAACACTAAACAAACGCTTTAGTTGCTATCACTGAATGGTGATTTTTGCGCATTTGTTTTCCAGCTGTAATAAACCCAGCAATTCTCAACTACACCAGAAAAGACTGACTGCGCTTTGTATTTTGCACATAAAATACCGTGGAGAATGTGAAGTGTCTTTTAGCTGTGTAATCCGTGATCCCATTGATGTCAGGTTCTATGAAGCTCTGTTTGAGACTGACAGTTGCCCACAGAGTTCATGCAAACTTGCCTGCTTTCTCTAGAAGGTTGAACTGCCATTCTGTTTCTACTTTTTACAGTATTTGCTAATTCAAATTGAGGAGAAAAGTGTACCATCAGGTTCTAACTCTGTGGCAGTCAGATTAATAATTATAGGGTTACGCAACATTAACAATACTGGTACAAGCAAAGCAGCTACGTTAAATTTTAACAGCATTAAAAAGAGGGGAAGAAAGAGATTGAGAAAAATTTCAGTTCCCTTCTCTGTCATGAGTTCTTGTTATATTGTTTTTTTCTAAATTTAAAATACTTCTGCAAGTAATCCAAGATGACAGCTAACAGCAAATCTTTCAGTTTCATGTCATGATAAACAGATGTATGCACCACAATTCAGGACAAAACTGTGCACTTATATTTAGAACTAACATCTTGCATTATTTTTCTCAAACATTCACAGAGATGGGGCAAGTTAGTGCAGTGGAAAAAAAAAGAAAAATCACACTCATTAACTTTGTCAGAAGTGTTATTTTGAATAGTTGCATGCATTCTGTTGAAATATGTCTGTCATTTTTACATACAAACCAACAATTATATGCTGGAATTCTGCCCATATGGTCTGTGAAGTTGACAACTCAACTGTTTTATTAATCTGCTATTCACCTTTAATTTGGACAGAATACCAATAATTAACCCTGCAACAAATTATACTGCCATTACTCTTTTAAGGACACTCATTCTCTAGGCAAGTCAGTCTAGTGTGAGGAAGTAAATTACTGTGACTTTTTGTAACCCCTCAGGCAGGCGTGTGAACAACTAAATACCATGTGGCTGTGATACAGATGGGGTAAGTTCCAAGGCTTTCTACTGCCTTGTTTTTTTTCCATTTAATTGCTACACAAATATCAATATTTTGTGGATTTTTATATATATATTGAGGCATAATCTCAAAACAGATGCTCAGTCTCTTCTAAAGACAGAAGACTCCTCTTCAACGTTTCCCACATGCCACACTTCTCATTCTTTGTGCAACAAGGCACGAGCATCTCTTTTAAAATCTTATTACAACGCTTCGTTCAAAATACAAAATTATTTTGCAGCAGCTTAGGTGACCCTTCACCAATAACAACACACTTGGTTCAGAGGAACATGACAAAGAAGAAAATAAGGGTATTTATAATTTATTCCCATTACACCCATCTAAAATGAGAGAGCTTGGGATTTTAGAACGTGGTTCTAAACACACCAACACACCTCCACCAAAGACGGTTAAATGCTAAACTATTTGCAAAGCAGAAACTGTTTTTCATTTGGTTACACTAAGACAGAAATCACTTCACAGCTTTATGCAGGCACACTTTTCTGATGGCAAAGATGAGCTTGTAAAATGTGACTATGTACAACTAATACAATTGGACAAAGGTGTCCTGTATTTTGGGAGTGTCAGATGTAAACTGGTAATGGACTTGGTTCATTGTTTGTAACTACAGAATATTTTGTACATCTTTACAAAATAGCCTCGCTGAGGCAGACAAGATAATTTGGGGTCAAATACCGGTTTCTTTAAGACTAGCTGTAAAATTTCTATCCAACATTCAATCAAGATTTCTCTTTATCAAAAGCACAATTCATACTAAGCAGGCTCTCAAACTGAACCTCCTCGTTCCTGAGCCATTCTGAGGGAATCATTGGTCTATAAACCAACCTAGGTTAGAGAAAGGAGTAGAAACTATCGATACTGAGATCACGATAATATTGAAACTGATTAAAAAGACTTTCCTCACATGATTGTCATCTCATGAAAGCATAAAAAGTTGCAGATTTCATTATGTTTGCCAGATACAAAGCCCCCAGTTTATCAATGGGCTGTGTACTGTGAATCAGAGAGCTCGTCTATCTTTCCAGTTGTATCTTTATTTTACTATTTGTTCTTGGATGTTAAAAACACTATTGGAAGCAGTCCAAAAGTACATTGTTGGAAAATTGTTAATGCCCTAGTCATACAATGTCATTTTGAGGCTCCCTGGGAATTTTGATTTGCACAGCTTATTAGGATATGACCTTTCCCTTGATTTTTTATTTTAAGATCAAGTTAACATGATATTTCCCCAGTGGGAGTTGCTGTGTTTCCTTCACAGATAAGGAAGAGAGCAGTGGCAGCTCCGTATGGAGACAACTTTCATACAATTCTACAGTATGGACAAGCTGTGGTCTTGACAGGCATCCAATGCATTCCTAGAGGTTGAGAGGAAAGTCATGCAGTACGTCAAGTTCAAAACCCAGGAACATAACAAAGGTATTTCCCTGGATCTTTCACCTCCTTTTTTTTCCCCTCCCTTGAAATGTCATTTGTGATTAAGCTTTGAGGAATTTTAAGGCCCATGGACTCCTTTCCATGCATTCAGTGGATCAGAGCAGCACGAGCTGAGAGATAATGGATTTTTACTGGAACACGTTCATATTCTTTTGGGTTAACAATTCCTACCTTTACAGCACTGTTTTTCTTCACTAGATCTAGTCCCGCATACTTGCTAGCTTCAGCATCTTCATGCTTATATGTAGATGACGGGGTTGGAAGGGACCTCTAGGGGTCATCAAGTCTAACTCCCCTGCTCAAGCAGGACCATAAAAACCTAAGATAGGTCACACAGAAATGCATCAGTAGGGTTCTTAGAATACATTAGCATAATTTTTCCTGGGATCTCATGAAGCTGATCTAAAAACAGGAGGCTGAAAACTCAGTTCTCAAAATATTCTTATGTGGCAGGTATTGTAAATAGCCAACAAGAAAAGCATCTCAAATTTCTGGGTGGTCAGTGGTAGGCACTGAGTCAGAACACCTACAGGAGCCTCTTGCTCTAAATTATTCTGTATTGGAGAGACCTGTTTGTGACAGTGGTTGATTCCTCATTTCTCAACCCTTACATGTTAATGAAGCTGACAGATAATTAGTAGCCAAATGGCATAGCTTGTATTTAAAAACTTTCAACTGGTCAAGACTCAAAAATGTAGAATTTTTAAATAACTTTTTGTTCAGGAAAAAGTAATTTTCTCACTGAAATTATGGTCAGTGGGTCAATAAAGAGGTTGCTAAAAGGACTTAAACACTTAGGGGTCTATCTATCCAGTGTAATAGTTTTAGGCCTTAAGCCTTTGCTATGCAAAGAACATTTTTGCTCAACCACCAAAAAACCATGAAAGGAACTAATGGTGAAACACATTACATTTCCCACTTATATGAAAATTAAAACAAAGTTTGTTTGCATGTTTTTTTACTTTTCATACAAATAATAAAACTTGATAAAGTCATCTACTGAATTAGTACTCTGGTAAGGAGTTATGCAAAGAATGTTCTTAGAACAATACCACATTATGCCATAAAGTAATACAGCACAATGTAAACGCTTCATGATATTTGAATGTTGAGGCAATTGCACATCTGGCAAAACCATAGAAAGGTTTGAGTGATTTGTAAAACAACTTCAGCAAAGTTTACAAACATTGTTGGTCATCAGTTCTTCTTCAGGCAGCAATGCATATTCTGCTGTATTTGGCCATGCAAACATAATTGTCCTGCAACAGCTGTTAGCAGGGGGTGTCCCCATTAGTTTGATTTGCATTTCCAGAAACAGCTCTTCTTTCAGTGAGCGACAAGAGACATGGATTTTCTACTCTAACAAAGTAGTACCAGACTGCCTTACAAGCAATTTAGATTATAGGCTGACTGTGGGAGTTAATTTGCAATTGATCCATGGCTAGTTTTGTCTCCCTTGGGTAAAGTACAAAGTCATTATCTACATCACCGCTTGAAGACCTCTATGGAACTTATATCTAACAAAGGAGTAAACAAATTCAAACCGATACCATTTAGTGCATGTCACTGTAGAGTACACAGGTGCCAAACAATCACATATACTGACATTTCTGCACAAATCTATCAAGATTCTAGATAAATGCTAATAATATAAAAGGCAAACATTACCAACTGAATAATACAAACTGACTGGAAGAAATCTGTTGGTTGACTTTCTATTTCTAATAGAATTGAGCAACAGACAAACTTGAAAACAGACTCAACAGAACTTGTAACTTTCTCTACTCTGGTGACACAGACTCCCGGTGCAGATGTACAGTGTTAGCACTGAAAGTTTATGTACAGAGGGCAGGACTGAACATTTCATGTGAACATATTCAGACCATGATAAAGAGCTTTGTCTCCCATTAGCAATTTAAAGAATTGTGATTTGGTACTCCCAACACACCTATAATTGAATTCCTCAGTCATAAAATCACTGGTGCCAAACAAGTTCCGATATCTTTTATCGAGCCTCTTTTTTCTTGTCATTTGTTAACATGTTTCTTATGGAACTTTACTTCTTTTTATAGATACATTTGCTTTAGTTATAAATTAACCCTGGAATTTACTCTCCCAGGGGCCACAAACTGCTTCTTTAGTTTCTGAAAAAGTTTTGGGTTATATGAATTTATGATTAGGAACAGTTCTTTGTAACAGTCAGATGTTCAAATGCAGAGGAAAGGCAATCTCAAAAGATTGACAAAGAATAAACTGAACATGTTTAGATGCTTTTCTGCACCTCCTGCTCTAGAGGCCATAATTAATTTACCAAAAGAGAACACAGTGGTCTGTGGGATTTCTTGTCCTTCTGGTTCCTTGTAACAATATTAACCAAGACAAAGCCTCTTTCTAAGAGGTTCCATATTTCTGTAGCTCCTAAAGATGGCCAGCACAGCCCAAAGGTATGTGAAACACTTTAGAATTTAGACTCAAGTGCAATTTGAACCATATTATTAGAATTTCAATAATTTTTTAATGGATTTATTCGAACAATTACCATAAATTAACTAGTTTTGCATTTGATAAATGTAATCCTTTTAGTGCCGCCACTGAAGGAGCAACAGTTCAAGCTCTCCCAAAAAATCAAAATGAAAAATTCCTACAGGATTTATCCATAGTAATCTAACTAAATTGGTTCTGGTCTTCAACGAGCGTTTGCCAAAAGGACAGAATAATACTTTTAACAGCCAGGACATTACACCCTATTTCCTTTTTCTGTCCTTCTGTGCTACTCTTAGCTTCACTACAAACCATTTAAGTTTGAAAAATCTGATTGGATTTGATATAAACATGCCAGATGTCCATCGTTTAATAGTTTAATGCCTGATGTAGTGGGAGTTTTTCAATGTAAAGCAATCTGAAAAAAAACTCTTTTGCCTTTGCGATCAGAAAGACTTTGCATTCTTGGATTACTCTTCCTGACCCAGTTTAGCCTGGCTGTGGTGGTGCTGCTATGCATACAACACGTAACAAGGTACTGAGTTAATCCAGTGTGGGGTAGGTTACAAAAAAAGACATTGATTTATTAAAAAAAAAAATTGAAAAAACAATCACTCTAATTAAGAACCAAAAAGGTCAAGGAGCCCTGGACTAATTTTCCTCTATTCACTTCATGTATTGCTTTCTTCTATCTTATAGTTTCCCGTGCTCAAGCCAATGTCCTCTTACAAAGGTAGACAGAACTTCCTTCTCTATGTGCTCTGAAATTGCTGGCCAGTTATTTGAAGTGAAAATATTAAAATGTGCATTGTGCATAGCACTTTGGGTCTACAATTCATCTTTTATTAGTTACTGCCTCAGTCTTTTGATAAAAGTTATAAATTATGTTGTATTTCTTTTTGAATGTTTGATGTGTTTAATGACTATAGTAGGGTCTTGCTGTAACTTTGGTAAGTCCTAATAAAACATTACATTTTCTGCTCCTTTAACTGAAGTGAGTGACAACGCTGAAAGGATTTTAACAGTAAAATAATTTTTAAATTTTTACAATAAAAATGAGGTTTAAAAGAGTGGCCACATTGTCAAATATTTCATCCTTCAATTCTTCAAACATTAAAATACAAGCTCATTTGTTTAGATTTTACAAATCTATGCTTTAGGTCTGAGTAGTGGATTTAAAATTTAAAAAAATATTTGTTGGCACTAGATGGGGAAGGTCAGTCGTTCTCGTTTGGCTTTGATAGTAATCTGTAATCCACTGAAATCAAGGAGATGGTGAGCATAACGGTCACTTTATCACTCTTCAGGGTAGCTAGTGCAAAGTCAGACACAACTGTAACTATCGCCTCTCACACCTTGTGTACACATTTCATAACTTTGCTTGCTCTGTGTACTTTCACTTGAGCCAAAAGGAATTGTCAGAGCAAACAATTCATAATGTATTCTGGAAAGGTGACTTACAATGTTAATTACCTGTAGCTCTTGGAACAGACAGTAGGACAGTAAAAAAATTCTGATTTTTTTTTTCCATATTTTTCAGGTAATGACTATGCCATATACAAGTAGTTTGCCAACATCAGCTCAAGACAGCTGTAGAGAGTGAGCTTTGCCATCACGAAACACATGCTCCAATAGCAACCACACATTAGAAAATGTTTTAAGAGTATTTTTAAAAATGCATATTTATATGACAGCAAAATGAGCAGACAAAATGGACAAAAATTACTTATCTCAATTTTTCTTGTCATAAAATGCCTACCATCTACAGCTTCTATTGCATCACATACACAACTTCCTTTCTTCTGTGCCATAAGGTTTTAAACTTAAAAAGATCTACCAGCCGTAAACCATGATTTTTTAAGAGCTAAAAATGAACAGAATATGAAACCTGGCTCATCTTGTCCCACAGGCAGGAAGAAATTTAAAAGAAAATTTTAACCAAGCAGAGATGGGTTTAAGCTAGTTCAGTTTCAGGTACACCAATCAACTACCGATACTCTCAATCTGGCCATACTTGTTTCACTTATATTACCAAACTCTTAGTCATCAAAACCGGGTGGCAATACCTAAATGGCCTATAGCAAATTGTCCACAGCCCATCCTAACTCACAACGTATTTCTGGGAAGTGTCTGAATGCCTCTTACTTGACTGAGCTAAAACTGGACCTGGGACAACGAAAGGATTTAAGCATTTAAGAAATCCAGTTCCTGAGCCTGTGCCCAAGCTACAGCACTCCTTAATTTACTAGTTTGGGTTTAGCCTTTGAGTTCAGTTAGGTTTTCTGAGATTAGAGAAGATAATTACCTTGCAGTTTAATTTTTTTGCAAATTCTGAGTTACTCGGTTTTCTATCAGGACATTATTTTCCTAAATGTGGTTCCCGCTTTCTATCCACAAGCTGGCAATACATGTAGAAAGTTCCCTTAGCTTTTCAGCAGGGAAAGTATGCAACTTTGAAGACAAGTCCAGAATTCTCACTGAACATGCATTCCCTTTCTACAGCATGTTATTGTGCAGTAACAGAAAACATACTCAACTATCTTTCTCAAATCTGCACTTTCATTTCAGTGAAATGTAACTGTGCAAAAGAGATTGAAAACTCTAATATATGTTATGTTCCCAATGCTGACAGGCAAAGCGACTACAATTATCAGATTCCTGTAAATGACATGTAACAGAGGCATTCACCTATCTTGTTTAATTCACACAACAGTGAAGAAATATTTTTCTGCTTCACAACTGCACAATATAAAGATGGCAACACTAGCAAAGTGGAAATTGCCTACTACTGCTGTCATCTCCTGCTCCAACAGGTAACAACACACCACATACAAGAAAGCCGCTCAAAATCATTCCTAGCTTCTAGGAGCTACTATAACCCACATGCCCTATGGCTGTAGAAGAAAACTGACTGTTCTTCAGGTGGATTATACTGCATTAAAGAACATAAGGGGACCTGGTAAGAAAAGAGGCTCAAAGGTGATGAAGGGAAGAAAATCCTATGGGGTCTGTCAGGATCTCTTCCCAGTACTACACATCTCTGCGGTAGATTCTTTTATTTTTCTCCCTCCAATTTAATTTCAGAAATTCTTATTCAGAAGATGTTTTCCTTAGGAAGCTATGCAATGGTTTATATGACATACTGGAATCAGAAAACCAGTACTATTTACTATTGAGCCAACACTTTATTTAATTTCCATATTCATAGCAAAACTAGCACTCCATCACTCTTACCAGTTTGAACTCCAAAGAATTCTCCTCTTCAGTATGGCAACTGCCAGGTATAATTACTACATTCATTAGCCCTTCCTGGAGTAATTGTTAAGAAAGCAGGAACCATACCTGCACCAGTTTCTTCTTCTCCTCCTTTTGCTTTTTTTAAACCTGCTTTCCTTCCAAGAAAGTTAGAGGATCTCTCTACTTTGTGTCTTCCCCTTATGCTAGGTCTCTCACCTTATTCACCCTCAAAACATTTTCCTCCCTTTATTCTTCCCTTTAAAAGGTAGATTTAAAAAGGAAAGGGAGGGATGGCCCCACTGTCTCTCACTGTTTTCATACCTATTAATTTGCTGCAGTTTTGTTTTTAAATTCAAATCCATTTATATCAACATTATAAGGAGAGATACTTCACCAGTGACAACAAAAAAGAGTTCCTGGCCTGTCTAGGAGCCGAGCTTCAGCAGAAAAGTAAAATTGCCACATGTTGTAGAACACTGCATTGTGCCTTCCTGTTAGTGGCTGGGGGAGGAGACAGGAATCTGTTGCACAGCCTGCGTCATAGAATGCAGTCACACTACACTGTATCAAATTGAGCATGTGTGTGAGTTATTGTTATTCTGAACTTACCTCTGACTTCAGCAACATTCACTGCCTGTTCTCCTGTCCTTAGCGGCAGGAAAGCTGTCACTTGTTGTTAGCATATCAGACAGTTCCTGTTCTCAGAGGAGTAATAAATAAAGCTAGATTTAAAAAACAGAACAAACTTGGGGAGTAAAAGAACAATGAGTAAGAATGCCAAGATACAGGGGAAGACCAGGTTATGCCATTGTCAGCACATCTTAAACCAAGAAAAGCTGAAACTCTCAGAAAAGACCAGAGAATAGAATTAAAAGTCGGGATGGTTCCATCAATAAACTCACAACTCTGAGAAAGAAATCTGAATATCTGTATTTTTAAAGAATTTCCCTGGTTTTTAAGATCTTCTTTGGCAAATGCACAAAGGGCTAAATAAATAAATAAAAACAATAGAGTCTGAACTATTCCTCCCACTGCCTTCCTTCAAACTTGTCTGTAATGCACTCACCAATTCCCTTTCCTGACTCTCATTACGGACAGCTTTTTCACTTTTACACAGCTCTGCTAGGCCTACAAAGTCCCTCACTGGCCTTCGATCCTGGTCTTAATCCACCCCTGCAATTAATCTAATCACACTGAACAGCAGTAGCCTCTATTAAGATTAAAGATACTCTAGCTACTTCCCAGCATTTTGAAGGCAGGGCCCATCTTACTGTTACACATTACCTAGTCTTGCAAAAATTTGTTTTATGGATATTTTCAAAGAAGCAGAACAAGTGATAACATTTTTACCTTTCATAAAGGATTGATAAAGCACCAAGAAAGCAGTTTCTTTTTATCTCTAACCTACTCAAAATTGGCACCTTGCTGACCCACAAATAAAAGGGAAAAAAATGCACATGACTTCCACATCCTCAGTGTTACATCACGAAGGATGAAACAGCAGATTCTGGGCACCTCAGAGGGCCGCTGTGCTCGACAAAAATCTTTTCTTGCATAAAAAACTTCCCTTTCTTAACAGAACTGTTACTCACTAAGAATCTGACAGATATCCTACTGCAATTCACAGGAAAATGAACACAGTGGTAGACACCAATTTACTGTGCAATCTGGTATTAGCTCATTAACCACATTTTTTTAATATAAATACATACATGAAGATACAATTGTGGGGGGAAAAATGTTTTTAATATTCCATTCTGGGATTAAGATACTAACTGCCATAAATTTTCAGGAAGTCATGCTTACAAGAAAGTATCTTTGCTGGAGTTAAAAGGGGGGGGGTTGATACTTGAAGGTTTTCCAGTACTTCGAGCACTTTCAGAAATTCCTGTCTGCACCAGCTGTACTGTAATAACTATTTCTCAATAAATTAGTAATCCCAGTCTAAGAAAATAATTCCTTAAATGTTATTACCTATGTCAGAAAGTAACTTGCATAACCCGATCCTATCTACTCTGAGTAAAACCTAAACCAGTGCAAGGACTTCAAGTGAATATTTTCTTCAAGGTATTGAGGTATGGGGTTACTGTAAAAAAACCTCAAACTGAACAAGATATTATGAACATAAGAAATATCTGCCGCACCCAATTTAACTGGGTAAAGTTAGCCAGCCTGATCACATGAGGCAGACCCAAAGAACAAGTCTTTGGGCAGTGCCCAAAGGAAACTGTGTAAGGAACCCTCTTGGGTCTCTTATCATGCCATAATGTTCTTCTCTGGATCGCAAAAACAATTAACCACTTCAAGACAATTGGCAGGCTCACATCATAGCTAATACTTTGAGAAGCTTGCAAAAGCGACCCAAGATCAACTGGCAAGCTCATTGTGGAAAGCAAGCGTGGAATTTGCTTGCAATAGCGTTTCTAAAGTGCGAACATCCAAAAAACAACAAAAAAAATTTGCCAGCTAGGAACTCCTAATTAAGCTTCCATAGGATATTTGGAATTTATTGTGTATTGCCTTAATAATGAAAAATACTTAAAACTATTGCTAACAACCTGGATCTTTCTCAGTCCTTCTTTAAGGCTGGCATATTCCCCTTTTTACATTCAGGACCTGCCATAACAAACTTTTGCAATGCTAATTTTGAAACCTATTCTGTAGTTAGTTGTAAAAACTCAGACCTAGCTGAGATCTTTACTAAATCACCCACTGCAGACCAGTGTAGCAATTCTAGCAATAGTCTTAGTGTAAATATAAAACAGAAGAATCCAGGAATATAAACTTTTTTAATGGTGCTTATTTCATTCAGTGCACTGATTTCACGTGGAATCCTTTTGTTCTAAGCTTAAAGTCTCGTTTCATTATCTTAAACCATCTTCAGCAACAGCTGGATATTCTGAAAGTGAAAGCACATTTGAGGTAGTTTTGTTTCCACACTCTCTAATCATGTTCTAGGCAAAACCCAAACAATCTGCACCTTTACATGAGTGCCCTGCAATATGCAGTAATTTCTCAAACTCTTTTTATGTTGACTATTATGATGGTATTTTTAAAATAAGACATCTCCCCACATTTTCCAACACTTCTAAGTTCAAAAATCAAATATGCTCTCATGTCTTGATGTATAAAAGAAGTGTAAGTGTGAATGATGGCACCCAGGAGTGATGAGAGAGAAAAAATACAATGAAATCCTCACAGCACTTGAGCTACTTAATGAAGCAAATCCATCCACTATCAATGGTTAACATCAGCAGAATCTGAGAAACAGCTACATTGCTAGGTCAGTGCAAGAACTTTGTTTCAGACATATACTACAAGCTAAAAAGCAAAGAGCTAAAACACTTTTTCCTCATCCTGCAGGGAATGAGAATCTCGGCCCGTGGCCTCTTCAAAATTTCTCAATATTCCATTAAATATATGGATATGGATAAAGAACATAAATAAAATTCAGGGTAAGCAAAGCAGACTTTTGCCCTCACTTCTGAGCTTTTATCTGTAGATGGGTCTAGGTATAACTGAAAATAATATTTGACTAGATTTTTGTATTCATATGTAGGAGTAAAAATTCATTTAGCAGTATACCACATAATAACATGCTTCTATTAAGCTTAAAACCTGAGACTCGGCACAAAACTTGGTAGCTGAAATACAACTGTAGGGAACAGTGAACAGTAACTCCAAGTAAAACATATTTGAGATGAAAGGATAAACTCTTCTGTAGACATAAAAAAGCCAGTTCCCAAACCTATCAAGAGGAAGTATGTACACTAGGAAAGGCAGTAAATACAGTTGGCTGCATTTTTCCACAAGCCCCCATATTAGGTAGCACCACAAAGTACCAGGTCTAGGTAGTAAAACCTGTTTTTCTGACCACCCCTACTAGAAGATATTGGTGTGAGTGCTAAAGCCTGTAATTAACATTTTTCTTTTCATAGTTCCTTTTTTTGGTGTAGGAGAGTGACTGTTTTGGTCGTCTGACATATGTTTCAAACCACCAAGGTTAAGGACTTGATTCACAGCAATATTCATATATTCCTCTAGTCTACATATTGAAAATGTAAGTCACTCCGTTCATTCATAGACAGCTACCCAAGTTCAAAGCCTCTCAAACTTCACAATTGCTGCTACACAACCATAACTAGCTGCAGCAGTTACACAACACCTCTGTTCAATAAATCTAAACAAACACACAAGCACTATGGACTTGTAATGCAACATAATATAAAATCCTATTTTATGCAACACAGCGTAATCACATATTGTGTAAAAAGTTTAAGACGAGATTGTAATTCTGGGTAGGACTACTTTGTGCAAACAGGAGCTTCTCAGAAAAGTGGTTTGCTTGAACTCAGTGGAAAAACACAAGATGCAGTAAGACAATTCCATCCCTTTCCCTGGCTCTATATGCCTGATCCAGGACAGCCAAGGGTGCTTGTAAGAAACCTAGAATTTTATACGTACAGGTAAGCAAAAAGAGGAATTGTAGCTGGAGGACTCATACAAAACAGCAAAGGATTCTGGCAAAAGGGAATCCAAAATATGTTACAAGCAGGTCTGTGATAAGGAAGATAAGGACTCATGGAGTCCCCATGGAGTCCATGAAATTCCAGTAACCTGTAAAACAGTTCACAATACAGCATTTTCCTCCCATAACCTGTTAGAAGAATAAACCTAGAACCCATGTCTAATTTGAGCGTCTAAAATAAACCAACTGCAACGTCTGGGCTGGAGTTAAAATACAGTAAGAAAACAATCACACAAAATCCAGAACAAAAGGCAAAGATACCATTTCTGTTACATTGGCATTTCTTAAATAATTTAAAGCAAAATATGTAGGAGTTTTGCTGCAATATATATTCAGGGTTATTTAATTTCAGGCATTTAGCCTCACTGATCAAAGAGCAATTCATCTAGAGTCAGACCCTACATTTTCAGTACAACCACAGGAGGACTTCAGAAAGTACTGCATGGAAGCATGTCATGCATAGGGCAACATTTCTAACACTACATGGACTACAAACCTGCCCCTACTTCAACAGCAGAAGTACCACTGACCTAGACAAAGCTTTTTTTTTTCCTAGACTCTATTCATATTCATCCTTTTTTTCATAGCGTGGAATGTTCAGTGTATTTCTCTGTTGGCATATTATCCAAGATTTATTATACTGCGTTATCAGATGTTATATATAGCCTTATGACATTACTGAGAAGTAGGAAGTCATTCTAGAACACAGGGTCAATGCATTACCAACACCCACATATTTACTACAGTGATATACCTGTGTGCATGTGTTCACCTAAGCAGACATGAAGTATACTTGCACCTGAACATCCATACACCAAGCTACATAAGCTTTTTGTTTTTTAAATTGCTAATTATCAACCAGCAGAGTAGACTTTGGGATTCATAGACTTGAATTCATAGACTTTGTCCTGAATGTGCAGACTGCATGGCATGGAGGTGATCTGCTTAGTCATGGGGGAAGAGAGTGGCTTATGCAAGTCCACAAAGCATCATCTGCTAATCTATTCCAGAAACTTACAACCTGGCTTTTGAGGTAGTTACTTATCTTCCCCTCTTTAAGCAGGATACCTTTTTTGTATTTGCTGGGAAGAGCAATATAAAACCATCTGTATTTAGACAACAGGGTGCTGCTTAGAAGATGGGAGGGGAGTTCTGTAAACTAACTTCTATGTATGCCTTGTGACCGAGAATAGAAACTATAAACCTGTTGCTGTTGTAAGCACAAACCAACACGCTGCATTTTCAAATGACAATTTTTGCCTCAATCTCACTACTACATTGTGTCTCCATTGTAAATGTGTTCTATATAACGTGAGAATGCCAATAGTTACAAATAGTAGTAAGGGTAGGGGCAATCTTTTTGTTTTAGTGAGTAACAAGATGGCCCCATATCTTGACCAAGCTGCTTGGTACTCCTGCAACACAGGTAATTAGAAATATCTACAGAGTTCATGTATCATGTGTTTTAATTGGAGAATGTTGCAATTGTTTTGTTCAGTTCCATAGAGTCGTTTAGCAGAGGACAAACAAGCAAAATAATACAATGGAAGGTGTGGGTAGAGTGGGAGAAAAACATGAGCCTCACCAAATTGACTAAAGTTCTGTGAACGTTTTCAAATAGGAAGACTGCAGCCTGAAACACCTTTCTTTAATTGAGACAAATTTAAAAGAATAAAAACCTACAAAAGATTTAGTTGTATGTTTGCCTTGTGGCGTGAGAATTGCTGATATCATTGTAGTGACAGGCAGTGGTGCAGTAGAAAGCATGATGCTGAAGCAGAAACTGTCCTATGGCTGCCATAGGTATTTGCTCCTTCCTATCTCCTTACACCTGCATGAGTTGAAAGTATCATGAGCCTCACTCACCGCAGGTACCAGTTGGGTGACAATTTGCTTAGCACCTGCATTTTCTACACACTTTGGCCCTGGAACCTGAAAGAAAGAATAACTGAAAAGAGATGAACTAGCCTTCATTAAGAAGAAGCAGGAGGGTAGAGGGTAAAACAGACAAGAGAATTATAAGAGGTTTAAATAGGTCGGAACCTATTTACATTTCATATTCATGGGAATCTAAAGATAATAAGATAAAAATGAAAGAGCAGTAAGATTTTATTCTGCCTTAAAGAGGCCTCCACCAGAGGGGGAAAAAAAAAAAAGAGAGGGGGAAATATTTTCCAAGTCCTCTGTAACAGTTAAAAGAAATCCTTAAGAACTGACCTGCTAATGGGACACACCCCCCACACCCCCCCCGCTTATGTCTGTGGCATAGGAGTATAACCATGTTCTCTAGCTTTAGGTTATTTTTATATTTTTCTTTGGTTAGTTCACAAAAAAGTAACTGATATGCAAAGAACATTTCATATGGACTGCTGAAAAATAGATCCCTGCCTTACAACCATCTACACCATTATGGAAATACAGCATGGAATAACAAGCACTCATCACTTAATATAATTCTAAATTCAGTGAGTCTATCAGTGATTAAAAAATTAAATGAGTTGCAATAACTAAATGAAAGTACTGTACCCATGCCTTCAAAAGAACCTAGCATGGAGAATTTACAGTTGTATCTCAATTTCTTTTGAGGTACTGCAGTGGAAACTGTTTTACTGCATGCTGGGGGAAAAAAATAGGAATAATCCTTGTGATGAAAGCTAGTAAAAGTAACTCAGATTCTGAATATCAAAAGACACACAACTAGTGATCCACAGTTAGGCTCTCAAAAAATGGCTACAGCACCATTCTGAATAGATTATATATATAAAAAAAAAGCCTAACCCAAAAGCACAAGAGAGGACTTCAGCAATCACAGTGAAAAAAATCATGAGGTGTACTTCTCATTCTTTAGTCCAGCTTTGCACAAGACAGAGGTTGTGTTCTACTACTAAACTTTGCCTTGTTTTTACATTTTGGACAAGTCTTTGATTAGCTACTGTTCTAAGTGGGAAAAGAGATTTGCAGTAACTGAAGCTGGGCCTGAATTTATTGTATTGTCTTTTAAACGCACTTATGGCTATTTCAAAAATTTCACAGAAGAGTCAGAGTTAAAAGCAGCATTGATAGGGGTGTCTTATCAGTATCTTACAGAAGATTAAAAGGCATAGCTTTAGTTATTCTTCAATTAAATGTTCATATTTTGCCAGCTTTATTTTTTGCTGATAACTTATGAAACACAAGTTTATCAGGAGAAAAAGATTTCTTTGTATATTCTATGTTGTCATGGAAGTTTCACTGAGTGCTGTTGTTTAATAAATCATATTATGATGATGTTTAATGAATTATATTTGTAAAAAATACAAACTAACTTCTGATACTACTTAAGCATCAGAAGACTACTTACTTAAGTATCAGAAGACACTAATTTGCGTTTTCTCAGAACCACTAACAATCAAGAAGGTATTTTACAAAATTGATTCCTAGGAATCTTCAAATCCAAAGGCTGCCTGTGTAAAAATACCTTGAAATTATATTCCTGATTGGTTATCAGTTAAGAGTCCACGCCAACTGCTCTTTCAGCTCTCTCTCTCCCTTTAACAAGTCCAAGCTTATATTGTACCACACGCCTCAACACACTGCTAAGAGTGAATTCTTATAATCTCATAATTAAATCTCTAAGCAATGTTGGCAGTATTTTTTTTTTGTCACAGCCAAAGAGAAAAATTATGTCAAACGGACGACTTCATGCCACAAATTCTGATGTTAATGAGGGCACAAGGTGAGCAAGTTGATTTCAAAGCAACGCCGAGTATCATGTCATAGGCACCACTTGGGGTACACTGGGAATGTTTTAGTTAACTAGTAACAAATCATAGTAGCCTTTTAAAAGGTAAATTACTCATTAAATTATGAACTAATCGGTACCAGAAAAAAAAATGAATCATTACTTTCGAATACCCAGTTTGACACGGAACACTGTGATCAAGTTCCACAGTGAAAAGCTCCTTCAGAGATGCGGCAGCAAGTCACAGATACGAGGCAACGCTAGTTATTTCAAGGATAATTATGGTTAATCCTCCTGATCTAAAGGAACATAGACACCACAGCACACAGAGAAATAGATAATTTCCTGAGCTTTTCATCAGCGTAAAGGCCAGTCTTACATCACTAAGGGAAACATCACTGCCGCGCACTCAGTGCCCCAGAGTTACACCAAGAGCTCAGGAACTTACACTCTCCGGTTGTAGAACACCCTGGAGAGAAATGACATCGGCAAGATTACAAAACGCTCCTGCGAACCTGAGCCACTGACTCCGAGACATAACACATTTCAACACAGCAGCTCAGCACGTCTCCCCCCTCCGCGGTTGAGAAATTAAGGGAAAAAAAAAAAAGGCTGTTCATTCATTACGTGAAGAAGGCAGGTGAGCAGCACCAGGACTCTTCCCAGTCCATTCCTTCCCTGCTACCGCTTACTTCAGCCAGCCCCTCCACCTCCGCAGGGGACAGGTCCCCCCTTCCCGCTCACCATCCCCTTGTGGAGCCCGGAGTGGGTTTAAGACAAACCCCCTCACACGGCTCCCGCCGCCCCAGACTCCCCTGGCCCCGTCCCGACTCCCCTCCCGGTAAGAGCCTTCCCTCACAAACCGGCCCCGCCATGTGTCCCCTCACGTCCCGCGAGTCCCTCACCTCTGGGGAAACTTCCCCGCTGCCACGCTGCCCCGGCCGCTGTCAACTCTCAGCGGGCGAAATCGTTGTCTTGCAGCGGGATAAACTCCCCCGCCCGGGCCGGGCCGGCCCTCCCGCTCAGGCACCGCCCTATCCCTACCCGGCACCGCCTCCCGCCACCCCGCAGGGCTGGGCCCAGAGCGGGAACGGTAGCGGGGCCTGGGGCTCGGGGTGGTGCGCAGCGGGGAGAACCGGGTGAGGTGAAAAGGGTGGCGAGAGCTAACCCAGTAGGACCGGGACAGCGAGGAGGAGGAGGTGGCGGCGTCGTCGTCGTCGCAGCGGTTTCTGCTCCCTCCTTTCCCCTTTAGACCTCGAGCGCTACCTGAGGGCGGGCCGCGGCCCGGCTGGAGTTTGATCTCTGCTCCCTGTCACCTCCTGTCACGGAAAATTCGGGTTTTCCGGCTGCTACCCGCTGTCTCCTTCTGCGTCCCCATTCTCCTCGTTTCGATCTGCCTGTCCCCCACTCTGACAGGAATAAAGGCTTTTCTGAAAAGACTCTTAGCAGTGACGGAGGTAAATCAATTAATTTTTCCCCCCTCGCGTTTTAGTTGCACATTGCCCCTCTTCCTATTCTGAAACCCCCACCCCCTTAGGAATGCGGAGGGCGATGTTCACTAAATCTCCCAAGAGAGCATGTTCAAACAAGCATGTCACCTCCTTCTAGTTCACCCTCCGATTCCTTTAGGAAGAAGTTAGGTGTGAAGGCAAAGCAAAAGAAGTCCTCGAGCCAGGCTAGAGAGTCATCTTGTGCATCAGGATATCCCGGGATACAGCAGCGTATCTGTCAGAGCTTCTCATCTCTTGGACATAACCAGAAGATTCCGAGGAGCCCAATTTGCCTAATTGCGGCTCTTAGTCATCAAGCATTTTGAAAGAGAATCTACATGTGCTTTATTATTTGTGTACCGAAGGCAATTCATAGATTAGGGTTGGATATGTCAAAGTAGCTGGTCTGCTTACAGATACCAACATTGCCTGCAGCCTTTTGTTTGTGAGAACAATTCCTGTGTCTGTAGAGGCTTGAAGCGCTCTGTATATTCTTGACAGTTATGTGTTTGTATAGTAGTGTTACCTCTGCCTTGATATATCAAGGAATTTTTTCCAGATCATGGTATTCCCTCAGTCAGATTTTTTTTTAGCCCTACCAGTGTGGAAGAAT
This sequence comes from Upupa epops, assembly GCA_013397515.1. NCBI lineage: Eukaryota > Metazoa > Chordata > Aves > Bucerotiformes > Upupidae > Upupa > Upupa epops. The sequence continues at coordinate 235,700 of VZRI01006423.1, read as the reverse complement.
TTTGTTTTTAAAGTGATTTTGTTTTGTTTTCTTCTGGGTTTTTTGGGTTGTTGGGGTTTTTTATTTGTATGTTTGCTTATTTTCTTAAACACACTGCAGTCATATCTATTCAGTAATACCCTGACTCGGGATTAGGAGCCAGATACTGGAAACAAATAAATTCCTCAGAATAGGCTCAAGATGCCAGGGATGAATAAACAGGCAAATGTGGGCAAAACAGTAAATAATGCTAACAAAGGCTTGAATACCTAAATTATTAATATATGAAACCAATTTACAGCAGTATCTCAAGTAAAGTTTCAATAGAAAGTTAAAAGAAGGATCTTAGCTGGATACTTACACAGTGGTTCAGCTCTGCTGAGAACAGAACCAACACCATTCTCTGCAGACTGCTGCAGAAGAAACTCGTTTGGTTTAGGTAATAATCAGAGAATCATTAGGGATCAGATAGAGCAGCCCTCCCAAAAATCTGGGATTTAGTAAGCAAATGTGTTAAAACTCCATGAGACTGGGAGCATTGCAAAATTTGGCAGGTATTAATGGACATCTGACTGTGAGTATAAGTTCCTACTTTGACCTTAGACTAGTAAATAAGCAAAGTGGAAATACATGGTTTGGATTGTAGTGAAGTTGCATGGGGAAAAAAAGGCAAAAAAGGCAGATGTAACTCAGTCCAGAGTAATCAGCCACATAGAGCTTCAAGACCAGTCTCACAAATACTGTGTCTTTTACAAGCATTGCATTTTATGGAGTTCATCCTTTGAACAGAACTCATAAAGCTAGGGGCTGCATGCAGAAGTGACTTAGATTTTGTAAATACACATTTTAACAGACTGAGGCAGGAAAAGGAAAAAAACCAGTTCAATTTCCTGCTTACACAGATTTTTAGGTAGTATTTGGTACCTCATTAAATGTTTCTTTTAGAAAGACCCATACATTTTCTTTGGTAGTTAAAAGTATACCTTATTTATAATTTGAGTCAGTCTGTTTATCAGCAAAGACCAGGGTGGGTTTATTTTACACGTGGTACAGAGAAAGCCCATAGTTTTCATTACAGTAAAGAAAGGGAATAGGCTACAAAGAAATGATCTAGCCTATAGTTCTAGAGTTATACAGTAATTAAGTGGTCATAATCAAGCAATTAACGAATTCTCATGCAGATTTGTTTGCCTAATTTGACTGCGTTGCTTTTGATTATGCAGACTTTCTCCCGGCTTATCTGAGAGAGTCCCTGTGTTTGGCAGGGACTTTTGAGTGTTATGAAATAAGAATGGAGTACCAGGCTCAGGCCTCCCTGAATCATGGACAATTCTTCCCTAAGTTCAAAGAGAAGCAGAAAAGGTCCTCTCAGCATTAGTTCCAGTTTTAAAATTAGTTGATAACTAGTCTTCACAAAGGATCTGTTTACAAAAAACTGTTTTTATTTGGTATAAAAACATTAGTTCTTTTAATGTGAAAGAATTGCACTTTACATGACTTTTAATAATTTTGGTTTTCTATCTTTTTGGAGAGTTTGATGCATCTGAACAAACTCAGCTTATTTCTGCATCCACTTATTACTGAGTTTATATTTTTAATTATTAAGAAAATTGAAAGCAGATTAAATAGAATCATATGGCAGATCTGGTCCCTTTGGAATGAAAAAGAGCAGTTTGAGGACTCTTAAGATGGTTGAGGATATCAGCATGAACCAAATAATCTCCCTTGCTCTTTTTTCTATTTTCTGTTGTAATGAGCACAATTTTTTTTGTGCAACAGATTCTAAGGTATGTCAGGTAGGGGTTTATGGTTTCATCTGAGATTACAACAATAAATACATTAAACAGACTCTATCTGTTATACTGTGATTTGTATGATGGGCTTGAAAAGGGTACAAGTCTTGTAAGGATATAGAGGTGAAAGTTTGACACCCATCCTCTCTGCAAGTATAATGATTTCAACTTTTAGTTCGTTGTTTTGATGACTCCATTGTGTCTGTGCTTTAAGTCTCTAGGTGCATTACAGAAGTTTAAAATCACAAATCACACAGTGTGTCCCATCAGAATTCTGGAGAGAATGACAAATCATCTAGCCAAGCTTTAAACATCTAGAGGGCAATCTCATACACTATCAGTGCAACTATAAATCTTACCGTGAGAAGAACAAGTTCCAATTGTGAAAATGGTGTTGGTGTACAGCAAAGGCGTCAAAGTAAGCTAAAACACTACTGTTTCACTGCTTTTTTTAGAAGTTGTCCTGTTTCTCTTGGGTTATGTCATTTTCTGATTTCTCTCTCTGATGTTCCTTTATTTATAACAAAGACTTTGTCTTTCCTTATCTTATTCTGTCTTTATTAGTAATTTTTGATCTGGGAAGATACATTGGTTAAAAGTGTTTCATAGTACTCCGCTGTAGTCCCACCCTCAATTTTCACATTCTGTATATACACACATTTTTACTTGAAGGAAATCTGAAGTCGAACTGTTACTAACAGCATTTTATAAGGATATATGTCAAGACCTAGAGCATAAATCACATTTCATCACACAATAGTAGAGGACTATCCCTTGGTATGATTCCAAACTCTTTGGAGAACACACTCCGTTATTGTGAGACTGCATTTAGTGTGCTGTGCCTCGCATCCAGCAAAAGTGATAGCACTAGGCGTAATGCAGATTTTTCATAGATAACTGTAGAGCGGGTCAAAACAAGAACTGTTTAAACTAAAAATTATTCTCCTTTCCCTGAACTTTGAGGCTTAGATAAAAAGAGGAGAAAATTCTAATTGTGCCTGTTTGAAATTCACTCATCCTAAGAACATACCAGGCTGCCTAGCTCTGATTATAATTTGTTTTCATTGATCTTTGGTCTCTCCTCAACTCTTGACTTCTCTGCTTTCATTTCTCTTGAGATTTTCTCTCTAGGATTGCCTGGGTTTTCTGGAATTGGTTACTATTTTCACTTTCTAGTCCCATTCTCTAGTCTCATCAAATGCATCCAAATAGCCTATCACACGTGAATGGCTGGCAAAAGAATATAGAGGGATAAAGATCCCCAGCATACATTGCTATCTGTCAGATTTGTTAATCCACCATAAATTGATTTCTGAAGTGGTCATTTCAAAGTAACTGAAAGCTTATGGTCATTCTGAGTCTCATTTAAAAACAGTGTATCCTGATTTCTTGGGTGATTAAGACAGATTTATGAATGTAACTTACTCAACTTCAGAAACTGAGATTTCTACAGTTGTACATGCTTAGACAAAGTAGTAGCTGATGCAACCAAGATTTAGAGTTGTGCTAATGTAAGATGGGAAAGAGGCAGCAGGTCTTGTGGTTAAAGCATGGGACTAGCTGCTGAGAGGTTTTGGTTCTATTCCTGGTTGTGTCACTGACTTCCTATGGACCTCCTTTTGCTCGTATCTGAAATGGAAATAGTACTGACATTGCTAAAGCACCATGAAACTGAAGTCATTAGTGCTCATAAAAGGACTGTGTATAGCTATCAGAGGGTAAAAAACCTATATTCCTCATCTTTCTCACAAAGCATTTTATTACATTAAAGAAGACTAAACCCTCAAAATTTTACTGTCAAGCATACAGGTAAGTTTACTTCCAGGTTACACTTAAGCATTTGCTTATGCGAAGAGAATTGTGTTACTTTAAATGAGAAAGGTTCTGTGGTATTTGCTCCCCCATAACTGTTAAAAAAGAATCAATCCCACACACACCATTGTTTCTTTGGGAGGATTGTGTGAAGATCTCTTGGTACTTCCATTTCCTATAACCTTTGTCCTGTTTTATAGCTTTTATACGTTGTTGTGATGGAATTGATTTGAAATACTATTTTTAAAATCTCTGCTTTTTACATATTTAACCTAATCTCCAGGGTGCTTTAAATAAATGTAGGAAATTCTCAAATAATGATTTTGTAGAAAAAAACAGTATATGCTGCAGCCACTAAATCCCAGTGTTAATCATGGAGTTAAGAGTGTCTCGTGGTATACAGCCCGGCCCAGTTGATTTGTTTTAGTTAGCAATTTAGTCACCCTGGCACGGATCTCATGGTACCACAGCATTTCTTGCTATTGCAGAGGGAATCACTGGGAAGTTATAAACCAAGGAGACTGGTGTGTTTTTCCGAAGTCTGGTAAGTTATGTTTATATACACAGGTACTTACAAACATTGTAAACGTTTTGTAATTCTTAGGACAGGTATAGATAGTAGAGACTGAAAGAGAATTAGATGGCATTCAGACTGTTCTACAGATTAACTGAAATACTCCGTTAGTCATTACAACAGATGGGTTGTGTAGCTTTCAGCAAGACCAAAGACTGAATGCAGCAGTTTCTTGTTTGCAATGACTATGTGTTATTACAATGCAAATCATCCAAAAATGATGTCATTGTAGTACTGTTCTTTCTGAAAGAATCACTGGGAGGAAGCATCCTTCTATAGGTCTCAGACTGTTGTGACATGGGCAGATGTTGTGACCACTGTTGTTCCACTACACACGGAACTCTAACTTCCGTGCGTGAGACTACTGACAGCAGCCCAGTGAAACAGTGCTTAAATATTTGTAGTCTGTTTCTACTGCATAGTGTCTGCTCACTCAAAATGTGCTACCAACAAGCACAGAATTTTGTGGGCAGAGAAGGGGCAACTTAATCGTTGAATTTTGTTTTGCAGAAGTACAGAAAGAGAAATTATGACCAGGCAATACATCCTGAAATAACTATGTTATTAAGGTTTCAATCCTGCAGATTGTTCCATTGTTTTGTCAGCTGCTCTTCTGAACCAATTCTTGTTAAATGTCTTTTAAATAAAATCATTATTTTCATTTAAGAGTTTAACACTCGTAAGAAATAAAGTCAATGACTGGATTTTAGTGTGAGCTGGCCATTGGAGGATGCCAGGTAACTCAAGCAGTGAATCAGGAGCTATTTTGGGAGAAAAATATTGCAATAATTTGCAGGAAATAACCTTTTTGTTCCAAAACAGCTGTCATTGAACACTATTCTATCTACAACAATTAAAATTATCTTTGGTAACTTTTAGTATTTGGCATTGCTCCATTATTGTCCAGTTAAATATTTTTCAAGTATGTTAGGACTTCTGCCCACTGTGTGCTCAAAACCCTTCATTATCAATACAGAAGCTCTCTCATTTCTGTTCCGTTCTAGTCTTATGTGGCAGGACACAGGATGTGTTCTGTGAAGACTCTTTGCAGTTCTATAGAATAGCTACCGGGCTTATACTGAGCACTGATGACTCCACATTTACAGTAAAGAATTTACTTTTTAATATGAAGTGCTGAACACCAAAAAAAAAAAAAATAATTAAAAAACCCTACTGGTTAGAGTAAAAAGTGAATTAGGAAACGTGCAAACATCCTGGTGAATTTAAATAGCCTGTTGGATCAGAAATGGAGGAAAAATAACATCGGGTCAGGAACAAAATACAAAGCAGCCAGAAACTGTGTATTTCTAATCTAGGATATAAATACTCATCGCTAAAAACATGCTTTGTTACAAAATGTGATTGCTTATAAAAGGGCAGTTTTAGGAGGTGGTGTTGGTGGCTTTCATATGCTCCACATACTCAGTAGAAATACTTCCAACACTTTTTACTACTCAGGTTGTAACTAGCTGGTACACAACTAACATTTTATTTGGTGAACTGCTTTTCAGAGAGCAATCTTTATTATCATGTCTATGGTAATAGATTTCTCCTTATGGCTCGGAGTTCTCAGTATTGCTAGAGCAGAACTGAAAGCGTAGGCTGTCCAACAAGCTCATCATAGATATGTAACGTATGGTAATGTTCTATTAATAGCACATTTGCATACTATGGTATGCCCTCTTGTATTTGCATTGGTGTGACTTAACGTAGCAGCATCCCTTCCGTGTGACATAGATCAGGTGTCATTCAACTAATTCTTCTACATAGGAGTTCACTCTGTTAAATTAATTATGAGGATTTTCTTACCCTATGTAGTTGTCAGGAAAAATCCCCTCGATCTCAGGAATAGACAGAAGATGCTGTGTGGATTTTTGGTGTTTGGGTTTTATGGGTACTAAAAAATGAAAAACATTTAGCAGTTGGGTACATTGCAGACTAGAAACTGTCAACCTACTGTTGTTTCAGTGAACTGAAGCAAATCTAAAATTTCTTACGCTTGAGCTGGATCACCCCTTTATGTGTTTATTTGTGTCTCTGGACCTTTCACTGGACCATGTGCAGCTCTTTGGTCCAGCAGTTGAACTTGAAATTTAAAAATTAAGTGCAGAGCAGTAGAACAGAAAATCTGACTAATGTGGCAAATTATAACTGAAATTTATTTCATATTTAATTTATTTATCTCCAAAATTACTAATGATAGGACAAGGGAAAGTGGCCTCAAGTTGCATCAGGGGAGGTTTAGATTGGCTATTAGGGAGAGGTTCTTTACTGGGGGAGTGGTTGGGCACTGGAACAGGCTGCCCAGGGAGGTGGTGGAGACACCATCCCTGGAGGTGTTTAAAAAATGTGTAGCTAGAGCACTTGAGACCACGATTTAGGGGTTAGAGAGATGTTGGGGTGAGGGCTGGACTTGATGATCCTGGAGGTCCTTTCCAGCCATGATGATTCTATGATTCTATTCCAGCTCATCTGTGCTTAGTTACAAAGCATCCACATATGAAAAGTAATTTGTGTGGTATGGAATCAGATCCTTTGCTATTTTGCTCTGAGTAGGCATTATAGATAATCCAGTTTATGTTATAAGTATATAATATATACATCATTATATATCACTGAAAGTCTATTGTTTTTTAAGGATAACATATAAAACACAAATAATAAAATACCAGAGAACAGGATTTTCTTATACTAGCTCTTCTTAAAAAGTACAAACTGAGTCACATTGAAGTCCCATTTTCAGTAACAGCTGGTTTTCCATAATTTGTTTTTTCAGTAGTTGTTTGCACCCCATTCAGATGAACAGAGTGAGCAAAACATCAGTTTAAATGGGACTGAAGAAACAATTTGCAAGTACTCCTTCCAGCTAGACCACAAAAGTTTCAACTCACTGGGGAGTAATAGCTCTGATACTTTCACTCCTAGAAATGTCCAGATCACTGCTGAGAGAATATGGAAGCTTCAAGAGAAAAGCCTTTTTGGAAACAAATAGCTTGTTAGTGACCTGGACAGCTCTGCTCTGGAAGGGCAGACAGAACAGGACAAATTCTCATCGGCATGACAGCAGTATATAACGGAGTGACAGCAATGCCCCCAAGTTGTGAAAAGCAAAATTTCAAATGTAATATTCCTTATGTTGTATATTGTGAAAGGAAGGACAAAAGATAGACAAGTGACCTTTGTTTCTACATGCATGTCCAGAAGATTTCTAAGCAAAAGGAAAAGTGTTACTAGTTCTACAAATTTAGCCTGTTCCTCAAAATTGAGTTATTAAAACTAACAATCTTAGCTCAGAACAGAGAAGTGATTTAGGGTAACTGCTCTTGTATATGGCCGCCGACTAATTCCATTCTATCTTTTCTGTCTTCAGTTTCCTGTTGACTCATCACACAGCTCCACACTCTTTCTTGTCTGGAGTTCTTTATTCATGAGTGTACCTTTACTAACTGATTTGGGTTGGTTTTTTGAGGTTTTTTTGAAACCTCATCTTTACCTCAGCTATTTTGTTGTATCAAATATGGTCTGATCTGCTTGTCAGCTCAGGCTTTTAACTGTGTGCAAACTTTAATTTATTTAAATTAATATCTATAGGTTTGAGAAATTGTCCTTGTGCAAGTCAGTGCATTTCCATACTGGCAGTATTTTTTGAAACAAAAAGTGAGATAGTTTGTTTCCTGGTTATGTTAAGTTACTTCTCTAACCCTCTGAAACCACTTAAATTGGGAAAATAAATAGAGGTTTCTTATAGCCAGGTGAAACTAAGAATGTGGAGAAGAAGGCAATGGGCCATGAGATCCAAGGGTCTGACAGCAAAGCCATATGTTAATTTCACCTCTTTCTGGTTGTTTATTTTTCTGTCTTTTAAGAATTATTACCTAAATATTTTATATACATGCTTCTAGAAGATCTGGTGAAGTTGTTTATAAAATCATGTTTGTGTATTCCTTTTCCCAACTGAAAACACTCTTATAGATATTTCTTCTCAACATTCTAGTAGTGTTGACTTCCAGACACACTTCTACTTAACACATGTCAATTACAACCTTTAAACACTAACAGTTGAGTTGCTGTGCTGAAGCTCTTCTTTCCATATGACCATTTAATTACATGACAACACTTCCACATAACTAATTTCAATCTGAAATATGTTCCTCAACTCATGAAAAGGGGAGATTTTCCCTGGGTGTAAGACAGTCTTATAAAATTCCCTTTTAAGTGAGAAAGGACTAAAATGGGTTCAGCATCTGTGGTTTGCGTAACTGTCATAATTTAACTGCTGGGAGAAAGATCACCAGTGTACCTACGCCCCCAAGCTTTTTTTTTTTTTTTGGTTTCTATTAAGAAGGCAGCACCCCACTCTTGCTGATGCATTAAGATTGAGCACAAGTGACAATATGATAGCACATCCTGCTGTCAGAAGTGTGCACTTGTGACTTACAACAGGAATTGCGTGGGTGTCTGAGATCAGAGGTTGGTCCAACACATGCTCGGCCTGAATAAGCATCCCCTTCTGTTCTGCAGGGCCAAAAACATTCACCCTATGGCCAAAAAAAGGAAGGAGAGCAGTGCCGTGGACAACTGTGCAAGTGGGGTCCCAGCAGGGGCTGGTTGGAGCCTAGGGTCAGTGGGCTTGCTGAGAGTGAGAAAAAGGAGAAGGGAACTTTCTAGTGCTGTTGATTAATTTTGTGGGGGGGAGAGGTAGGATCACAGACAAAAGGGAAAGGCAGCTTTCTGAGGTTTCTTCTATTCTGTGTTCTCCTGACCTCATCACATTAACTGAAACACTGTAGTGACTTTCTATGTGTGCTTGGGGAGGCAAGGAACTAGGAGAGCTTTTTGATCTCTTCCAGGTTCTTTGCAGCAACGATACCAGATGGATGCTTCCAAACTCAGCTTTTAAAGAATTAACAAGAACCACTTCTCTCTTACCCCTGCTGGTTCTCTTTCTTGTTTCAATTAGACATCTTTTCTGCCCTCAAACATTGCTCAAAGCCTCTAAAAAGGATTTCGGAGTAACACAAACTAATTACAAAAAATACTTCCGTAATCTAGAAATGTATGCCTAGTGTGTAGGGTACAGTTATAACAACAAAATCTCAAACAAACCAAAGTTAAAACCATGAGAATCACAGTGAAGATGACATTCCAGAGTCTTTAGATTGATTCACATGATAAAAAACAAAATTACATTTAAAAAGGTTCACTTCCTAGGTCTGTGCTCTAAACACAGGTTTCTGAAGTTTCAAATCATCCCATAGCAAAGCTCCTGCTTTCTGAGCCCTAGAGACACAACAGAAAGACCCCTGTATATGTACTGCAGGCAGTGGTTTCCCTGAGTTGAAGGGAATGAGTCCTCTTGACTCCAGGAAATGTCTTCCCTTCTTGCATGGTGCATGTTGTGGCATATGTTCCCCAGCATCCCGTTTGTCCTAGTAAACTGGCCAATAATCTAACCATGGGATTTGAAAATCAGAGGAATGATTTCCCTAAAGTATTATGGCAGCAGTTAGTGAAGGACAGTTAGTTTGATTAATCACCTTCTAGCTAGTTATGTCTCAGAAAAGACAGACTGTAGGTGGGGAAAACAGTTTTAATTAAAGAGGATCTTTCCAAGACTTTTAGGTTTATTGCTTCTAGGTTTATTTCCCAATCACATCAGACCTTCTGGAGAACATTTTTTTTCAGCTATAGAATCTCCAGTTTATTCTTTAAAGGATTTTTTTGTTTGCAATTTCTTTTTTGTAATGCTTTTTCCTTTAGTGCTAAAAATTTTAAGTCCACTTTGAACTTTCTAAACAAGGACTGCAGTTGTCTCATCTGTGATGCTACCTCTCAGCTGATTAGAAAAACTGTCATTGGTGAGCAAGACATGTTGAAGAGAAACATAGACCCAAATTACCTATCCTGTTCTCTTAGATGAATGTCTTTTCACTGGTAGTTTATGAGCAGAAACAATAAACATTAAAAATCTGCTCAACTGTGTACACAATTCTTTGAATAGATAAATGACCCTGTAATTACAAATTCTTAAAGCATATGTTAATGCCACAGTGATAGCTTCCAGAATATTCTTAGCTCAAAGTAGAATTTGGAAAATTCCTTTTACAATGTGGCTTTACTTATTCTTGGAATATAAGTGAATAAAAATGTTCCCATACATTATTACTTTTAAATATTATTTTAGCTACTTACACCAGCAAGGTGATTTGACTTGTTTTTGGACTTCCTTCAAAACCAGAGCCGAAGGCCGGGGCTGTATTTTGAACAGTACAGAAGTTGATAAAGTTTTCTGTGTCACCACCAAGGATCCTCTCTCTCAATTATAAAAGGAGTATTGCGATAGTAGCACTTACACCACATCCCACATACCTATTCTTACACCATGGAACAACTTACACTAACATACTTACTTGTGTCTGTGTGTCAGTGACTGCAGACCTGGCAGTAAGAGGAGCAGGACGTAATCTGTAGCTTCTTTCTTCATCACTGTGAGGAGCATCCAAGGGGGTGGTTTGCCCCAGCTATTTTGGTTAGAGATGTGCACAATCCATTATGAAAATAACAAGAAAAAAATCCCTGGTTATTGCCTGCAACTTTTATTTCCCAACTCTGAAAAGCTATTTTCTGACTCCGCATCTGAAAGCTAGTTAAGCAGAATGAAATAACATTCCTACTAAAACCCCCAAACATACCTCTTGTAAAAAATAAACCATCTTCAAACATGGAAACTGAGCTTTTCTTGACTGCTAAGCACATGTATTCTAACTGTGAGGGAGAGGAAGACGCTAGAAAGAGGCAAACTCATGAGGGGAGAGATGTAGCTTCTGTACACATACTTAGTTCTAAAAGGTGTTCTGTACACATTTGCTTTGCCCAAGTCTCAGTTTGTGCCTGAAAATCCTCCTTATGGACAATATTGCTCTGTGGACACTGGGGTGCTCTTTTATCTTTTCTCCTGAATGCCTTGTATTTCTGCCGGGCTGCTTTGTTAGTGGTTTATGATACAGTGTTAAGATTGAGAAAAGGTCTTGACATCTGTCTGCACAGAAATGTTGCACTATCAGAGATGTTTTTGGATTGATGTAGGATTCTATTGTGGCTGTATCTACAAGAATGGATTTACAGACATGGCAAAGGAACTTTATGTTTGTTTTCAGCAAAACCATTTACCAGTCAGATTAGATATGACAGAATATTAGCAAAAATAGGCAAAGTTTTCTGATTGATTTAATGGACTTCTACGTTGCAAAGACTATTACTGTTCAACTTAAGTGTAAGAGCCTGTGGGAAGCTTTGCTAGAAGAAATTACAAGAGCAGCACTACACTTCACAGTGTTGTTACGACTTGTAGACATCAGGGACGTGGATCCACCTAGAGAAGGAAAGGTCAGTTGACTCAGTAGCTATCTCTGCAGGAAGGGTTTTTGAAGAAAAAAAAGGAAAAAGATGTAATACTTGGGATTTCAACTACATAGATTCAGATGAAGCATGTCATTGAAACAAGTAATTTAGAAAGGGACGCACTATGACCCGAGCCTACGAAGCATGTTTCAGTGTGTCTCTAGAAGACATGGTTGATCATCAAGAATGAGTAAAAGTCTTGCTAGAGCAATTCCTAGGGAGGTTTTCATGTCTTTGTATTACATGTAAGATTAAATAAGAAAATCTTGTCTGTCTTTAAAATCAACAACCTGAATTTTGAAGATTGGTACTATCAAGCAATGTGTCTTTGTGTGGAGTTGCTTTGATGCATTCTTTCTGCTATGGTAAATAATTTAATGAAAAGTAAAAGCCACATAATCTTTCTCATTATATCAGATTTGTCATCTGGTAAGTCCCGCTCCCCACCCCCCCGTTTCCTTCATTCCTTCCATAGTCTAATGAAAGAATATCAATGCTTCCATAGCTGATCTCACTGTTTTATTCCCTGTTCACTACTGTTTTATAGTTTAATTTGGTAAAAGTCTATGTTTAATCTTAGCTTCCTAAATGTTTAGTTTTCCTTTTGTTTAGTTCTCTAGTTTTCTATCGATGTGATCCATTTGTCGTGCCTGACAACACATGTTCTGCCAAACAGCAGAGAAGCCAGTTGAAATACTGTGACTATTTCAATTTTTATTTGTGGGCCAAATTCTCTGTTGTCATCAACTTGGTTGTTGTAATCGCGGAGCTCCACAACAGTATGTGAAAACATGCTGATACAAATAGAGACTCTAGCCTCCTCCTATCTGTGATTGAGATCCGTTCTTTAGTTGCCTGATGGAGAGGAAATTTTTTTTACATCCTGATAATGTTTTCTCCAGCACCATAGTTTCTCAGTAATTGCCACCTTTGTCCTCCTCGTTACAGAATGTGCTATATCTAGCGGCTAAGATGAACTGTTGTACCATCCAGGATTGAATGGGGCAGCGGTCACATCCACTCTTGGCAAACAGTTTCAGCCTTGGATCCTGTTTCTTGTATCCTGATGCTGAAAGTTCTGTTTACTAGAGTTTTCACAATAGCCTTTCAGAGCAAGGACTCTGAGAACACAATAGTGTACCTCCAAAAAAGTTGCCAAGAGGAAAAAAAAACAGACTTCCTTCTTTGGCAGTGGTAGGATATAGGTAAGGCTAAGGAGCGTTCTTAGCCAGCTAGAAGGGCATAACAATATATTTTTACTCCAATAGCTCAAACAAAGCTATTGGAAAATGCATTTCTCTTAGACAAGGGGAAACTAGGATGACGTTTCATGCTAAAGAAGATTGCATGTAGAAGATAGAGGAAAGCAGGACAGAATTTCAACATTTAAGGAGAAATTTTGGAACCATCTATAGACCATAGGTAGCAAGAAATCAGAGTTAAAACAAAGGATGTTCTGAAAGCCTATGAAAAATACTAGGACATCTCATTTCTAAGAAGTGTATCACAACCGCTTCTTTAATGTATTTAAGAGATACAGAGATATTCTAATGTGAAAATTACACTGTGGTATGGTAGGTACTCATAAGATGTTTCTGCAAATACAGGAAGTCAGAGAATGAACAAATCCATACAGGATTACTACTCATCAATTCTACCACTGTTTCATCTACTTCCCAAGAAATTTCTTTTTTTGCATGGGAGAAGGACAGAGAGGGTTGAGATAAGAAGACAGGAGGATATTCATGCTACTCCTTTCTCATCTTCCTTGTCGAGAAAAAGAATGGTTTTCCTGCTACTCAGGCTGGGCCTGGAGACCAGCTGTAACTTCTAGAAGCAATACAGCTGATGATTGTGAATGCCCCTTGGTTTATACTATAAAGGAACACATCTGTAAAGGGCTGAGAGGATAATGTCTAAATCAGAATTCTTCACTGGGAAAGAGAAACAGAAGAGGCAGACATATAACAAAGGAAGAAAAAGGAAAACAGATCGGTAGAGCAACTTCATCTTCTGGATTCCCCCATCATTAAGATTTCCCGGTCAGTGGGCTTGCTTTTTTAGCAGTATGCGTGATTTCAAGTAGGCTAACAAAAATGAGAGCTGTTGTCTCGTAAGTCAGTCTGATTGGGGCTAGTGTGTACACAAGGCTTTTTGTTTTTCCAATTAGCGTTAGTCTTGTTCATCTTCACAGTGTTTACAACAGAAGTCAGACTTCTACTCAGAAGAAATGTTACTTAAATTAAGTTTTTAGCACAGCACAAAAAGTTTCATAAAAATTGAGAAGTCAGTAAAGCCCCAAACTTAGAAATTCTGGAGGCTTGATGAAACCCCTCATACTATAGCCTCGCTTTTTCTTGATCCAGGAGTACAATGCCACTTCTTTAATTCTGAATGCCGTTGAAACAAAATAGGACTTTACCTTAAACATGTCTAATTTCATTTAGTTTGAAGTTCTAATGTCTGTGGTTCCATAATTACAGCAAGGGTGCTGGAAATGGCAACATCACTCACAGACGGGTCATCTGTAGGGCAGGTGTGCCCTGGTAAGGCACACTGGAAACTTTTTCAGGTTACACTGGCCAGATGCAGCAATTGCTCTGCAGAAGGGAAAGATGAGAAAATGAGTGTGGGCGGTGCACGGGAATTCACTCTGGTTGGCTGAAGGTTCCGTTCTAAGCAGAAATATGCTGACTTTTGTATGTATGTGATAAATGTCTTTTAAGAATAGCAGTGATTTCTTAATCCAGTTTTGCAAGTACAAACAATTACAATGCCTTGTAAAATAGTTGCATAGATTCCATCGTCCCAATGTAACAAAGATCAAACTGCTTTGTAGCTTCTGCTGAGCATTTTTACCCATTTGAAGGAGACGGGGGAAGGAATAGCAGCATTTTAAATCCAATATTTGTATCTTAATTTCTTTATGTGAACGTTTGGAGATGAAGATCAGAATTGGATTCTACTATTGTATCCTTTATCCACGGGTGGCAGTAAGCACATGTCTGTTTAAACACAGTTGCTCAGTTGCTGTTTTGTGTCGTAAATTTTCTGCTGTGAGTTTGCTGATGATCTAGTGTGTATCGAAGTACAGAAGAAAAGCATTTTAGTTCTGCAGGACAGAGAGAAACAGTATTTTCTTATCACTGTCCACGTCAGTGATGGGATTTGCTGGATAATGCTGTTCTTTTAAGACATGTGGCACATAAAAGTAATTTATTGCTACATACAAGCAGCTATATTTTGGGAGAAGAAAGGATATAGTGATACTTAAGCTCTATATGTATGCCCAAAAGAACCCAAATCTGGATCTTCAGTTAAAATAAAACTTGCATGACCAAGGTATTCTCTTTTTAAGCCCAGTCCCCAATGAACAGTGCTGCAGTGACATGTGAAAACACACAGAAAATGAATCGGGACACTGCGACACCGTTGGCAGGAATATAATTCTGTATGTATAAAATAATCCCAGGACCCATCTGGCATATGCTATCTGAGTTGTCTTGCCTCCCAAGGGTGAACTGTTCTTCTAGCACAAGCTGAAGGTGTTTGCTCTTTTTAAGTAGGGATTACAGAATAAAAAATCGTGAAAATATGTTTTGTTTTTTTAGCTGGGATGCGAGAAAGTTAGGAGTTTTAATTGCAATTGTATCTTTCCTATAAGCAATGCAGTCAAGATCTGGTTTGGAGCCCATGGGTGGAAAAAACCCAAATCCTGTTTCTCCTCTTTTCTGTTCCCTCATTTCCCTCCCATCTCTGTGTTGTCAACTGGAGGGGAATTGGTAATGAGGTTGGGTTGAGGCCAGAGGAACAACCCCAAAAGCCTCCTTCCTGCAGCTGCAGTATACTCAGTATATTGTGTGTGTTTTCTCAGCCAAAGAACTTGACATGAAAATTCTAATTGTAGGGATATTTTTCTCTTTTTTGGTTTTTCGGGTTTTATTTTTTTTTTAGATTGCTATCTAAAGGTTTTCCTTTACGGAAGACTTTTAAAAATTATGCATTAATTTGCAAAAGGATTTTGCTGTCATGAGTAAAATATAGGACATGATTTGTCTCTATTTTTGTAGGTTGTTCGTTATTTATAGCCCACTCTCTCTCTGTTACTCATATTATTTCCTCTTTTTGCAAACCCTTTTCATATAATTTCTCATTGTCTGGGGGAGGAATTTTCCAAGCTTATGCCACTGAAGCTGAGCTTAACAAAATAGTAATAATGAGGGTATGATTATATGTATTTGGATTTTATCATGGTTTTGGTTTTAATCGCATTGGAACTCTTAATTACCACCAGGGTAGAATGAAAAATACCCCAAACTAACACGAGTTCACTGCTGTACCATTCAGTAACAGCCTTACCTTTCTTCATGGCTATGGGCAGTAGTCATGTGGGCAGGGGACAAAGCAGTTCTATTGCCATTGCCCTCTGCTGGAAAGCACACGGAATACTCATTTCTGGGTAAAACACTCAAGAGTAATCTCTTTTTCTTCTTAGCTATTCAGGAATTCATGTTCTGTTAGACATGTTCCTCCTTCCAAATCGATGAGCAGCTACAGTGTTCAGAATTGAAACCGAGCTTAATAAATACATTTAAAAGCAGTCTATCCCATTTTTTTTTTAGTATTAAGAAAAAGGAAGCTTTATTTTGATGCTAAAAGAACTAAAGGCTGCCCTATCAAGGTTTTTTGATGTACCCACAGTGCTGGTCTTGTAAAAAGCATTGTTTTCTGTAATATTTTACATTTTGGCACATTTCTAAGCAGTGATTCTCTCAGATAATGTAAGATCAAATTCCAAATGTAGACACACACTATTCATAAGAGTTGTATACCTTAAAACTGAGATTAGTTAGTAGCCACCTCATTAAGTAATAAGACTGATCTCCTAAGTGTTTACATCAGGCAGAAATAGGATCGGTCCGTGGAACTGGGTGTGGGTGCAGCTGTTGAACTGGTGTAATGCCTTCACTTTTAGTGATTAATTAGAAGCAAGGAACTTAAAACATGTGAATGTTGTATGAACAGCAGTTCAGCCAACACTGTAATGACTGAACCAGTCACTGAACGACAAGTCATTAATTCAGAAGGGGTAAGATAGCACACAAGTAATTGTATCCGACCCATTCTCTCTCGTTTGCTTTTGGTTTTGGTAATATTGTGATTTGGGTATTTTCATAGGTATTTTCACTCCAAGTATTTTTTCTTCTTAGATATGTGTTAATTAAATTAACAGCAGGAAAGAAATAACCAAAGAACAGCTATAGAGTATCTCCAGGGAGAAGAAAGAATAGACTTGGAAAATCCATTTTAACCAAATCTGCAGGTGAGAAGAGCAGAGGCATTTCGTGTGGCAGTGAGTTTTTGAACATTTTATGTATGCTGTGACAAGAGCTCATGGGCTAAGAGTAAGAAGTAACCCAGGTCAGTGTGTGCAATTATACATGAAATAGATATATTGTGTGCGCTATGAAGCAAGAGGCTGATGCAAACTGACTTTTCTCTTGATAATTGAAAAGCAAGTCTTTGGAGTAAGATGAATAGAGCTAGTAAATATATATACATACAAAATATTTTATTCTTCAGAGAGCACCTCATATCATGGTTGGGTTTTTTTCCAATTTACTCTGCTTTTGGGAAAATCCTCTTCCCACACCAGAAGTATGTAAGATTTACTAAGCCTTGGGGCTCTGTGCGGGTCTCTTATATGGAAGATGATGCAAAGGGATCCTGTGTGAACACATTCACATACCACTCACCCAGGCTCCTGCCCCTGCAGTGATAAAACAATCACAGAATAATCATGGCTGGAAAGGATCTCCCAGACCACCAAGTCCAACCATACCCACACCAGCAAAAAACCTAAATACCTGAGAGATTGAAAAGCACACAGTAGCCC
>VZRI01006423.1:128992-218120 GCA_013397515.1 Upupa epops | reverse complement strand
GTTCTCTAAGCCCCTCACAAGCTTGGTAGCTCTACTCTGGACCTATTCCAGCATCTCCATGTCTTTCCTACAATGAAAGGTCCAGAACTGAACACAGGACTCAAGATGAGGCCTCAGAAGGGCTGAGTACAAGGGCACGATAACATCCCTTCTCCTGCAGACCATGCTATTCCTGATCCAGGGCAGGATCCTGTTGGCCTTCTTGGCCACCTGAACACACTGCTGGCTCATATTCAGGCGGCTGTCTCCCAGCACCCCCAGGTCCTTTTCTGCTGGGCAGCTTTGGAGCCCCTCATCCCCAGCCTGTAGCATTGCCTGGGGTGGTTGTGACTGAAATGCAGCACACAGCTCTCCTACTGCTCTTCAGTGTTTTTCTAGCCTCTCGATCTCTGTTGGCCAATGTTTGGTCCTTGTGGCTCCTCTCTTACAACAGACCATCTCTATTATAGCTGTGGTATGCTGTGCGTTTCACTGCCTTTCTTTCTGTAAGGCAGCAGAACTGGCCAGAGCTGGCAGTTACCGGCTTTTTAGGATTTTTCAGGAAAATAACTTTTTGAGAAGATAGCTGACGTTTCAGACAGAAAGGAGGCTCCAGATTTTCTAAGTAGCACATTTCTAATCCTCTGTAGCCCTGGTGTTTATACTGGTATGTTGAAAATGGCAGAACACAACATTTACATTTGGGAAACAACTGTTTCCTCCGCTAAGACTGTACCTTGTGAAATACTCAGACTAACCCACACTTCCATTTGTTTACGGTGTAAATGGTCCCTGATTTCTTAGCCTTCATTGATATAAACTGTAACTGGCTTATAAACACTTTGGACCAATTTTGGCGTGGATTTCATGAATACAGTGTACTTACTGTAGCAGCAGATCAGGTGCCAGTATATCCTATAGGAAACCAGTCTCCTTGAAGTCCCAGCTGTTCCAAGAAAGCGATCCATGCCTAAAAAAAAATCACTTTAGTTCAATTATTGTAAAACAACTTTCAACGCTCACTGTGGGATCAGCAAAATAAGCAGAAAATCACTTGTTTGTAAGTGTCAGGAGCTAAGTAACAGGGATGGGATTGATCAGTAGTGCTGCTAAATTATTTTCAACGCTGATCCAAAAGGGCATGTTGCTGAAAACCACAGCTGGCATTAAGATACTGTGCTAGACCAGATGATGGATTGTATTTTAGCACCGTATTGTGCAAACTGGGCACAAAAGTTAGTCTTGACTTCATCATTATTTCATCGCCTATTTCAGACTTATTGAACTTAATGCGAAAGAAATGGCAGACTCCAAGAATTGTTTTTAAAGCTCCTTTTAAACTTCACGAATAAAACCTAGAGGATGGGGTTTTTTTTCAGGAGAACAAACAGACTTTCTGGAACACAGCAGGACATTTGATGATGACTGATCGGCTTAAATGAGTATTGGGTGTTGGTTTTGTCCTGAAGTGTTTGTAAGAGTCAGGGATATTTTCAGAGCCCTTTTCTAAGAGTGATGCTAACTGGAAATACAGCTTTTAGTTTTTTCAAGTTCCCAAAGACGGCTTGTGAAACATAACATAGCCCAAAGGAAACGTTTGGTCTGTCAGTTAAAGTCTTGTGATAGCTTAGTAAAGTATGTATGGACCGTAATTGCTTCCTGCTAGCGGTCAAGGAAGTTATTTAAATATTAAAAAGTAGAGGCAGAATGGAAAATACAGTGTGGTGGTCTGAACTGTAGTCAGAAGGAGCTGTAGTTGTGTGAGCTGAGGTGGCAGCCTGAGTCGATGCCAAATGGTGAGGCAGAAGTGAGGGCAGATACAAGTACAGGCTGCCTGAAGCTGGATGTTCACTTGGGACATGGTGACAGGCTGAACAACCAGAACGTCTCCCAAAAAAAGGTGACAGTCTTCCTGACTCTGCTGTCTCTAATCCACACTGACTGACTCTATGCAGACCAAAATCAAACATCCAGGTAGATCGACACAGCTTTCAGAAGTCTTTCTTGTGAGGAAAGAAACATAAGGGTGCATCTACAAGGAACTTGTAGAGTTACAGTTCTGCCGCGTTAGCTGTAACGTGGGCTGCCTTAATGTAAAGTCATTACTTGGAGGGAGGGAAGAAGAGAAAGACCACAAGAACTGTAGTGCCAGTCAAACGCATGGTCAGTATAATTCAGTATCCCATCACTAACAGCAATATGGGAGAATAGCAGGATATTTTGCATAGTTAATTTTTATAATCATGGTTCTTTGGTAATAGTACCCAAAATACAGACTCCTGACTGATGAGCATTTCCTGAGATATCCTGGTTTTCTCTCTGAGCTTGTATAAAGAATTTATACAGAACAGAAAAACAGTGGTTTGAGAGGGCCCAAATCACAGAAAAAAAAAGGAAAGGAGTAATTAATCACCAGAATTACCAGGCATGTTTGCTCACAATTAGATTTTAATTCCAAATCAGAATTTCCTGTGCTCTGTGTTGTACTAACTTGCAGGACTGAGCTGCACTAGGGAACAGCTGCTGAGTTGTTTGAATAAATTTCCTGCTACTGCTCCAAGGCGAGCCTGTGTGACAGTGGCACCCGTACCGGAGCTTTGCACGCCTCTTAACAGCACTTTGAACAAAGGCTGGCAGGCTCTGGCTGAGATCTAACATCGCTGTTTTGCCCCTTCTGGGGTATTTTAGGAGAAAGTAGTAGTGGAGATCACCATCTTCCAACCAAGATGGAAACACATTCTTCTGAACTGCTGAGTCACTCTGATGCTTCCAGCCAAAAGCTGATGCAATTCTTCTTTTATCACCGGAAGATCTCTTTGGTAATCACAGACACACCTCTTATTTCAATAGCTCCGGTGAAGGGCTGTTGATTCCTAAACCAGTGTGTACAAATCACTCTGTCTTCCAGTCACAGTCTCTGAGAATCACGTTTTAAGGCTGCAAGAAGCAGGTATCTAAGGGAATTTCAGTCTTTTGCCATGGGACTGCAAGGTGGTTCATCACATAAACCCAGAGCAACCATGCTTCTGAAGAAGTGGAAGACTGTTCTAATGCTGCAAGTCGTTTGTGCTGTTTGCCACAATAATTTCTGCTATAATAAAAAACAGATTTGAGCTTTAGCACTCTAAACCAAGTTGCCCATTTTCAGCCACTTCCCTAATTTTCTGGGTGGTATCAGAGGGTGTCATTACATCTAAGCCATTTCTGTGTCTGACAAAGTTATGCATCTTTCCTTACGCGTACAGACAATGTGCCAACAGCGCAGTCGCATGTATTTCCTACGATCAGCTTGGTTTAAGAAAGGTTTAAGACTTCACATGGTTTAAGACTTCACATCCTAAGGATGTGAAGTCTGACCTGGTAAGAACCGTAATAAAAAATTTAAAAACTTGTGCATTGCAGGAATAAGCCCAATGTTAATCTGGTGTTTGAGCTGGCTGTAACACTAACCTGAATTACAGACATTTTCAAGAGAACTAAGAGAAATGAGAGATCAATATATTGCTAGTTTTATTGTTAGAAGTCCCCTAGTTTAAGAAAATAATTGATATTCCATTGTCCACACCCTTCTGCCATAATTATGTAAAGAATCTGGATTATGCTTCCGACTTGATTTAACTGTTTTATAATAAGTCACAGGCATACCTTGTCTACTTGATGATTTTCCTTTAAGGTTGTGCCAGTCTTTCCATTATTAAATCATGTTTAGTGTTACATGCTGGTTGCTTAAAAAAATAATAATTCATTTCAAGCTTGAACTTGCTGTGCATTCTTAGCTAGCCATATGTGTGAGGGAGCACAAAACACATCAGTACTATTAGCAACTTAACACACTGCTTTTCAATTCCATAGGAATTCTGCGTTTTCTTTAAAAAAAATGTGGAAAAACATTTGGCATAATGAGGGCTTTAGCGAGTTAGTGGGGAGAATAAGTACAAAAGCAATGGAGATCTTCATTTTGTGTGTATGGTCTGTGTACTACCCCTAGATAGTCCTTCCTTCCCACCCTGTCTCTTCAAAAATCCGACCCATCTGTATAAAATCTGACTTGTGCTTTGAACAGGAAGACACTGGAAGGCATTGCTATGTGTAGAGAGCAGTTGGCATAGTCAGTCTTAAGTATGTCAGTTTGCTTATGTAGATGGGTACAAGAATCCTTATCCACCAGCTACTATTCTGACTTGCTCCTTTTTATGAAGTTCAGGGTACCATGAGAATTTAAAACAAGAGCAAGTCTTCTAGTAGACCTTATAGTGAGGGATATTAGCTGCATCTCCTTCATCCCCAGCTGCCCCATATCCCAGAGAGACTTTGCAACTCAGCACAACCAACAAGCCTAAAGGAATTCCTAGCATGGGATGCCATGATTTGTAAGGTAGAGATTTTTAATAGCTGAATCAGTGTTCCAGGAGTGTTCAAAATGAAGTACTTTGTCCCTTACAGGTCATTACACCAGCTCATCGCTGGTCAGCATCCTTGCTCCTCTCTAAGTTCTGTGCATAACATACTGAAAGTCAAAGAGAAATGTCAGTTTGAAACACCTCCACATGAAAATGATGTACTAAAACACACCTGAACGTTACTGCAAGGATAGTTCTTCACTTTGTCCTGAAGAACAAGTGTATAAGTAACTTCATGCAGCAACTCCCTTTCCAGGTTTCTGCTGCTGCTGACTTT
The DNA here is from genome assembly GCA_013397515.1 of Upupa epops. Classification (NCBI taxonomy): domain Eukaryota; kingdom Metazoa; phylum Chordata; class Aves; order Bucerotiformes; family Upupidae; genus Upupa; species Upupa epops. The sequence continues at coordinate 213,464 of VZRI01006423.1, read as the reverse complement.
GGTAACAGACTGGCTCTTGTAAAGCACAATTTCATAACTCCAGCCTAGAAAGCAACTTGGTGCTCTGCACTGTGTCTTGACATCACTATATTTCACTCCCAGTTTCTCAGAACTGACGATTGAATTCAGTCTTTTCATTCAAGCTTTTATTATCTGCTATTTGTAAGGAGAAATCTGGCCACTTAAAACAAGCCTCCAGTTTTTGTTGGTTGTTTGGGTGGGTTTCTCTCGCACAGGGGTGAGGCAGCGGCAGCTTTCGGGTGGGTTATTTTTTTGGGGGTGGGGATGGTTTGTTGTTTTATTAGGTTTTTGTAAACCTACTTTAGGCTTTTGCTGTTGTCAGAAAAAGTAGGCTAATAAACTCATCTTAATACCTCTTAGCTCTAAGTCTGATGATGCGAACACCCCTCACATCCAAACTCTGAACTATGGTTGCATCCTGTGCTCATGTCTAACTGCCAAGTGGTCTCTTATCCAAGTACTTACTAAGATGGGGACTGCCTAATCTCTGAGATCAGGGAGACTTATTCTGATGTGGCTGTAGACTCTAGACAGTTAAATTTGCAGAAATCCACTGAAGGCTGTTTGCTTTTCAGAAGTTGCTGAGGGCATAATTTGGCTTTTTGCAGTTTGAGGGTGGGCTGTTTAACCCGGACAAGTTCCAGCTTGTTCCATTCTCATTTAACAATATATTTTCCCCATACTTGCTGTGTTCCTCCCAAGAGATGCCTGCATATCCTTGATGCATGAAAAGGATACTGGTATTTAATGTGCATATTAAATAAGTCTCTAAAGTAAATTCTCACATAATTTTACATTTAAAAGTACCATTTGAGGTGTGTGTGTATATAATTGTTAGATGCACATACAGAAATAAAAGTCTTTGCTCTTCCCTTTTGTACCTCCTCAAGACATGTAATCTACAAAGCAGGAGAATTGCATGATAAAATGTGCCAGAGTGGAATGCATAATTATTCCAGAGGAGGGTAAGTCAGTTCAGAACTTGTACTAACATTCTTAAGGGCAGCAGGAGTCTTCTTGCCATGAAATTACATCAGCTCCCCGTGGCCCAGAGTCAATGCACATGCTTTCCCTTTCTAGTAATAAAAAAAAAGGTGTGAAAAATGCTAAAGTCTTCAAAAGTGCTCTGTACAACAGAGCTCCGCAAAGGAGCAGATACTGCAGCGTGGTATTCACCTGTCAGGGAACTCGAGTTTAAGGGCAGAAGAGATTGAGACATTGCACTTTGTTACAAGAAGTTGTAAGTTGTTTTGAGTCATGACTTGCAAACAGACAAAATCATCTAAATAAAAAAATATAATGCTTCCTTGATCCCAGTTCAGAGACATTCCCATAGCAGGTGGGGCAGAGGTCTTTAAATTACAGCTCTCCTCCATGGACTCAGATTTGTTATGATCCCAACAAGCAACAAGGAGACATTTCCACAGTGAACAGCAGAGGATGGAGCCAGAAGCACCATTTTCATGATGGCTAAAGGATGAACGTTTGGTTGGGATCATGCAATAACAATACAGAACCTGCTCGGTATGGAAACAATACCCAGTCTTCCAGCAGCCTGAGGATGAAGCCCATAACACTTGAGACAGACTGCTGCACTGAAACTGTCACCAAGACAAACAGTTAACTAGCACAGTTCTCAGTAACTACTCTTTCTAGGTAGTAATCAGGCCTGGTTCAGTTTGTGAATAGGGCATGATTAACTCCCACTTCCTCACCAGAAAAAAGGAGGAAAGAAACATCTGGCACTTGGCACTGTTTGGTGGCTCTATCATGCGAGACAAAGCACATCTACAGTACAAGCTGATAGGGCACATTGGCAGCAGGATTTGCTTGCACATCAAATTCTAGGGGGCGTATCTTCAGCAGCAAACCCCATTTCTTACTGCATGGGGCCAGGGGAGTATGTGGGCACAAGCTCTATGACTGAAGGGAAAAGTGTGTGTGGGGAAAACACCCAAAGACCTCTCCAGGCTCACACAACTGTTGTTAATGTGGGTTGCAAAGCGAGTGAAAAGAGACTCCAGGAATTCGGCTTGAATAAGCCAAACCTTTGAAATATTCAGTAATGATCTAGACTGGATAGCAATCTACTGTTTAAAGGGCCCATCTGGCAGATTGACATCAACAGTTGGAGAGATCTGCAGAGATCTCCAATTAGCGCACACTTAGCGAGTTTGATGCTAGCTTATGGCACCATGTACTTCGCAAAAGGGAGCTTTGCCCCCTCTTTCTACGTTAAAATCCCTCCTGACTTTAGAGTGAAGCTGTGAGATACTTGTGTATTGCAGTGGATGGGAGCGAAATACTTCCAAACAGGATTATCTATTCATTTTCTGATAACGTGAAGAAGCGTTGCCCAATAGCTGCAGTTCCCACAAGCAAGGTTTCAGGAGGCTTCAAGAGCAGAATTTTAATGTGAAATAACTGAGTAGTAAGGGAAAAGAAACATCAGCTTATCCTGTTCTCCTTAATAGGACTAGTAAGAATACTAAATTAAATGTTAGCTTAATAATCACGAGAACACCGTCAGCCTCCCTTTTATACTACTTGCCCCAGTTGATGTTATGGAATCAAGAGGCCCAGACCAGTGCAAAGCAGTAGCAACAAGAGAAAATCTTGTATTTAATAACAAAACCATGCCCTCCTTGGAGCTTACAAATCCTTACAGTAGGATTTAGCTTATTTGGATTGGTCAGAATCCCAGGCACATGTGAATAAATTAGAAGTGATGAGGAGGAGAGACAAATGCTAACAAGACCCTTATGTGAAGAGTTAATCTCCAAATTAATCAAGCCAGGCTCACTCTTGTCAGGTTACCTGACATTGTTCTCCATCTCTGTTAGCATTCCCCCCCCGCCTTTTACAGAAGGGGTCTATCTTTTGTAGAGCAAATCAGCGGTCTATGAAACTTGATATAAGCTGTCATCTTGAGGTGGAATAGTCATCCTTAGAAAATGGGTAAAAATTGGAGGAAAGGAGGAAAACAGGATTTTGCAAATTTGGCTGCTTATTTACGTAACTCATTGCAGCATCACAGTACTGGTGAGGCTAGAAGAGGCCTTAAAGATCATCCAGTCCAACCAAGTAACCCTAACATCTGACATCTAGCTCATGCCACTCAGCACTTCATCCAGACTAACCTTGAACAGCTCCAGAGACAGCAACTTGACCAGCCCGTTCCAAAACCAGATCACTCTGTCAGTGGAAAACCTTTTCCTAATGTCAAGTCTAAGCCTCCCCCAAAGGGGGGAGGTTTGCATTTGCAAAATGAATGGCCAATTGCAGGTACCTAATTCAAACACTGATTTTAGAAATCAAAAACATCTTTAAAAAAAGAGTTTTGCTTGATTAGAAATGTCTATCAATACAAATAATTTCTATGTTGGAGATGCATCATCTCTGAACTTACATTCACTGATGCTGGCAAATGTGAAGCATAAGTCTGTGTTCACTGAGTCAATAATCAGCTCTAGTTACTTTTGGAATGGAAAAATAAACTCTGCTGGCCATCAAACTTTGCAAATGCTGCTTTGTTTATGGCACCGTCTTGCTAAACAGATGCATTTTGCCAGGGGAAGAAAGGCAGAGATCAGCTGCCTTGCCTCTTTCCCCATGCTGGAATGGCTACAGAAGATGGGATGGCCAAGTGTCCAGACATGAAAGGAAACACAGTCCTAAAACCTTGCAACTGGCGCTGGTTTAGGTCCCCTTTGTATGTCCTGCCTGGCCTCCAAATGCCATTTAGTGCAGCCCAGGACTTAGCCAGCTCATGTATCAGCCTGCTAGTCCCCTCATTGCCGAGATAGGCATCGTGATAAGAGGTCCGCAGATGCACTAGATGGCCACATTGGACTTCTTCAGCCACGTGCATTCTACCCAGCCGCTCTGAGAAATGTTGCTGATCGACAACTTCTTAGGAAATTTATTTGTAGGGTTCAACTAAACGCTGGCAATGACCATGTTAGTGGCCAAACAGTGTGCACTGCCTTTTAAATAGGAGCTGTATTGTATGTCAGCTGGTCACTGAGGCAGCAGTGGCTCAGGGCACTCACTTTGTTCTTGAGGAGTAGGAAGGATGCAAAGTGCACGCAGTGTTTACAAAGGACCTTAGTACTCTTTTGACTAATTTTTACTGGAGAGTTAGTGGTTGTTTCAAAGCTCCATTAGTCACTTTGTCCACAATTGTAATCTCTTGAGATCTGCTCCAGTGTTTTGAATTGCCCTTAGGCCTGATGGTCAGAAAAAGGCTCCAGCTCAACCTTAAGACTGAACTTGAAGAGTATAGCTCTGGTAGGCTTTATATTGTCTTGAGTTGCAAGTGAAAGATGCCAAAAGAGTATGGAGTGCCGTGCATAGAAACCATCATCAAAACGTGCATCAAAACCCATGCATCAAAAGCTGCGTCTGCATGGAAAAGAGGCCGATGAAGTCGAGATGAGATGTTCCTTAGGCTGCTGTTCATAAAGAGAACAACCACAGACACTGTGACTATTGCTGTGGTACCATTTGTGTGACCCTAGATAGAACAAGATTGGGTAGCTGGGTGTGTAGAGCTCGCGCATGAATGCAAAGCACATCTGCTGCATGAAACTAGACAAAATGGATGAGGGTTTGAAGGAGATCTTTTATAGAAGTCTCTTCTGATTATTAAATTGGCGATGTGCTATAGATTGCTTAAAAATGTCTTGCCCACAAAATGCAAGGAACACAAGCAAGCATCGGCTTGCGTGTGACACGCTTTGGCACGCTTGGAGGTACAAAGAACTCCTGGCATTATGAAGAGGCAGTGTGTTATGTACATTGTGTGGGAGGATACACCATGCAGGTTTGATTGCATCATCTCGCTCCTTCTTTTCTTTTCTCTCTTTTTTTTGTTCCAGATGGTAAAACAAAGACTGTAGTGAAACCCGTTTTCTCCCAGGAAGAGGTGGGAGGGAATTTTATATGAGCAAGAAACTTTGCCTCAAGTCGAAATCTGGGGCCTGGACTAATGAACTACCTGTAATTCACATTGTGCTAAATAAATATTGCTGAAACTAGGCAGGGACTAATCACGAGCCGTGCCAAACTATGCATAATTACTATGCTTTCTCTGTAGCAGTAATTAATTTGCGTTAGCAACTTTGATTAATCTTTCTAATCTCAAAGTAAAGTGTTTCTCAGACATAAAAGGCTCTGGATCTGCTTATAGTTGTTACTGCAGCCCAGTGAAGGGTCTTTCAAACCAGCGGGGGGGCAGGCGGGGGGGGCGACACACTGCTTTAAAAGAATGAAAGTACAGCTGGTCATACAAGACAGTTACAGTTAAAGAGCTTGGGATCTGTCATCTAGGCTACAGGCTTCTGTGCACGGGTCCTTCCTCCAGAAAAGGGATTAGTCTTTCAGCTTCTCAGAGAGCTGCTCCTCAAAGGTGAGGGCTATACACTGGCCAGAGGGGCTGAGGCTCCATCCTCTAGCAGGGCAGTGCTGCGTGGTTTAACTCTCATCGCACCATGGTGCAAACTTACCTAGAAATTCATTTATTCTTAACCTGGAGGAAAGCTTTGTCCTAGGCATGATCGCTTAACTGCGATACTGAGTCAGTCCGAGCAGGGTGTTGGCTGCGTTGCCTGTGAGTGACTGGGACACGCCTGCTTTTCAGGAAATATGAATGTTAAGATCACCGACCCAGGCTGTGTTGACAAACACAGCCATCAGATGCTAGAGAACAAACTACATTCTGACATCACTGGAGATTAAACTTTCCATCCTTCAGTGCCAACCTGCTGGCCCAAGCCAAGCTCTTCAACCAGAGGAATCCAAACCTGTTGAAAGGACTTTGTCGCCAAATGGGGGCTGTGATTTACTGAGACTTCTCGCGCTATCAGATCTACAGGGGGTCACATGTCTGAGGCAAACAGCTGCGTCTCTACAAACCCCCGATGAATCCCAGTGGGCTTTGAAGATAACACTGCGTTGCTCATTTTCTCTCTCAGATGCACTAACATTAGATATTTGTTCTCGTTGCCCCTGCTAACACAGCTTCCCAGCAGAACTTAAGAGAGGCAGAGTGCCATGACAATCAATTGGGACTGGACAGCCTAGAGATTACTGATGAACTTAACTGGATCAGGACAACTGAAATTAAACAGTTCTGCTGTTACCTCCAAATCTGGGACCAATTCTGGTTTTGCAAGTTAGAGAAATATTTTTAAAACAAAAAAAGGAACAGAAAATGTGAAAGGGATCGCTAAAATGTGTAATTTTTTTAGGATGACAATTCAAAAAGTGAATTCTTTGCGATAGTTTATTTTCTTACAGTTGTGGTTTTGTGACCAAACGTTTAATCACCATAACGCCACCCTTTTGATCTCAGTCCGAACACAATATCCATAGTGACATTGAAACGAGTGTTGTAGAAGACATCTGTTCAAGTCAGGCATGGGACTTTACATTTATTATAAGGTGCTCACAAAAATAAGGGTCACGTCATGCATATTCTCTGCAACTAAACCCCGTTATGGTTACAGTGTGGAAAGAAATCCGAACAGACGTATGGAGATACAGCAGCGCACACGCTCTATTTATGACATTAAGGTAGTGTCCTGGTAACTCAGCGATACATCAGGAGTCTACAACCAGCTGATGGGAGGATCGTATACTGAGGAAGAAACGGCTGCAATTTCTCACGTTATTTCTGTGGCTTGACAAGAACGTCAGTGTGAGCTGCCTCCTGAACCGGGGAGGCAACAACAAGTCGAGACTATACTTCTGCAGTACCAAACATTTACACACAAAATACACATGCATTGCAATGCATTGGCATGGGTGAAGCAAGAAGCAACCCATTACTCAACGCTTTATTAACACAGGTTTACAGAGGAGTCTCAAATAGGATTATACCATCCAGTCACAGTAAGGCCACACTATTACAACGCATAAGGACCTTAGAATTGGGCATTCTGTGTTAGTCATAGAACCCTTCCTTCTTTACAGATGTTTGCACATGATCCTGATGGTACCTCATCGAAGTCTTTCTACTTTTAAAGTTTAACATATTGCTTAGTACAACAGTTAGCACAGTAGAGAAGGGTACTGCCACAGGGAGAACAAAACCTAGATAACATTCACGTCATGTTTTGACTCTATGCTGGATGCACTGAGATGAAGCTGGCTAATCAGAAAAAAGACTAGCGAAGGATTTCCTCAAGTTTCGAATCGTTTCAGCTTTTGCTTCATCTTCGTTCACAGACGATCGGAAGAAGGATGATTCTGTGAAACTGAAGGCATTTGTCAAAGACTGCGACTTGCTGCAAGACAAAAACGCAACATGTTTGGTAGGGTTGTGTTGTCTACCGGCTCCATCCACACCCAGCCTGCAGGAATTACGAGAAAAGGAAAAATGCCCACGTGCTGCAGTTTGCAGGTGATCAAAAGGGACACTCAGCACAAGCAGAACTCCTGCTGTCTTGTGATTTGAGAAACAGGATCGCCTTTTCTTTAGAGCACAGACTGCTTTTTTTTTACAGATCTGAAACACTGTTCCAGTCGATTGGGTGATTTAAACCAGAACTTGAGGAAAAAGCCTCCTGCCTGTTAAATCCAAATCACCACCCAACACAGGGTGATTAAGAACTGTGTTCATTAAGGCTGCAAATAGTTCTGCACAAAGGAAAAATGAGGTGTATTGGCAAGAGTTTGAAGAACAAATCTTTGATCCTCAACGGAGGCTTAGTGACACTTCCTATCTCTCAAACAACTCCCCGAATGAGTTATCATTTTTCCTGTCTATAAGCAGTTAGTCTAGCAAAGCTGTGCTGGTTCGAGTGCTGCCATGTCGCTGTGGTGTAAGTTTCTGTATGCATGAATAAAATAACATTTGATAAGAACACCACCTCTCAAGTGTAAAACTTTAACTCACGACTTCTCGGCCAACACAGTATTTAGAAGAGTAGGCTTGAATGTAATAGAAAATATCGATGAGTTACAGTCTTCCTACAAAGGTATCAGGGCTAACTGATCTCATTTTTATCTCGGTCCGAGAGCAGGATTTCAGTGTTAGCTAGAGGAAAAGCAAAACACTTTCCTTACTCAGAATCTCTTACACTCCTCATGGTTTGCAGCTTCTCTGCCTCTAAACTAATAATGTGCAGCAAACAGTGCTACAGGCACTTTAGGTTTTTCATAAATTATAGTTGTGCTAATGAGAATAGACTGATAAATGTTTGTTTGTACTCACTGAAAGAGGGAGGGTGGGAAGCAGCACTTGACTTGATTAGTAACACAATAAGTAACCTAATTAAATATTTATTCACAGATTAATAACATGTACATACAGGTTAGGCAACAGCATGTGGGTGAATACAAAGCATACACATGCAAATATACTTAATACTACAGACAGGAGATCTGAGTCTTGCTGTGGACCTAAAACTGCTTCTTGAAAGTCAGGAGAATGACTCTTATTATGGCTTGCATCTTAAATGCCTTACTTTCTCCTTTTTTTGTTTTATTATTAATTTTTTATTACGAAGAGAAAAATGCCTCTAGATTGGAACAGGAAACTGAAGGAAAGGGAGAAAAGCTGGGAGAAGAACATGGTACAGTTCCCCTGGACCTGTGCTTCACTGCTTTTCTTGAACATCAAAAGTTCACAAGCTTCAAACTATAGTTTTCGCAAAAAAAAGTCTCTATCTTTACTTAAAAAGTGGACAAATTAACTTGAGCTTTAATTCACAGATTTAATTTAATTTGATTATAAAACAGAAGGGAGAAGCACACTGATCTAGGCAGGCAAGGAAAATACTGTCCCCTTTGCATGCTGTCCCCTAACCTGTCTTTTCCCCTGGACTATGTTCAGGGGGACTCTGCATTGGTGCACACTTGTTCCTGCAGCAGGGCTGGCTGGAGACAGTCGCACCCGATCACGCTGTGCCTTATGGATTCTTCCAGTGGGGAGATAACTACTGGCAGCTTTCTGTGCGCATCCTGCCGTCATCTTGGAAAAGGTCTGTCTGAACGGCTCGTGCTGCACAGTCGGCAGCCCTGGATAACCGTGAATGAAGCACAGCCACCGTCTGCCCGCCGCAGGTTCATTTGGCTTGCTTCTGAGAAGGGCTTTCTGAAACTGGAATCTGGTGTCTCAGTGACTACAAGGTTAAAAGTTTAACCAGATAAGCCTTCCCCTTCCTGCAGTCTTAAAGCACACCCAGATCATGAGTCAGCGACATAAAAAGGAGAAAGCAAATATAAGAAAGATGGTGAGTTTTCAGACTTAGTTGGGCTGCAGTTGCACAACCAGCGACATTTTGAGTGGTGCCTGGGATGTAACTAACGATAGCTCTTAGCGATCGAAACGCCCAGAGACTCAGCTTTCTGGGATGCTCCAACCTCGCCTTAGACTGGGGAATGTATGTACACTTTTCCCCCAAGTATCACCCCAACTCCCAAATTACAACTGTGACCACAAAATCCGAGGAGAAGAGTAAAGGGATAAAGCAACTCTTACTTAAGCTGTGGATGAGACTGAGGCTTCTGTTGTGGAGCAGGCTGTGGAGCTGGCTGTGGAGCAGGCTGTGGAGCAGGCTGGGTCTGTGGCTCTGCTTCCTTTGATAATCTGCTGCTGGAAGGACCTTGAGCCTGAGGCCGCGGTTGCTGGGTTGTAGGTCCAGGTGGACGCTGTGGCTGGGAGGTTGCGGGCTTTGCTGACTGCCCAGGGGGGTACATGCGCTGTGGCTGCAATGGCTCCTGGCTTTGTGATTGCATTCCTTGGGGTTGCACTGGGCCCCCTAGGTTCAGTACAAGAAAAACTTCATAATGTTATAGTATCAAAGAAGTCTTATTAGATATATCCAATACTATAAAATAATCCACGAATGCCATTAATTCTACTCGTGAAGCAAAACTCTATCAACACGGACTGCACTCTTATGTAGCCAGTACTGCTAAGCACAGCTGGCACAACAGTAACTCGCTCGGAGCCCCTGCAAATGCTAAGAAGTACCAAATTTATCCCTGCAGTAGCAGTACTGACTCAATTCAAGGGAGTTACATCAGTATAATATCAGCCCAGCTCAAGGAGAGGTTGGGAGACAACTGCATTTACCAGAAACAGCTAATTCGGCAATAAGGCTCCTGTCTGTGAGTTGTTACTGCCCATTCATTCTGTGAGTTTTCAATTTTTCTAATAACAATTGACTCTTACATCAGTAAAACAACTTTACACTGACATTTTCAAGCTATTTCAAAGCCTCTTGATAACTTACTTAACCCTAGAGTGAACTACTGCAAGAAACACAAGGAAGTTGTTAGCAATTCTTTACCAAGGAGTCCTTTCCACTAAGAAGGGAGCACGCTGGCAAAAATCTGCATCAAGCGTAGAACTACAGCACATGGTAGGAACTTAGGCTGCGAGATCCATGGCTGGAAGTTGCTACATCATCACAATCATCATAACCATCACAGAGGGCTTTCTTTCCCCTGCTTCTGACTGAAATTGTGCTGTGTCAGAGAGCAGCAGGAACTCCGCTTTTATCTCAGCTGTCTAAGCGTGGTTTTCTGGGCTGACAGTTGTAACAGCTGAGCATTCTTGCATGTCACAAGGCACACAGGGCATCTGAGTGAAGGGAAGAACGAACAGCACAAAATCCTGAGCAGTCTGTTTGTATAACATTTGTCAGAGTAAGAGCTGTGCTGAACAGTAAGTATAGAGGACGACTATCTGGACGTTCTGAACTCTGGGGAATTTTTATGTCTTGCACAGATAATGCCAGTAAAAGACTGGCATCTGCTCAGGTCTTGAGAAGGAAACCTTGGAGTCTGCAAGTTCTGCTGCAATACTGATTATTTTTTAAATAATTGCTATTGCAGTTCACTTTCCACTTACTGGAGGACATTTCAGCGTCTGAGAACAGCATGTCCTAGTGCCTGGGTAAGGTTTTAATACAGTCGTAGCAGCGTGTTGTGGTGCAGAAAGATAAATAGCACGTACTGTATGTTAAGGAATGTGCCTTCATTGTTTATTAATTTGAACCGCTTTTGTAGGAAATATTTGAAGGTGATAACATGGTCTTGCAACATCTTAATAAGGATAATTTTCTTATTGGCCTCCTTTCACTCAATATTGGAAACCAGGAAGGTTTCTTTCCCCCACTTGTACATACAGGCTTGAATGCCAGAAACTTTACACTGAAGACAGATATAACTTCCGTTTATTGCACATTAAGCTGTACAAGATATTTCACAGAGAAGATATACTGCTGTCACACTTCCAGCGTTTGCTCACTTTCTTGCAGCTGGGTTGTACAAAAGGCAACAATAATGAAAGAAACTTTTACCAAAAATAACTCAACAGAACTGAACATTAAGCCTACACTGTAGAACATCTGTTCCCTGTTACCCATAACATTGCACCTAAGCATGCAGAGAGACATTTTGGCTTGCTCCTCGCTGTGGTATGCAGAAATTGTGTGTGCCCTTGTCAATCCTTCACAGTCAGTGATCTGAGATCCTATCTGCAACACCCTTCTCGACTTTGCACACACAACTCACCAATGTCGTGTGAAAAGCACTTGCGAATGCTCACGCTACTACATGCAAAAAATACCAATTGCTTTAAATAAAAATCGGTCGTCAGATTCATTTCTTCACCCCAGGGCAGTAGGGTTTATTCATTTTCGTAGTGTCTGGAGGTAAGGACTTCTGAACCTGATTCTGGGTGGAATTTTCTTAATATAGAATAAAAACAGCCAATGCCATCATCGGAATGATCACTGACCCAGACAAACGCTGATCACTAAAGCGAAATATCCATGTAATTTACCGATAGGTAGTAAACAGCAGCACTTACCACAAACATTTAAATAGCTAATAACGCATACCTTCACTCTCATCTCACCAGCCAGCTTGTACAAATAAAAGAAACACTAAGAATGATGATTCTCACTGATAATTTTTTTTCCAATGTTTGTAGGGAAAACAGAAGTAGAACATGAGGCTGTTTTCCCTTTAAACAAAGTTGTTTGCACTAAACTAATGGCTACTACTCATCTCTGAACCTACTGGAGATTAAAATTATAGTTCTGTGGCTCACTTGCAACTAAGCGTTATGGTATGCTAGCCCTGTGCAGCCTGTGATCCTAGGCTAGATCTCTCACAGCAGACTAGCCGCCTGCTTGCGCTTCTCCTGCTGTTACACTGTCAACTGGTTGTGCAAAACGCACCGATCGTTTACCTACAGAAAACCCGGCGCCTGGCAAGCATCCCCACTCCTTTTGCACATTTGATTTCAAGCAGTTCTCATAAGCCCTATCCACGTGGGTAGTGCTGTGACTGTGTTCTCTTGAGAGCTACCTGGGGATTTCTAGGTTTAAAAGAGAGACCTGAGTTGGTAAAGAAAACTGCTGATGGTTTTGTCTCACGTTCTGCTCAGAGAGCAAGATCCCTTGCTGGTTGAAGGCGGTGGTCTGCCACCTCCTAACATCTCTGTATTTGAAAATTAAACTAAAAGAAAAAGCTCTTACAGGAAGTTTAACAGTCCTTGATGTACTTCTCACCAAAATACCTGGGATTTAGCTTTTAGGTTTGAAAGTCATTAAAAATCTCCATAGATTACTAATTCAGAATGACAACAAAAGGTACTGGTTAATTGAAATAGGACACGGTAAATACTCACACTTCCACTGAGATATTGCACATAGGTGGCCCATTTACATAGCTCTGTAGCTAATAATTTAATGCAGAATTACTAAAAATATGAATACCAGTATGTAAAATAGAAGGTATTTTAAATACTCCTTAGGAAGAGCTGTATCTCACGGAGTCACTGAAATACCAGACTTCCACTTGTGCCTAAGGAAAACTCAAATGGTAACAAACTTTACAAAATTATAATTTAAAAAGCCTCACTAGCAAATTCTAATCTAGACTTTTAAAAATATTCTCTGGAGCACCTGCCTATCAGTCATGCACACACACACAAAAATAGAAAGGCTATGGGTACAGTGTGCACACTACTCACAGAGTAAGCAAAAGTATCTCGGTTTGTACCGTGGTGCCATTTGACTTAATGATATAGAACACTCGCAAAACGCTGTCTAGCCATCCAGACTGTACAGCTGCATGGGGCTCTAGAGAGGCACATTCTTTGTACACCGTTGACAACAGCCCTGCCATCACAAGTTTTACAGAGGAAGGTAGGTAAGCGTTACACGCACAGACATGAACAAGTAAACAACCAGACGGTATAGTTGACACTGCATAGAAAAAACACAGTCCAGGTCAGCACTGAAACAATGCGAAAACTGAACAAAACGGGCACGTTTGCTTTTAGGATTGGGTGGTGTTTGGCTCTTTTCTTTGCTTCTTTTTGTTTTTTTGCTTTAAACCCTCGTGTTTGGTCTCAATTATCTAAGTAGCCTGGACTTGTTTTGGTCCTACTGCAACGCCATTACAGTCGAGAATGTACTGTAAACAACCTTGAGGTGGTGGTCGCTGAGGTGGGACTTTGCTTGGCTCTGGCTCCTTTAGCGATCCACTCTGGAAAACACATTTGAAAACAGAAGAGAAGAAGAAAATTAGAGCAGCTTAGTTCACATTCTCCACTGATTTGTCTTTACTGTTATAAAGAAATCACCTCATCGTGCGGGTCTGAGTGCACTCGTTTGATGCACTGCAGACAGCGTTTTCTCATTTATTGCTGTCTGTCAGGACACACGAACCCTGCACTAATCCAGAGCCGAGTTCTGCTGAAGTACTGTTTTCCCTGTGCAGCAAGTGCCTTCTCCAACGGCACCTCTGCCTGCGTTCAGTCATTCTCCTTGGGCTCCTGGTGCCTTGAATGACTTTGCTCTACCCCAGTGCTTCTGCTCTCCTTATTGGGATGGGCTCAGGAGAACATGGATTTCAACAGATACTCTTGTGTAATTCAAGAAATCATTTCTAATTCCATTCCCTTCTGTGAGAAAGCAGTCGCACAGCCGGGATTTTGCTGGTGATACTATCACTTGGATTCCCTGGCTGGAAATGGCAAAGGAGATTGACTACTCTAAGTTAGCTGTTTTGCTAGGCAAAATGAGAGGAGGAAGTAAAAACCACAGACAAATAATGAAAATAATTGAAGTTACTTCACGCTAGGCCATCTGACATGTTATTAGAAACACATGTAGTGCTGCGCTGCTCAAAACAGGAGATGTACTTGGCAGTATCCTTTTCAAACACAGCCTTGTCGAGAGCAAAAGATGGGCCTGAACTGAGAGCCTGGAGCAGGACGTCCTCTGGGAGCACCAGTACTCGAATCCGAACTCTCTGTTACTTTGAGGAGTGAAATATGTTTGTTAAATCACTGGACTAAACAGCTCGGGGGTTTTTTAGGGATCCAAACATTAAATTGCCATCTGTCAAGAGGGAAAATTCCCAGAACGTATTAAATAGAAAATGTAAAATTAAGCGGACACGTTGCTCGCAGAGCTCACTGTTCCTTTGCATTTGGTCTCAGACCTACAGAAGCAATCTCGCTTGTGGTTCTGTGAATGCCTGCCTGGCAGTCTACAATTGGACGCTCCAAAGGTAGCAGCAGCACTCCGTCACGTGCCTCTGCTGCAAGTCACTCTTGTCTGCTTCAGCCGCATAAACAGAAGGACACAGAACGGGTCCAGAGCTCTAGCGGTTCAGTTACCAACCTGCGGAAGGCCAAGGACGGAGGGAAAACAGCGCGTACCAAAGGAGTGAGGCAAAATCCGACGCTTACATTTACTGTCCTGCTCAGACAGTTCTCAGTAAGCATCACTGCGAGGATGAGGAGAGGTAAGAGAGAATTCCAGAAGGAAAGACAGCCACCAGAAAGTTGTCCAGTGCTTTCAAATAGCTTGAAGTCTTTTCTGCTTTGCTTCTGTCCTTCCTCTAACATTCTAACCAGTGGGTAGAAGCTGATAGTCTGTCCTCTGCACGTTTCAGGAATGTTATTTGTGGTAACCACTCTGTACCAAGAGCTGGAGCCCTCTGAAACAGTCAACATTTACAGCAGGAACTCCCAGGAAGATCAGCTCCCAGTGGAAACCTTGAACAGTTGCCCCAGAGGAACAAAATCCCTTCCCTGTTCAGTACCAGTGGTCTGATGCAGCTGGCACCTTCCTCTGTAGGTCCTGAGGGCATGGGTGTGCTCTGCGCTGCAGAGAGCCTGCATCCCCCTAGGAGGTGTCCTGGGACACACACTGTGTCCTGGAAGGGCAAGCCCAAGTCCTTGGGATTAATGACCTACAGGAGTTTCTTTCTGGAGGACGAAGAAGAAACAGGACTTGTGTCAGAAAGCCGTGTACCATCTCGGAATGAACAGCACTGGCTTACGGTGCCAGAGGCTTCCTAGCAGTGTGATGGGCCACGCACCAGCCCACGGTGGCGGAGGATGACCAGGGAGGATGTGAGTGCTGCTATTTTTCTACTCACACTAAAGTCTAAGATTGTTTAAGGTAAAACTCATCTTTTGTTTAAAAACCGAACGCACGGGCTGGCAGCTTCAATTCACATCTGCTTTAATGATAAAACAGCATCTGCAGGGCTGCCTCCTCCCCCGTGCCTGGAGGCTGGAGCAGATCTACCATTGGTTCCTGCACTGCAGTGGTGTGGGGCTTCATCCCCCCCCTCCCAGCTGACTCGACATGACACCACTGGTACCAGCACAATCTGCATATCTCTCCATCTTACAAAGAAACCTTTTCAGCCTAAATTAAGCTTTCAGTAAACCTTACAGGAGCTTGCTAATCCTTACCTCAGCCGCTCTGAAACTTTAGAGGCTTTGTTGAAGGCGCTCGCTGTTGAACATGTATTTCCCCCTCTCTAGTCACTGACTGCAGCTGTCCTGATTTTACCACCCACACATCCCTTTTTTTTAACACCAGCTATCACCTGGTGCTTCCAGGAACCTCACCCACACTCCAGGCCAATCACATGGGTATATTACTTTGGCTAATTAGCCAACCCACCCAGGCTGACCCAAAAAGACTAATTAGCATTACATTCCTAATTGAGAAATCTTACTCACGGTTTTTCAATGGTCTGTAGTAGTCCAGCCCTTTTCAAGGGCCTGTCTTCCAGACAGTCAGAAACCTTGATACTTGATATTAAAGTCAGACTTTGAACCAGTCTTGTTTGCTGTCCTGAGCCAAGGCCTTTAATAAAACCCAGGCTTCTTCTCAAACACCAGTTGTTGGCAAATTAACCACAGACTGTTACTTCTCACCTCTCCGGGGTGGTGTGCCAATGTAATTCTAAGAGCTGCTAACTCCTTATAGGCAACACAATCTCTCTGAACAGAGATGCTGCTGGACCAGACCTGTCCTGCAGACGCATTCACCCCTCTTGGTTTTCTTCCCCCTTTTCCTTTGTTGCCCAGCCTGGAAGTTCAGCCTCCTGCACTTTTAGTACAAACACGTTTCCTTGCCCTGCAGTTTGAAGCCCCAAACCTGTCCAGCTCAAACATCACAGGAATCAAAGATCAGAATTCCAGAGTACCTTGGGTGATGACCCTGACCAGATTCTTATTTGGATGCTCAGGGTTAAAGAGCAAAACCGGTCACAGTGAAGCTGGAAAGGACCGTGCTGAGGATGGATCATAAGGGTTAGGACTGCCTAAGTAAGGTGTAGTAACCGCTGGCATAAGGAACCCTTTTGCTTTAAAGTTTAGGGAACCAAACTCCCCTACGAGAAGAGACTGCTGCTGTCGATAGCAACATGGCACAGAACTGCTTACAGAACCTATCGTCTTCAGAGAGGCTTTATTGTTTATATAACTCTTCAAAAAAACCCGTACAGCTTTACTTGTGGAAACCCCTAAGCCACATGAACACTGCAGGATCACCAGACTGCTTTCTCTGCTCTGGGTCTAACAATTGATGCTTTGGTTGTATAATGGGATTTGGGAGTATCTGCAGAACAGAAAACCCTCTGCTTGTCTAGAAGACAGGTGTCTCTAGATGTCTCTGTAGTCCTTCCTTTCTCCTTCTCCCTCCACTTCCCCTTCCCTCCTTCCTTCCAGTGCTCCTCTATTTTTCTGACCCTGTCTATTGCTCTACACGCAGACTGGAGTCACCCAGCCTTGCATTTGGACTCGTGTGAAGAATGCTGAGCAGGATGGAAGCGAAACCAGCATCTTGGCAGCGAAACAGCCCTTGGGCAAAGAACTGCTAAACCGAGTCCCAGCAAAAATTGATTTTGATTTGGCTGAGTTAGAAGATTGTGTGAAGCAGAGCTGGATCCTGCACAGTTGTTTTTGGGTTTCGTTTGGTTTTCTTTGTAATGCAGTGATAGAATCTTTGCGTAGATATTTCAGTATTTGAAGGGAAAGCCATGTTTTTCAGGTCAAGAAGTAGAGGGATCAACGGAGAACTGCCAAAACACGAGCCGAGTTGGATCTCATCAGGAAACAAGAATAAATAGTAAAATGGTTAAACAACAGGAGAACCCAGAACAAATGTGGTTGCTAAGGAGAGAGGCACGCCAGACAGTTTAAGGTGTCAGTAGGACAATATTGCTGTTAGGGGTAGTCACCACATGAGAACAGGGGCTAGACCGTGGGTGGGAGAAAAGCAAAGTATGAGATAGAGGCAAAACTGGGGGATTTTCCTGGGCTCACACTGGTCACACCGGGTATTCTTCATCTCAGAAAACAAAACTGGCTGACTCATCAAATACCATCCCAGGGATCTCTGGCGACTGCAGACACACAAGTTGTGCTGGAGAAGCGAAAGCATTACTGCTGCAGGCCTGGTGAACACTCCAACGCAGTACAGTTGCTCTCTGTAAATGCACTGCACCGGGAAAGCACCAGGTGGGAAACGCTCTGCGTGAAAAGGATCCTCTCAGCAAAGATGATGCCAGTTCCTTCATGCTCTGCTCGTGATAAAGAATTCAAAGCCTGACAGCAGCTTTTGTCCCTGCTCAACCAACTTTCCAGACTACTTGTGCAAAATCCGTTCTGATCATCTTCTGAACTGGACAGGACATGACTGAGAAGGAAAGAAGCCACACAGCATGCGATTTACTTGGAGCAACACTTAGCGAAGGTCCTGGAAAATGTAGGTGCTTTTCACCTGTCACAAAGGAATCCAACCAGATTTCATAGGCTGGGTGGCACCCATTACTGGGTAACTCCTTACTTCTGAGAAAAGTTTCCTTCTGGAATACTTTCACACACAGCCTTCAGTAAATGAGTACCCTCCCATGGACTGATACCTGACAGTATCTTTCCTGAGATACTGAAACAGGTGGCCTCCCATCATCCATTCTAGCCCGGAGAGATGAGGTTCTAGAGCAAAAGCAGGCTGTTGACTTATTAAGGAAAAAGAAGCTGGCTGGTCCCTCTGGCAGAGCCAGTCAATCATAACGGACAGGGATGCAGTGTGAAGGCACTGCAGCTCTTGCTGCATGCAGAGAAGGAGATGGATTTCAACTTGGTTTTTGCAAAGGGAACATTAAAGGCTCTGCAGCTGCTCAGCAGCTTTCAAGCTGCTGTTTCCAGTGAAGAAATTGCTCCCCACCGTCAAGAAGGAACAGGGGCTATGTGATAGGAGAGAGCTCCCCCTGCGTGCTAAAGCAGCGGAGACCAGTGTGTGCACGCGTGCCCTCCTGTACACCAGAGAGAGCTGCGAGACTGCAGCAGCCCAGTGAGAGAGATGCAGTGTAGTCAGAAAATGGTCCAGCTGCTGGAAAGTTAAACCTCCCTGGACCTTTCTCAGTGTGGAACAATGCTCTGTATCACAGAGGCTGAAGGATCCCTTGGGGGCTGCACAGTGGCAAATTGCTGTGCTGTTGTCTGAAGACGTGTGGAGCGGTTTGGGTTGGAAGGGACCTCAAAGATCCTCTGCCACGGGCAGGGGTATCTCCCATGAGACCAGGGTGCTCAAGGCCCCATCCAAGCTTTTAATATGTGAACAAAGGGACGTGGGCCCTGGCCAATGCTACACTCTCTGCTGCTCCGGTCTGAAAGCAAGAAAGCAGGTTTTTCCTTTTTATTATGGGATGGCAAGTGGTTCTTGCAAGAACAGGAAGAGCCTGACTTCTGCAGAACTTCATCTGGAGCCACAAAGACCTATCACTACCAGATTCACTCAGAACTAGGGTTTATGCTTTGTGACAAGAGAGTCTGGAAGAATGATGACGGCGCTAACTCAAGTCCAGTCTCACAGCCCACGTGTTGTCTGAGTATTACTGTCCCGGCATTACAGAGCAGTTGAATGGGAGGAGGATCGGCACAGAGGGAGTGCACCAAGTGAAAAGTCTGAGTTCTCCCGCAGACAACAGCAAGGTCCACAAGTGCAGCATGTGAGCAGAGCTGAGACCTCTCTGCCACTATTGGCATGTGCTTCTCTTGTTTCTCCCAGCGCAGCAAAATTACAACTGTGACACAGGGGAGGTACTGGTGGTTGGCCTGAACTCTGAGCGGCCTCCCATGCCTCTCTCAAGAGTTGAGAGATGCTGCAGAATGACATGTAAGCAGCTGAAGAGAAGCTTGCTCAAGTGGCAGTTAGCCAGAGAACGGAGCCACCACCAGCTTAGTGCCTGCAGTGGTGGTTGAGGGGAGTTACTTCTTTTTTTGATGGACGAGTCAAGGCTATTTGAAAAGGAGCTGCTTTGGTTTGGATTTTTCCATCACTCAGTGCTTATCCTTGTTGAAATGTTTTAACGCGTATTTCACACATGGTCCTTATTCAAAATAATCTGTGGCCATGACTGCTGGGGAGAGGGACAAAACCCCTTCAAGTTAAACATGGAGTCAAGCCAGAGAGCTCTGCTTAACAGGTTATGATGTAAAGGTCACAGAAATCAAATACAAAAGTCAAGTGGAGACAGAGAATGATAACAAAAAAAGGAGAGGGGAAACACCCACCACAGTGGGGAAAGGAAAGGAGACCAAGGGAAAGCTATTCCTATTATGTTCAGTTCAAATAAACATAATCAGAGAGCAAAAACAGATTAGAAGATAAAATAAAAGCCATGGGGATGTTATAGGGGAGTAATTACAGTGCCAAGGCAAAAGAGGGAGTCTGACTTCGACTCTTTTCTTCTGCCTGGGTATGTGGCAGCTATTGCCTGCTCTGCAGCAGTGGGATTCCTGCTTCCCTTGGTTTAATTTTGAGAAGAATGCGGGTGTTTTGTGAAGTCTCCCATGAAACACCTTTGGGACAAAAAAGCTGTTTCTCACTGAAATGCTCAGGAGCGGTGGGCTCAGGATTATTTACAAATCAGATGGTTGCTTTGTTCTTGAGAGCAGTCGCCGCGGCATTTAAGGATTCTTACAGCGACTGTTTCTTCCCATGGAAGTGGCAGCCTGTGAGATGCTCCGAAGAACAGACTTGTGATGTGAGCGAAGACAAAAAGAGAGCACTGTTGGTATTGTGTTTAAAATGGGAGGAGAAAAGTATTTCTAAACCACGAAGACCTGTTTGGTTTTCCGGTTTTAGCTGGCATTTTAGGCCTTCAGCATTTGAAAAATATTAGTGCTGAGGCTAAAGCCCTCTGTCCTACCGACCGCTGATGTTGCGGTCCTCATCATCCCGGTCCTGAAGGCTGACTCTGCCAGGTTGCCAGGGGGACTTTTTCTCTCAAGGGTTCAGTTGTAATGAGCACTTTTTTTTAACCTTTCATTTGGCCAAATTTTGATGCCGGTAGAGATTTTGACCAAACGATCCTAAACCTTTGATAAATGGTCTTGCGTGCATTGTGCCTTACAGCCTGCATGTCACCAGATGCCCCAAAGAGGCTATTATTAAGGCTATTCTTAAAGAACGCGTTATTGTTCAGAACTTGGCACATCATTTCAAAACAAGTTAAGAGCCCTAAGCACCCACTTGTGTTTTGATGTAATCGTCTTCATGTAACAGATACAGCTGATAACCACTATCACTAACAACCAAGCTGTTCAACACTACAAACATCCAGCAGGCTACTGCCCTGTTACTGCAGTTCACCACTGAGACTAAATAACCACCAGAATTGAGCAATACGTCACACATGGCTCTCGATAATGACTCCGTTTTCATCACAGGACCCTGATAAGTGTTTTAAAATAGGTTATCTTACCTTTCATTACCAACTGCTCAGTAAACTCTCATCTCAACACTTGCAGGTTGTGTCTCACTGTTTTTTAACTAGGGATGGAAACATTTTGAGTGGTTTCCTTTCATTTTCCTGCCTGAACTTCGGGTTTAGTACCACACCACACCTGAACAGCAAAGCTCAAGCGCTTCAAGCACATTCAGCTTTGCGCAACGGAACAGCAACTTTTAGTTTTAAATACAAGGCCATCCTAAGTCTGAGTCTGCCTCTGCTCTGCTCTCCACCGGTGTATGAAGAGCACAGGATGTGCCCTGCGAAAAAGCCTCACTAAACGATGGACAAAGCATCCTTTGTGTAGTAGAACACATGGTTTCAGATAGTGACAAATCCACCTGACTGCGAGCACAGGCAGCAGCAAACACGGCCTCATGGCAGGTGGTGGTCAGCTCAGGGCCCACATCAGTTTGTTTTCTTCTGCTCTTCTTAATTCCCTATGCTCACAAAAGGATCTACACTGGCTGCAGCTGCTTTTCGTATATTTTCATGACTACTAGAATAACTCAAAGGTTAGCAGCCCCCCGCATTAAATGAATGGCAATAAATGAAATAAATTACAGCAGCAGTATTGGGCATTTTCAAACAGGAAACCCGTAGTCTGTATAACCCATCCATACACCACGTCTCGTTCAACAAGATACAGCTTATGTACTACGATGGATAACTGTCCTTACACTTCCTTTGGGCCTTAATTAGGACTTAATTAAGCTCCCATAAAGGGATAGTCCATGAGATGTCACTCAGACCCAACGAACACAAGTTTGCTTCAGGGCAAGGCATCGGGACCAGCCGTACTTCACAAATCCCTCTACTAGGACAGTCACGAGAATGGCACCTTGCGTTCAGTTGTGTCCACAGGTCCTAGAATGTTTCCATCATTCCCTGTGAGCTCTGATGGCCATGTCTTTGATTCTCTGCCAGTATCGTTAGAAGGCAGTTCGCTGCCTGACTCATGTTCCTTTCAGTCCCAACAATAACCACTGCCAATATGAAATGGCGTTTGCTTACCAGGGGCTACAATTTCAAAGAACCTTTAAGCAGACAGCTGGTGCGACTGTCCATAACTACCTAGACATGATCTGTGGTCACTGATGGCTGCTAAAGCACCTGTGGACTTTCTGATTGAACCACGGAACAAACCTCACTGATTGCTAACGCATTCTGTGGGAGATGTTCCGTCAGTCCCCCCTCAGTATGAGCTGCTATTTGACAAGTTGCCCTGCTCTGTTATCTTGAGAAAGAGTTTGGAAAGGTAAACAGTTCAAAGACATAGAGGAAAATCCTGCCCAGGCTTTCTCCAGGGTCTCGGTGCTCCCTTGCCCTGAGCAGAGAGAAACAGGGGTTAATATCTTGAGTGTATTTAGTATATGGGCTTCGTCAGATGTTACTCGACAGCTCTGGGAACGTTTGCTTTATACTTATATGATGCCATAGCTGCCATTTACCCATTATTTAAATGCATCCCTAAAAAATACAGCACGTATGGTTTTAGGAGATGTTACATCATTTAGCAGCCTTCTTAAGACAAGGTGCTCTTACTTCCTCCTGCTGTCTGTTAGGATAGAGCTGATCACGCCAGGGAGGGATGTGCTTTGAACCGTTCCACAGGATTCTCAGATACACTCAAACTTTCTATTGCTCCTCCTTCATGCAGAATTAGTGTAGTCCTTTACCTACTTGCTAGGTCACCTATCTTTCCAGACAGAAGGAAGACTGCAAGTAAGGGACTGTGACAGAACAATCTGGATGGTGATGCTACCTTGCGGCTGCTGCAAGCTGAGCCAGCATCAGGGGTCTGAAAGACCAGACAAACCTGCAGCAAACCTCCAAGTCTTTGCCCTGAGCCACTCTCTTTACTCAACAGTTACACACCAAGTGGGCTGCTGCGAGACTGTGCAAAGCAGAAGGTAATCTAGAAATGACTAGAGCAGGCAAGGTTGCTTTTCTAGATTTCTGTGGAGCTCTGTGAGGGAATCCGTCCTCATCAAGTGATTCTCCTTCAGTTAAGATCAAATCAAGCATTCGTATTGTCCTGGCACGAGAAAAGCTTCAGTGATTTTGAACAAATTACTGCTCCTGGTAAGTACTCTGCTTCAAAACAAGACAACAAACAATGCAGCAGCGGGAAGGTAACAGAAGGTCACTGCTCTCAGGGAAGCTGGAGAAGAGGTGACTTGATAACAGACTGCTGTTCTCTCTGAAGGTAACGCTTCTTGTTACTCGCACTGCGTTCGCATCCGGTTCAGTTTTCTTTGTGAATGTAAGAAAATAAAACTGGAGAAAACTGGCTGGCTCTGGTCAAATCATCTAATGGGTCATGAAATGAGAAGTGAATAAGATAAAGGGACAAACAGGAAAGATGGAAGTTAAATCAGTCCAGATCCCTGAATAGCTGCAGAGAGCCAGATCAGGGTTCTTCAACCTGAACCCTCTGTGACTGCACTGAACTTCCCAGCTGGTGACAAGTGGTGATGGTAATAAAACGTTTTAGGAGAGAGTATTAGGAAATGAAACAGTTGAGGTGGTGCTGTTGTAGTCTCAATACAATTGAAGTACCACCCTCTCCTGCCTCATTTATTAGTTTACTACTGGTGTGCTACTCTTGTCTTTTACACCAAATGGTGCCAGGACTTGGTCTGGGTGATCCTGCTGCGCCGGGGGAATCAGACTAGATGATCTTTCCAGGTCCCTTCCGATCCCTAATGAGTATATGATTCTATGACATGGCTGGGAATGCTATGCTCCTTGTGATCTTGTGTCCTGATGGATATGGTGTCTCTGGCACACAGATTTCTTCATTCCTTTAAGGATAATAAATCCTTCGTTCTTTTGCAGATGATGCCTTGGTCTTAGCAGAACTGGGCTGAAGCAACATTTCCCTCAGACAATCTGCAGCTTCAAGGCTGGCACGTCCATGAAGCGTGCGTTTCACAGCACCACTCATGTACAATGCAACATCCTAGGCAGAATTCACTTCACCGCATTCACGACAGCAGCTCCGAAAGGATGCTTCACTGCTTCTGCTTTAAACCAAGAGCTGCTCCAAGAAGCAGCTCAAAGCAGCCTGCAGTGAGCAACCGCCTGCAGGGCTGCGCGAACGCGGGGAGCAGGCACTGTGCAGTGCCCCCTCCGATCCGCAGATGGAGACAGAGACGGGCAATTGCACGGCAGAGCGCTCCTCTGCCCCGTTTAACCCACTGCGTCCGCTTCTGGGCACGATGCTTGGAAAGGGTTCTCGAAAGATCTGCCTGGTAGTCAAAGAGGCTTCACAAGGTGCGAGTGGAGATCTCCATCATTTCACTGCCTGCAAGCAGAGCAGGTCTGTCTCACAGAAAAATTCCCTTATCCTATGATGCTATCCACGATCCTATTCCTAGGTAAAGTTCAGTTATGTATTTGTGAGCAAAACAACCTGTCGTGTTTTTAGTTTAAATAGAAACAACCTAGTTGTTGGGAAAAATTCTGTCAAGTAGGACTTCTCCACAGTAAGGAGAGTCTTCGAGTAGCCAACAGAAGTGAATCTGTCTGGCTTTGAATGCTGTCGTGGGTACTTTCTGCCCCCTACAGTCATGCAGTCTGAGACCACCAGAGAAGGGCATGAGATCCAGTCTGTTGGCTGCAGCCAGAGTCAGAGGGCATCACGTGCAACGCACAGAGCTACAGACAGCAGGCTTTGTGTGTCACAGATGATCTGCCCTTCTGTGTGCCAGCAGAACTTGTTATAAAGCCTCTGCAAGTGTTTACAGATAAATAAGTAATACAGAAAATGTATCTTTAAAATCTATCAATATATCCCATACCTCAGATTTCACTGGTTTAAGAATCACAGAATCTGCAAATCTGAGCTTTCAGCATAAGCAATGGCCCCGGTCTGAGGTCCCTGCTTTGGAATTCGCTGCTCCCGGCACTGGCAAAGAAAAACCTCTGTTGGCCTTCAGAGCTTGTTGGGCCAACCACTTCCATCAAGATTTGGCTGCACAGCTCTAAACAAAGACTTCCTAATCACTGATCTGTTTTCTGACGGGTAGTTGATTGAATCGACAGTGACCATGGCAGACAGCCATCAATGGAAGCATTAGGTACAATGTGCCCGATGCCACAATGCTGGGGAGACTCGAAAAATTTCACAGAGTCATTAGGGATCGGAATGGACCTTGAAAGATCATCCAGTCCAATCTCCCTATCAGAGCAGGACCACCCAGACCAAGTCGCATAGGAACACATCCAGGCGGGTCTTGAACATCTCCAGAGAAGGAGACTCCACAACTCCCCTGGGCAGCCTGTGCCAGTGTTCTGGTACCCTCCCTGGGAAGAAGGTCCTGCTGAGATGGAGAAGGAATCTCCTCTGTTTCAGCTGGCACCCACTGACTCTTGTCCTGTCACCAGATGATCTTGAGAAGAGCCTGGCTCCATCCTCCATCCTCCACCCCTCACAGATTTATAGACATTAATAAGGTCACCCCTCAGCCTCCTCTTCTCCAAGCTCAAGAGACCCAGCTCCCTCAGCCTTTCCTCAGAAGGGAGCTGCTCTACTTCCTTCATCATCTTCGTTGCTCTACACTGGACACCCTCCAGCAGCTCTGTGTCCTTCTTGAACTGAGGGGCCAAGAACTGGACACAATATTCCAGATGCGGTCTCACTAGTGCAGCAGAGCAGAGGGGGAGAAGAACCTCCTTTGATCTACTAACCACCCAGGCTGCTGTTAGCCCTCTTGGCCACAAGAGAACATTGCTGGCTCATAGTCATCCTGCTGTCCACTAGGACCCCCAGGTCCCTTTCTCCTACACTGCTGTCCAGCAGGTCAGTCCCCAACCTCTCCTGGTCCCTGGGTTTGTTCTTGCCCAGATGCCAGACTCTACACTGACCCCTGTTGTCCCTCATTCCATTTCTCTCTGCCCAGCTCTCTCAGGTCTCGCTGAGTGGCAGCACAGTCTGCTGGGGTGTCAGTGACACCACCCAGCTTCATGTCATCAGCAAACTTGCTGACAGTGCCCCCTAATCCCTCATCCAAGTCATTAATGAACAGATTGTAGAGGACTGGTCCCAGTACTGATCCCTGGGGGACTCCACTAGATACAGACCTCCAACTAGACTCTGTCCCATTAACCACTACTCTCTGGCTTCTCTCCTGCAGCCAGTTCACAATCCACCTCACTACACAATCAGCCAGTCCACACTGCCTCAGTTTGGCCGTGAGGATGCTATGTGAGACTGTGTCCGATGCCTTCCTGAAGTCAAGAGAGACCACATCCACTGCTCTGCCATGATCTGTCCACCCAGTTATGCCCTCACAAAAGGTTAAAGCTCATGGAGGTAATAAGGGAATTGAAAACATGGAACAGCTCTAGCTGTACTCCTGACTGTAAACCGCTACTTTCCAAGCATAAGTAGCCAAGGTCACTGATGACTCTTTGGTACTCCCATCAGTTTGGTTTCTAAGACCACACCTGACCATGCACATCATTGATTTGGGACACATTACTGGCCGTGCAGTTTCCGTGACCTGGAGACAGCACCCTCCTGCCCTGCACATGGAGGAACGGTATTCCTCAAGAATAGGAAATCAATTCTCAAATCAGGAAAGGAGAAGACAGTTGGGGATGAAAGGGACACCCTGCTGTAACAGACTGGTCTTATTCTTACAAACCAGGCAGCCAGCTAAAAATGACCTGCACATGAGGAGACAGCTGTTCTAAATACCACCCCTTATTTCACTGGGAAAGATCAGTCTGTACTGGCAAACTGTCTTCTACAGAAATTCAGATGCCACTTGTCTGGCCTAAACTGGTGGATAACATAACAAGGGAGCAGAGTCTGCAAAAATGAGAGGAAAATGAAGTACTGCGAGTATTCTGAAGGGCCATCTCTGGTTCTGGGCAGCTGCAACACATCACCTAGCAACAGGCTAAGGAAAAGAAGATTAATGTTGAAGAATATCCTGTCGCCATCACCAAACGCTGGCTTCTATGGTGACTACACTAAGGGGACAGCGAACAGCAGTTCAGCAGCCAGCCCGATAATATCACCTCTGGATTTGTTCCACACCCTCTGATAGACATGATGAGTGATGGCAAGGGCTGAGGAGTTCAGGAACTTCTTCAAGATGTTCCTTGGGTCCCGTTTTCATTCTGGACTCGTGCAGGCGGATTTTCATTTGGGAGTAAGAAAACCTTTTTCCATACAACACGAAACCAGTTCCCTAGGATGACACCAGTGACCATACATGTTCATCATCCGTTTTCTGTTTTAAAATCCAGAAACGCAGCCCTACCTGATGTGAAATACCCAACACTTTAACTCAACCGGTATAATGACAATGACTATCACTATATAAAATTTTTATGTATGCTGACTTCTGCTTCACTTTTATACATGGCTAATACACTAATCCCAAAAGAAACTGTCCTTTGGCTTAAGGCGATTTTCCCCTTCTTGTCTTTTTCAGTCCCCTGTACAATGGGCTTGAGTCACGCTGGATGGAAACTTTTCCATTGTATGCGGTTCCGTGGTCGAAACAATTTTGTGCTCAGTTTCAAGTGGCTGCCATATAAATAGAAGCCACATCACTTTCTTTATGTGGGATGGTGTATTTTTATAACTTAAAGCACGATATATTTGAAGAACAAATTAGTCATTCTGCCTCAAGAACTAGTCTGTCTGAGGTCTGCCACAAAGCTGTTTTCAAATTGTTTACCTGGTATGGAGCCTACTGGGATTAAAAACAGATCCTTGATCTGGGTTTGGTAACTCCTGTATTACAGTTCTGCTGCTTAACCAATCTGCACAGCGCTGCGCTGGTACGGAGCAGCCCTACAGTCCTCAATGGTTTTTATCAGCGTGTACTGTCATGAGGTCTTCCCTCAGGACATTAAACAAAGCACAGGAAAGCTACACCTCACCACATAATGCTGCTCCTGATCAAACCTGCTGCCTAGCGATGAAGACACAAAGGTGCTGATCAGCATTTGTACAGCCTTTTGCGAAGGATCACCGAACAGGTGGGTCAGGATAAATGTGTTTCACTAGATCAGACAGTGTTCAAAGCCCTCCCCAGCTCGACTTCCAGCAATGTGACATTCACAGCTTCTGTGGACACGTTCCAGCACCTTACCAGCCACAGTGTAAACCGTTTCTTCCTTGTGTCCAACCTCCATCTCCACTCTTTCAGTTCAAAACTGGCACCTGTCACTATAGGCCTTGCTAAAAGTCTGTACCTGTCTTTCTCATAAGCTCCCTTTTAAGTACTGAGTGGTCATCACAATGTGTCCACAGAGGCTTCTCTTTTCCAGGCTGAACAACCCCAACTGTCATAGCAGAGAGGTTCCCCCCTTCTGATCATGTTTGTTACCTCCTCTGGATCTGCTCCATCAGGCCCACACCTTGTTTTGGGGACCCCAGAGCTGAACACACCACTCCAAGCTGAGGTCTTACCAGAGCAGAGAAATTGCTGCCCATGCTACTGGGGATGCAGCCCAGGGAATGGTTGGCTTCTGGGCTGCAAGTCCACGCTGCCAGCTTATGGCCAGCTTTTCACCCACCAGTGTGGCCAGATCTTCTGCAGGGCTGCTCTCCATCAGTTAATCCCCCAGCCTATACTGATACCAGACCACTGCTGTGACCAAGTGCAGGACCTGGCGATGCTCTGGCTGCACCACTCAG
Source organism: Upupa epops (assembly GCA_013397515.1). NCBI lineage: Eukaryota > Metazoa > Chordata > Aves > Bucerotiformes > Upupidae > Upupa > Upupa epops. The sequence continues at coordinate 184,699 of VZRI01006423.1, read as the reverse complement.
CTTGGTGCCATCCGCAACTTGCTAAGAATGAACTCAGTGCCAGTATGGATGTCACTGATGAAGACACTAAACAGCGTTGGCCTCAGTACAGACCCCTGAGGACATTACTCGTTACTGGTTTGCATTTGAACACTGAGCCACTGACTAAAACTCTGGATGCAGGCATCTGGGCAGTTCCTGATCTGGGAAATCCATCTCTTTCCAACTTGGAGGCCAAACGTTTACCAAAATACCTCTCTCTCAGAAGGGATTGACAGGATCAGTAAAAGAAACTTCCCATTCTGTAAGCATGGAAATGCAAACAAGTCATCCAAAGGCTGAAAGCCAGCTGCTAGCAAGGCCAGGGCAGAATTCTGCATCCCCACGCTTGAGCTATCACATTAGATAAAACCATGGAAGAGGAAAAAAAGGGAAGCATCCATTTGCAACCCTTGGTGCAAGTTTTCTAACACTGTAAACCTAGTTCAGTGGTTTGAACGGTGGTGTTGTGAGTTGCAGAACATTAAAAACTGTAATGTAATTGACTTCTCACAAGCTCAACGGGAGCTATTCTCTCAGTACCAGACATCCTCCGAGCAAGGATTGTCTGTGATGGTGCTGCTCATGATTTCCACGGTATTTTACGTCCGTGTAAGAAGGAAACGCTACAAAGCCTGGGACCTCGCTGAAACCCCACTTCACCCGGTCACGGGTAGAACACCACCACCACTTGGATTACTTGTATCTACAGCTCATTTAAGCGTGAACACACTATAAAGCACATTGATGGGCTCTTGTATCCATGCAGCTCAAGGTGCGCCCGCACTTTCCCAGACACTTCCTTTGGTGGAAATGTCGATCTTATAGTTACAGAATATGCTGTTCTGGTTTAAAACCAAATTCTCCTACCTGAGGCTGCTGAGTGGCAGTTGGTCTCTGAGGAGAAGGAATAGGAGTTTTGGACAGCATCTGGTTCATTTTGCTTACGACCAGCTCAGTTATATGTTGCCTGTCTTCAGCCTGGTGCTCGCCAATCAGAGGCATCGCCGAGTCCATGACCTGGAATGTAAAACAAACTGTCAGCCATTGGCACCAGTCTACATCTGGGCAGAATGTCTGGCTGTCTCCTTCTCTAATCATTTCTAAGAGAGATGCATGGAGATGGTATGCGTGACATCACAAAAAGCCTGAGCGCAGGATACAGCTGAGCAGGATAAGAGAACAGCACCTTCATGACTTCTGCCCTTTCCAGTCCTCACGCAAAATACAGGTTCAGGGTGAGACTGGAGCATTCGCTCTTCGAGGAACATGACCCCCGTGGGAAGCACAGAGCAGATACTGAAAATGAGATTTCTTTGCCTGTTTCGTGGTCTGTGGAAATCGGAGGTCATCGACTGTGCTTGTGTGAAAGCAGCACCTCTGAGGTTCTTGCCTTTGCTGTGACACACAGCCATACTCATCTGCTGAGTTAGAACATGGAAATGCAAACGAAAACTTCAGCTGCAGAGCCGTTTGTTGGATTTCTGTCAGGGAAGGCTGGATCCTTACTGATTCAAGGAGAATTTACTATCAGACCTTGCTGTTACTGATGGGCTTTCTGAAAAGGTGCCATGAGTGGCTAGCGGGAATGTCTCGCTGGCATCTCCCCTGCTTCAGAGGATTTGACCAAGTTTACCCACAGGTACACAAAGCATCCTGTTTATAGCTGCTCTATTTGCAGCCCGCACAGGCTTTAAAATACCATTTCAAAACAGACAGTTGCTCAGTTTTCTCAGCACCTCACTCAGCTATTTAAAATAGCCAGAGTTTCCCACTAAGAGGAGTTCACAGCAGAAAGTCATCTCTCGTGTCTAAAATCAGGTATGCTACCGTTGCCGACGCCAGTAAAACAGGGGTCACTAGGAATTGTGGTCACTTAGTTCCTATCCCTTCTCTCCGCCATTTATTTGCATTTCAGTAATCAGTTCTAGGAGACAAATTTCGCCCAGAATCACCCAGAGGTCACATTCAGACATGCACCTTACACATCTTTGACCGTGTCTGTTCGCAGCAGTAACAGGACCTACAGGAGTAGGTTCTTTGCTGTGCCAAAGCCAAGTGCTCACCTGCCAGGACACAACCCAACCCTTCTGTGGATTGGTCCGTGCCTCCCAACACTCTGTGTGGGTAGAGCAGAGCCTTCAGCTGTGGGCTGCAAGACCCAGAAGTAAAATGCTGTCTAGCTGGTGAATATGAAGGGGAATACAATGGGATTAATCAGGAGGCCAGGACAGTTGTGAGCTATCAGTAACTGCAAAATCACAGCATGATCATCATATGTGAAGGGTTTCTCCTTCAAGTTACTCTGGCTGCCCTTGCTGAGACAGCTCTGCACTACACTGCGTGTTTACCACCGAAGGATTTAAAAAGATCTCCTGTTCAGAGCTCCAGCATAGATACATCCTGAATGCAGCCCGGCAAGACGATGGAGATCACAGAACGGGCAAAGGGCAAGAACTCTGAAGAAAACGGTGTCTGTCAGGCTGCTCAGGTACAAAAGGACTGTGAGGGAACCAGCTCAGGGCTTGCATGGCAGAAGTGCCCAAGGAATGTAACAATGCATGGATTTCACATGGGGAAAGACAGGAATTCCAGGAGAAGACAGAGGGATAGCTAAGTGCAGACGAATAGGAATGAATGTCCCTGCATTTTTAAAGGACTCTGACTGAGAGACTGTAAATAAGAGAAGCTGGATTGTCTTGATGCTGCATCACGCATCTGTTATTATTACTGTACACTGCTGCTGTGAGAATCGGGTGTCTCCAGCTCTGGCGAAAAGTTTTATCACAAAGGCAGAGGCTGAGAGAGATTGTAATCGAAGAATTCTATGTACAAGGAAAGCAAATGACAGTAAGTAAAACTAGCACTTTGAGGCGGTCACTGAAGACTGACTGGGATAGAAGACGAAGAGCTGGTGTGATTTCTGAGAAGCAAGGGAGGGACTGGATCTGAAGTAATCACGGGGCTTTCCCTGAGGTCTCTGTAGCAGATGCAGGAATGATTTGCAGTCGGAAATGTAACCACACCTGAGGAATCGGCAGGGGACAGTGCTGCAGAAACCAGCGGTGACTGATAGGAAATTTTTACAGTCTCTCCCATAGCGGGTGAGTAACAACATCTGCTGAAAAAAGAACAACGGCTGGGAAAGTGAATCAGACATTCCTACATGATGGAGCACCACTCCCAGAATACCTTGTCTTTTTCCAGTCTTTGGTGCTGAATTTTAGAAATCAATATGATTAAGACAGAAGAGTAAGTAAGCTACAAACCAGTCAGAAACTAATTCTGATACTGCTGCGGGCAAGAAATGAGGCACCTGCAGCAGCCACCCACCCATTTGTGGGGCGCTGCCTTGTGAGGCCACTTTAAAGGATTCTGCTACATTCCTTTTCTTCTGCTGCATTCAGCACCATGATATGAGCTTCTGTTTACTTTCCCAGAGGGCTGAGGTTCCAAGATTGAAGCTGAAAGATAATATTCAATGGAGTCAGGAATGTGAACAGTGCTCAAGTATTTGCTCCTTCCCGTACTACAATTACAGAGGTATGGATTTAGAAAGGGAAGGATAAAAACTCATCATTCTATTTGGTGAAGCATGATGATGCCTGGCAGCTGAGTGTTCCAAGTAAGGTGAAAGGAAGTCACCCTAAATTAAGAGTTAAGATTGTTAAGTAGAGTAATGACATGCCTTCCTCCCCGATAACCCTTCCTGCAAACTAAGAGACTCTAGTTACTGCTCCCTAGTAGCAGCTTATAGCTAGTCCTCTGGAGAACAGGGATAAGAGACAAGAAGAACCACAAAGTTCTTCTACAGGCTATTTCTTCCAGGGAGCTGTCAGAAAACTGTCCTTTTAAAAACCAAACAGCTCTTACAGCCTCCACCTACGAAGAGTGCAGAGAGCTTTGCAGAGAACGGAGGCTGTACTGTGTCTGAATAACATTATGACATTTTATTTTGTCCTTCCTGTCTTCAGACAACTTGGGCTGAAATTTGTCATTTGGATCCGTGAGGTATCCCTCAACTGCACAGCAGGAAGGCACAGACGGACCTGCTTCAGAACTCCCTGGCGAGCAGCTTTTACAGCAGCACGGCACGCTGAAAAGGTACCTCTGCCAGTAGTGGTTCAGACTACTAGAAATGCCTGGGGTGGCCACAGAACCAAGGACAAGCTAGACCTGAGGAACCCACCAGGGCTACAAAATGGACCCGTGTCTGGTGCCCAAAGCTAGGAAAGGTGAGCAACTCCATTTCTATTGCAATGTTGTGGGGTTTTACTACACTGAGACCACTCGGTCAAAGGGCCACACACACCCCATGAGGGAGACACCTACAAGAATCTAACAGGAATAAACATCTGTTGTAACCACAAGGTTTATATATGGCAGAAATCAAGTTGCCAGGGAGTTGACTTCTGCATCACTAAGCAGCAAATGAAACCTGTTTGAGAAACTAAATAGGAAGATATGTATTTTACCCTTCTTGAAGAAATGGAGCAAAACATCTGGATCTAGGATAAAGAGCAAACACATTCTCACTCACAGTGCCAGCACAGCACACAAGGTCACAACTAAAGAATCACTCTACAGTGTTGTGGTCAAGTACAATTGCAACACAAGACACCATGTCACAGTGATTCTCTAGCATGAGCCACTGTTACGCTGTGCTGCTGCCCAGTTTCAGGGAAGAGAACAGGATGCCATGCCAAGGAACGGCTGCCACGAAGCAGCTGAATGCCAAAACAACAACATTTCTGGTACAGAATAACAAGTGAAAGCACAGTATGAAACTAATGAAAACCTTCCCAGAACCAGTCACGTAACCAGTCAAGTATGTGCTGTACTTTCCAACAGTACTCCAGAAAGGATCTCAGATGCAGATGAGTTGTTACACACAATTTAAACACGGTGGAAATTCACAAACTGCGGTCTGCGGTCTGCATGTCCTCCAGCTCTTACTGAACCCCTCCATCAAAACATGTACCAAGCTCTCTATCACTTCTGCTTTCCTGAATCTTATTACAGGAAATCCCTCTGGAGTTGATTTCTGTCCAGAATGCTGAACAACAGAATCATCAGGGACTGGAAGGGACCTCAGAAGGTCATCTAGCGCAACCCCCCTGCCACAGCAGGATCACCTAGACCAAGTCACACAGGAACATAGACACATAGACATTAATGAGGTCACCCCTCAGCCTCCTCTTCTCCAAGCTCAAGAGACCCAGGTCCCTCAGCATTTTCTCAGAAGGGAGCTGCTCCACTTCATTATTTTCGTTGCTCTGCGCTGGACACCCTCCAGCAGCTCTGTGTCCTTCTGGAACTGAGGGGCCCAGAACTGGACACAATACTCCAGATGCGGTCTCACCAGTGCAGAGTAGAGGGGAAGAAGAACATCTCTCGATCTGCTAACCACCCCCCTTCTGATCCCCCCCAGGATGCTGTTGGCCCTCTTGGCCACAAGAGCACATTACTGGCTCAGGGTCATCCTGCTGTCCACTAGGACCCCCAGGTCCCTTTCTCCTACACTGCTGTCCAGCAGGTCAGTCCCCAGCCTGCCCTGGTCCCTGGGGTTGTTCTTGTCCAGATGCCAGACTCTACACTGACCCTCGCTGTACCTCATTCCATTTCAGGTCTCACTGAGTGGCAGCACAGCCTGCTGGGGTGTCGGTAACACCACCCAGCTTTGTGTCATCAGCAAAGTTGCTGACAGTGCACCCTAATCCCTCATCCAAGTCAGTAATGAACAGATTGCAGAGGTCTGGTCCCAGTACTGATCCTTGGGGGACTTCACTAGTTTCAGGCCTCCAGCTAGACTCTGTCCCACTGACCACTACTCTCTGGCTTCTCTCCTGCAGCCAGTTCACAATCTACCTCACTACACAATCTTCCAGTCCACAGTCCACACTGCCTCAGTCTGGCCATGAGGATGCTATGTGAGACTGTGTCAAATGCCTTCCTGAAGTCAAGAGAGACCACATCCACTGCTCTGCCATCATCCGTCCACCCGGTTATGCCCTCATCACAGGCTCTCAGGTTGGTCAAGCATGACTTCCCCACTCAATGTAAAGGAGCACTGTACACTTTGCAAAATTATCTACAGCAGAAAGAAAAGAGCCAAGTTGTTTCCACTTAATTCATAACCTCCCTTTCCATGTGAAGGTTCCCATGGGGTGGTACTATCTATAAACCTTCCAGGAAAAACTGGTAAGCCTGCTCAGGAAAGAAATCTTAGGGGCCGGGAAAGTCTGACATCCACATCCGAGGTTTCGTGTCAGTTTCTTCAAACTCAAGACACCACCACGTATCTGGTTACACTTCCAGCAATCGTGGCCACCAACACGTGGCTTTGTTCATGACTTACACGATGCTCAGAAATGCCGCCTTTCCTGAAACACCAGTACGTCACTGCCTAACTGTCACAAGTGTTCCTTACTGGGGTGTCTGCAGTGAGCCAACAAAAGCACTGAAGAGTGAGATTGCTTACCTCAAAAATGTAATCTTTCCCATCCTTCCCATGCACAGCTTTCACGGCACAGATGTCCAAACCACCGAATATTTCAGAACAGGTGTCAACCCATAGCTTGTACCTGTTTCATAGGAAGAATTATTTCTGTGAGTATCAGGCGCTTGGTTTTCTCTAGGCTTAACCTCACGATGTATTTTACACAGCTTTTGCTCTACTTTAAGAGTTTTCACTGCACTGTCACTTGCACTGGATTGGTATTTCCCAGAATAGCAGCTCAGAGGTACTAGTGCATTTACTCTTACCAGTAGAATCCAGAAAGTCTGTGGCTTTCACCTAGTATTACACTGGATTCTGTCCCAGTTTATAGTAGTCCAAACACACGTCTGCTCTAAACCTTGAGTGACCTAAAGATAAGATATGCTAGAACAACACGAGCACTCATCTCTACCCTGTTTTACATGTCCAGTGCCCTTATACTTGCACAGTTTGCTTGTTGTGGCTGCGAGGACTCCACTGAAGGGGGATTTATCATCTGACCATTGGTTTCAGCTTCAGTGACGCCAAGGGTTTCAGATAGTGGGGAACAAGGCAAACTAATCTGTTCACAGGCTCAAGGGTAACAATCTCCTTACCTATGATGCTTGGTAATGCACGGAAGGATGGATGCGTTCTGTTCTTTTATCAGGAAAACTAGAATGAGAATTTCCATCTTAAATTACAGACCCAGCAGTGCTCGAAAGCAGCAGTGGTAACTGGGTGTCACTGAACACAAAGGCAGAAGACAGTTCCAGACAAAACATCTCTTAAGATGGTGCCAGAGAAGCAGTCATGTGGCACCACATGTAAGTGACACAGCATGCAGATGCGGATCACGTTCTCCACATAGGGCTACTGACAAGTGGAGCAAAATACATCCGCAATGAAAATAATCCTGGGGAATTCTACAACTCCTAGAGCGGCTGAGAGTTTTATACAGCACTAAGCACAAGCACTTCTCCACCGCAGTTCTAACCTCCTGGTAAGCAATAGAGACCAATCAATGGGAAGTTAACCCAGTCTACATGCAGTATATCACTCATCTTTGCTTCATCCATCCTATGGCTGACAAGGACTGAAGTGGGACATTAGTAAAGGAGTGAGGTGATTCCTGTGATGGAGCATGGAACCGTCAGTGATCTAACAGGGAGCCATATTACTCAGCCGTGCTCTGAGGTGGTGTTTAGCTCTGAGTGTTTGCTCAATGGCACGGACTGGCTCATGTGACTTCCATTAACTGACAGAGTAGCTGTGCACAGGCACCAGGAAGCGATGGTGTGATGATGAAAGGTGTGACAGGCAGGTGACACAGTTCCACCCACTGAAGGGCAGGTTTTGCCAAAGGCCCACAGATTTCCAGCAGCCACGTATCACAGGCTTCTTCTTCTTCTCCTTTACTGGCTAACAGCTGAGTATAAACTAGAGCAATTTCCTTGTGCAGACCTTCTCCTGATCCAGCCTTGAGCCACAATGATAGATTCACCACATCACTGCATTTTCCATTGCAAACAAGCTGATGTAATAAAAAGCATCTGACTTCAGTGCAGGATCAAAGGAAGCTTGTTGCTGGACTGAGGGCCTTACTCATACGTAAGTATCTTCAGTAGCAGCAGTATTCCCAAGTTAACTTATTAGGCCACATTCTTTTCATTTTATTATAGTGTTGGTTACACTGGGAAAAAATCTTCTAAGATACAACTCTGGAGGGACCTGTGGGGGTCCCTTCAAACCCAATACATACTAGGATTCTATGAACTGTCTGAAAAGGTCCTGACAGCAATGTTTTAGCAACGAAGAAAGTTTTTTTCTAGTGAGAAACACGTTTTTATTTTCCAAGATGAAAGGTTCTTTGGAAGCCTGACAATTTCATTGCCTGTAGATGCCCTGCCTACCTGCACCTCTTAGAGGTAACATGTCTTTGCTATAAAGTATTGATGCATAGCTTAGACGGTCCCGAGGACAGCAAAACCTGTCTTTGACATTAGATATCTGGACTTTATATGAAAAAAGATGAAAACATCTTTTTTTTAAAAAATGCTGAAGCATCAGTCAGGTCTACAAAAGTGTTCAGAATAGTGTGGCTTCTGCCAAAAAGCTCAGAGAAACTGAGTTTCTGGAGAAACAGAGTTACATGTGGAAAGAGAGGTCTTGGGTGGACTAGCCTGCTGTGTTTGAAACCCAGGGCTGGTACAGCAAGACAAGAGGTCATCGTTCTTGTTTTGTCAAAGCCAATATGGTGTGCAGCAGCCTCAGTTCTGACAGCTGCTTGTGAACTAGCTGCTAGCCCAGAGGGGATGTGCAGAGCTGGCATGGGTTTCTATTCTTCTGATGCGATCTGGGAGCAGTGTCTCTCTGAAACAGAGGGGTCACTAAGCACATGCAACACTGAAATGTGCTGGGCTCTGCCTCCTCGTTGTTCCTTACTGTGCTACACTCTCTTTTCTACATTTCTAGACTAACATTTGTATTCAGTTACTGGTGTCGACTCAGACACTGCTCTCAAAACACTTATTCCTAAATTCATGGTGTGCTATAAATGAAATGCATGCGTGCCAGACTGGATCGCTTCTGCTCTGCCACTGAACTGCTTCAGCTACTCAGAAAACACCCACTTCCCATTCTCTTCCTTGCTCTACTTTGTGCGCTGCACTGGGCAATCAAGCAAAAAGTGGGGCTACATGACACCTGTATGGAGAAACATCCATCTCTGCTCTACTCCCACCTTTATCAGCATAAAAGAAGTTTTGGGCTGCTGGCTTGTGGGGGGTTTTTATGAGAAACTGCCTGTTCTGCTCCAGTCATTCTCAATGTGAAGATGGAAGCAGTAGCAAAGTACACAGATGGTTTACAGCAGGTGACCAGGCAGGGCTGGCGCTCGGCACCCGTAACAACCTACTGCTTCAGCAAAGCTGAAGTGCCTGTGCTGCACAGAGAGCAGCGCCGGGCTGTAATTACACACGCTGGAGCACACTCCTCCTTCTCTCTAGCAGTGAAGGCATAACCTCACTTTCGAAAGGAAGGTGGGAGGGGAATGAGAAAGAGAAAATACTATGGCTCCACTCCAACCCCAGAGGGGAGATCAGTGAGGACACAGTCTAGACAGGGGTTGGACACCAGGGAGCTGTAATTCCTGCCTTACTTGTTTTCACCTTTCTTGGGGCAGGCAGTGGTTCGGTTCCTGTGTCTCCCTCAGCTCGTAAAAGAAACCAAGTCGTAGGTTCCAGACTTGAAAAACCAAAGACAAATAAAACCTCACCAGAAAAAGGCTACTGTTGAACTTTAAAACACCTTCTAAATTACATTCTCATCGTACAGACTCTTTGTCAGCTCCCACTGGTAGGAACCTTTGGAGAAGCTGAACAAACAGAAAATTCTTAGCCCTTGAAAAGCCTTGTAGATTTATTTTGCAGGGGAAAGAGGCCTCTGCGTTGCGGAGGAAACTGTGAGCAGCACGGAGTGAAGAGTTCTGACAATGGAAGACCTTAGCTTCAAAGTACAGCGAGGAATGGCAAGGAGAGTGATGCTGACTGGGCTGCAAAAAGCATCTGGCGTAAGGATGGGGGAGAAATAGAAAAGCACAGTGAACCAAAGCACAGAGCTGGAACGATGGCAGGAGGGAAATAAGTTCCAGCCTGTCCCAGGACCTGGCTCACAGTGCAGTTTTGGGGCAATAAAAATAAAAATAAGCAACTTAGCAAGGCTGAGTCAAAGAGAAAAATCTGATTGAAACAGGTAGAGGGCAGACCTGAGCGCTCGGTTATAAGGTGTAGAAGGAAACACGCTTAGGACAGTGGGGGCATGGGATAAGAGTCATAAATCAAACAGGGCAAACGAACCAGAGGAAATGACCAAGAGGTTGAATCTGAAAACCTGAATTTCCTGCAGGAAATGCCAGTAGATTTCTAGGTACAGACGTGGATGTGGGAACCAGGGGACACGCACGGACCTAAGGCTAGTGCATAGTTTGGGTAGTTGTGTCTTGAGACGAGTCCCGTGGAACTCTGCTGTGACTCGCTTATCAATGCTCTTTCAAAAACCCGAGTAAAAAGGAAACGACTTGGTTTTGTACTGGCCTTGTCGACAAGACTCAACTTACTTCTCTGACATAGCAATCTGCTCCAGCATGGCCGAGCCCGTGTTTGTCTTCCAGTTTCCAGATATGGAAGTTCTCCTGAAAAGGGGAAAGTATTACAAAAACAGACAGTGGTTGCATAATAAAAAACATCCCTCTGATGCTCACAGGAGTATCGTCATGGCATTTACACCTTGGGCTTGTCTGGCAACTTACAATGAACACTGGAAGCATCAAGAGTTCTAACAGGCATGGAGTTGGCAGTGACAGTCACTTCACTGCAGGCCTGCTAGGAAGTACAGCAGCGCTGTGACATCTCTGCTCCCTAGTCATTCATTCATTCATTCATTCATTCATTCATTCATTCGTTTGTTTATTACTTCTTTTAAAAAAGCCCCTGCAATGATTAAATGACAGTGTCAGCAATAAACTTTTAGCAGTTTAACATCCTGTTACTTCAGGTTCTTCAGTTTCTTGTTTCAGCTCCAAGAGTGCAGCACTAAGTCCCAGCACCCGGAAATCGAAGTCTCTCTGGTTTCTCCATCTCTGAAGTGACTCTGGATCTTTTTTAGAGCTGGGCTTTGGTTGTTCCTCCAGTTTTCACTCTTTGCTAGCTTACTGAAATCATCTGAGTGGTGCCTCTTTTATTTAACATCTAGGGGAAGGAAAACAGTGTGCAATGTGGTTTTTTTTCCTCCACAGACCTTAGAGTTGCTACCCGGGCTAAGAAAATTACTGTTTTGCTGAAATCCAACTGCTCTCCCAGGAACAGGCTAAGGATACAAATTGGGAAGCATTTTGCCTTCGTAAAATAATGGGACATCTGTAACGTGTTAGAAGGATACTAGGCAGCAGCTACAGGCTTCTCTACAGTTTAATATCATAAGGGTCAGTAGCAACTGGGGGAAAGTGTTGACTTCTCTATGGGATCCTCACAAAGTTAGCTCAGTTCTGTGGTACAAAGTTCTAAGATGCCACATTTGTTGTGGATGTTGAGGAAACTAGTGACAAGGGAAGGGAGACGTTGACTGCTGCACGTGTGGTAACTCTGCCCAAGGATTAGGGTATTTTGTGATTCCTGCTTCATTTTTNTGTCACTGGTCACTGACTTTCTGTGCTCATGTCCCTTTTCCAAGCTGCCTCATGTGTGTGTGTGTGTGTGTGTGTGTGTGTGTGTGTGTCTACTTACAGACTAAAACACCAAACTTAATACTCCATACCTCCTCTGCATCAGAGACAGTACTTCTCAGGAAACACAGTTCAACCCTGTGGACTTCTCCAAGTCATTCATGCTAATGGAAGTGTCTTTTTGGAAGAAAGATGCGGCCAAATCAGGTTCGCTGCGGAACCTGGAAATGCCACAGGATTTGTCTGGCTGTAATAATGCTGGAGGGACCAGCTGAGGACAGAGAAGAAGACTGAGGACACGGACCTAACCCATGAGATACAGGTACGCTCAATACTTCATGGGCTGTAGTCATCCATGCTACATCTGGGACACAGAAAAACATACAGACCATGGTTAAAGGGTACAAAAGTACCCAACCTGACCATCTGGCACCTCAAACTTCAGATGCTATTTCTCTAGTTCATATATCATACTCTACTGAAACATGCAGGCTTCCCACCCTTCTTCATTTTGTTCTGATATCCTTCACATCAGTGTTTTCTTCTCTTGTAGTAAATACTGGATGATGCTGAAAACAATTCCCACCCCTCTTGAGGCATTACATTCAGGCTTCAACCCATTTTTGCCTGGGCTTTGCAAAGAAGGAAGAAGTGTGTTCAAATCTGGGGGGAAAGGCATTCTGGTTAGTACAAACAATCCCCAGTACCCAGACCCCGCCTTTTCCTTTCCTGCTTTATTGAGTAACATTCCAAGCAGGCGACCCAGATTGCTGGGAGAGGAACCTGCTGTCAGAAAAACACGTGGAAGTGCCTGTGTACAGTTCTCAGGCAGGTAAGCTGGTCAGTGGCTTGGTTCTCTAGCACTGTCTTTCTGTGGTTGATGTGCTCTACCTTTATTGACCTTGCGATCAAATTCATATGGATTCAGAGAAGGGCTCTGGAGAGGAGATTTCAATGCAGTGTTTTGTATGTCTGTTTGTCTTCACTGTGTGTGACCCCTTAAACTCTATTTCCTTGAAGCCAGATGAATTTGTAACAGTACCAAGTGCAGTTAAGTATGCGTCACAGAGTGTTTTGAGGAGCTGCGGCATCTAGAGGGATCCAACGCTGCCTTTTGGCTATAATCTCTCCTGACAGATGATAAGCACTGGTGTTTTGTGAGTCATGGATCCACTTATACCACAATTTCCCACAGAATTATAGAAGTGAAGCTCATAATAACTCTCTTTGAGCTACAAAAACAAATGTTCAGCTGGTATTTTCTGTGGTGGCTCTCTAAGTACTCTGTTTCCGTGTCACAGAACAAAATGAGAAGCAGCTGTAGAACAGCACTCTACAGACATAATGTGTGTGCATGCAGCGGGAGAGTTTTTCAGACGTTTGGTACATCTCCTTTGTAACAAGGGATCACTACTTCTGTGTGATTTAATTGCATGGAAGAATCTAGAGGAAAAAAATGACTGATAGGCTTTTAGCATTTGGATGAACCCATCCATACTCTCTGAACTAGAAACCTAAAAATAAGTAAAAAGTGGGAAGAACAGGCTGTCACTTTAACTTACTTTTGCTGTCCCTCAGGCCAACTGTGAAGAAGCAGCATTTATGTTTGGAAATGACAAATGTACTGTGGCTGACTCTTCCAGAATCACTCTGGACACTGAACAGCATCTAAACTTCAAGTCCAAGAAATAAACGTTGTTTCTCTCCTATGAAATAGAGTGGTCCAATTTCCACCACAAGGAATGAGCCATCAAGTCAGTAATATTGCATCTGACTGTGGGTATCTGGCAGTCAAAGGCAGAAGCAGTCTGGGAAAGTGGTGAAACCAGACCATGATACAGTTCAGATAGGAGAGAGGTGTAGGAGCATGGTGCTATGAGAAAGGCACTGTGGGTGTCTCCAGATGCAGGGCTGAAGCCAGGAAAATCAACAGCGCTTGAATTCACTTTCCTGGAGATGCAAGGGGCTAAAGATTGCATTGTTCAGAAGCAGCTGTTTACGACTCCTCATGTCTGTGGAGAGAAGTGAGGTAGACCCAACACACTTGCAGTTCTGCAGGGAGCTCAGGTCACAGTTTCTGTCCTGCACTACTAACGGTGACTGAAAGTCACCATCTGAGGATTCCAGCCCTCACTAGCTAAGAGTGTTTCACTGTGGTCCCCAGGTACAACTCAAATTTCCAAAGCACCGTTGTGCAGAATTTAGCCCAGGGTTCAAAATAAAGCAGTAGGACGTTGTCCACACTATTAGATGGGTCTGACCTTTGGGAACTGTATTCCCACCACTCGGTTCTGTACTGTGCTCACATGCACACTGAGGGGCAGATGGGACTACTGAGCTATTCCTGAATGGCTTCACCTTCGGTGTGCTTTTTCAAATACCCCCTCAGTCCTATGTCGGAGAGACCAGCAGGTACCCATACGGTTTTGATCCTGTGACCTTCTGCGCTTTCTCCCAACCATTGGTAAAAGGTTCTATCTTCTTGTAGAGCCTGCTGGCTGTTCCTAAATGACTCACATGACACTTAAAGCTAACCCTGTCTTTAGAATTTAAAATGTTTCACACCTTTGCTTTAATGCAGCTCCAACTTTTGCTTCTCTTAGTGTTTGTGGTTTGTTTGGAGTTCATCTGTTTTAACACCGATAAAGAACCTTACAAACATCAACATTCTGGAAATCTCAGATCCCTTCAAGTTGTGTGGAATTCCTAGAGGAATAAGGGTGTGCGTGGCCGTGCCTTTGTAAACACAGGTGTGCAGGTGTGACCATGCTTTGTTGGATTTCTCTCATTTCCAAATCAGAAGCATGGGGGAATGCAAATATGAGGATGATCTTACTTGCCATAAAGCCATGAATGAATCGAGTGCATTGAGATTACCCTGCTTGCCAACTGAAATAGAGCAGGAGTGTGCATAAACTCCGTTACTACAGCTCAATTACTGCAAGCTCGTGTGTTCTTCTGCTCTGGCCTAATGTAGTCTGTGAATGTCAGCCTCCCGTTCAATCGCTGTCGTTAAGCAAACGCCTGGATTCTAAAATCAGAAGTTTCTTCATCCTTGTGTGCACAGGCCACGGCAAGGGGCGATCACTCCCGTGTGTATTACATCAAAAGGACAGCACTGTGTTCCACTCGGGTGTTACATTTCCCGTTTGTTTGCATGACTGTCACCTAGCTAGGTAGAAGACAACTGGACTGCCAGGTGGTGAAAAGACACAAAGGTGTCTGACCTGACAAGTCCTCTGTACAAACAAATCCCCTTCCAACTGCTTCTCTTTCAACAAAAACAACAGAGATTGGCAGGAAAACCACCTGTTGTACTATTCTCCTCCTCCCAGACACAATTGAAGTCTTGATAAACCCAGTAAGTCTAAAACACTTTTCTTGCAGACAGTATGACAGCAGAGGCACAGAGTCACCACATCAGCCCAGTGATTCATCCAACAGTCTTAATCTTACTGGTGCTTATCGATCAAAAGGATGAAAGAACATAAGGTTTTGGCTCACATGTATGCTTTGTAGTTACTGCCTATCTTTTGGATCCTGATGTCATATTTGGAGTCTATGAAGGGTTCGGTAGTGGCGTAGGTCTGAGTAAGTGCTACCACGCTGGCTATGTCCTGAAAATCGTAGTGGTTGTCTACCTTGATCTGTAGTCATCATACCACAAGTACACCGCATATACAAAAGAAAAAAGAGTAATTAGGAATAAAAGGCAGAATTCAGTTGCAAACGGCATTCATGAGAAGGGTTTTGATAGCACCAGTTTATATTTGATAAGACTTCTAGATTCCATAACATTCCCGCATTCCTACAGCTACTTTTCTAGGCGAAGTATCCCCTGTTCACCTGTAGAACACAATTTGCAGACAGTGGAATTCTGGTTTGTGTTAACTGCTGGTTGCTTGGTTTAGATCTGCAGGCTTCACAATGTTTACAGGTGTGGTAATACACAACACAAATTTACAGAGAATTCTTGCTGGTTCTGTGAATTGCTCCTGTGACTGGCTGTACATGGAACCCACCAGGCACTAGCACACCATGTGTCTCCTGGGAGGGAAGGGAGGAAGGTTCACAACCCTCATTGCTCACAGAGCGCAGAGGGTTGGCTCAGGAGAGTACAACTTTTCCTCACTTCTCTGCAAGGAGTTGGTTTTCTAGGAATTCTAGTTATGGAGTACTGTGTTAAGATGCTGAACGGGACTAACTTCAGCATTAAATGAGAAGGAGATGTGTAAGTAGGGAATACTGATTGATGGGGAGAGGGAGACTTCTGAGGACAGCAGCACTGCTTTTGGACAGAGGGCTTGTCTCCACACCTGACTTCAACAAAGCTGGCTGAGGTGGGCATCAAAAAATGACTCAGAAGTCCTAGGGCTAGTAGAAAATGGAAGAGGGCAATGGCAACTCTAAGACACCAAACCACATTTCAGAAGGGTGAGGAAAGGAGGCAGGATCAGTATTTCTCACGTTATCTAAGGTTCGTAGTGTTTCCAACTCCTTCTAACCTCAGTGTCTGGTTTGCTTCCCCTGTCACCTTCTATTTCAAAGGGAACCTGTGGGTCAGCATGCCATAGCTGTGCCACGGGGCTTCAACAGTATACAGAGCCTGAGGAAGCTAAAAGAAGCCGTAAGTATTTGCTCTCGGTTCTCAGCAAGAGAACAATACAGAGTAATTTCATGTTTGAGAGCTCCAAACCCAGACACAAAACCTGTTCTCAACTTAGTTCCTGAAAACAGCACGTGAGATTCTAGTTATGGTCCGTGACACACGGCTCTCAGCACTGCCTGCTGAGGGGAGCCTTGGGTTGGCCTCTAACAGCTACCACTTGACTACAAAAGACTGGTAATTAAACTTTAAGGATACACAATATTGTATAATTAAAACACTCTAGACATATCTTCTAGACATTTGATGTACTGAACATTTCCATGCACTGTCTCCCCTTCAGTGAACGAGAGCTGACTGTTAGAGCAGTACGAACATTCTAACCCTTCACGTTTGCGACCCACAGAAGCCGTAGCTTAAGTAATTGACAGTTCATTCTGCTATCAGATCATCTGGCTGCTGGATTCCCACTGACTCACTACATACGAAATACTGTGAAACAGGCACAGGCACCAGTCCGTAACGTACAGCACAACTTGCACAATCAAATGCACTCAGATCCGTTTTCTATCTCTAGCAGCAAACATGATGTTCATGGGGCTTTTGGAGATTCAGTGTGATCAGTGTAACAGTTTTCTGATGTTTGTTTTAAAATCTAAGACACTTAAAGCACTGAAGTGTCTTCAGTGAGACAAAGCGATTAGCCTGTGATTACTAGAAAATGTCACTGCTATCAATTAAAGAAATAATGGGACTTCAATCACATCCCACCGAACCATCACCGGGAGGTAAGCAATAGCAAAACAACTGTACTCACCACTGAAATGCAATTACTTTGGAGAAAGAAAGCAGCAGTTACACAGTGGTACAGAACAATCACAAAGAACACAGTAAGATAGGAAACATATCAAAGTTCAGTATCAAGCTGAAACTAATAAAGAACCAAGGCAAAACCTTCCTATACCCCCTGGTCCAAAATGCTGGACCGTGCAAGCAGACCTTGACTCTTAACTAGTTTCACTGCAATCACCTAAATGAATAAATGAGGTTCTACTTCAAGAAAGCATCTCAGCATGTTTCAAAGAACAACCTGCACAGGACAGCATATAAACAGAAACGGCATCACTGTGTAAATATACGACGTGGCTTCGTATTTTCCTACAGAGAAATGCTTTCTTGAATAACAGACAAGCAGAGGTTTGCAAGGGTACAGATCTGAGAGAGAAGCTGGACTGTGAAAATTCGAAGTACCCAGAAAACCAACAAACATGCATTACTATTTCAGTCAAACACCCCAGCTCCCAACATGCAATAAGTAGCATCTGCACCTTTCCCATGCCTGAATGAGCATGTCCAATCTTCACAACAACAGGAAAGGTTGGCATTGTTAGCTAAGGGGGAAAACAGAAAAGACACATTAGAGAGAGCAAGCACAAGTTAAATGATCAGGCTACAGAGTTTATCAAAACTATTTAAGCATGACCATAGCGCAGCCCAAGCTGTTCTGGCCATGAGGGTATTGCTCTACCTAAGACTACATTTTATGGTGAATTACTGGGTATATTTTCTGAGTGCTACGTTATTCCGAGTTAGAATCCCATTTGGTTATTCCCAATATGCTATTCCCACTGGTGTATTCTACCTTAACGTTCTTTTGACTTAACTTTTTGAACTGAATGTCTGGTATTTCATACTTTATGTCCTGCTACTGTGTCCTCTGATCCATGAACGTACATGTTCCAAGGTTATAGAGTTAACGATGTTAAACTGATCATCTTTTTCCATTAGTTATAAAGACTAAATTCTTTTTGAGACCACTTACGAAAGCAATGGTGTCTAACTCACCAAGAAACCAGCTTCTGCACACAATGCAAGGAAATGACTGGAATGCAGCCACTGATTGGGAAATCAATGTACCCAGGCATACGGATACACTTTAGTCAATCAATGGCCCTGTCTCCTAGAGACCTCTGTGAACAACCAGTTTTACTTCACTCTGAAGAAGTTTTAGATCTCTCAGTCATGAGTACAGCTGCCCTTCTTTTTTTTTTCTTCCAGCTAAAACACAGGGATATGGAATCTCTATTGACCAAGCAGAAATGCCAACACTTACAAGTTCTAACAGAATTACAACTAGAAATAAAAGACCAAACCACCTCAGTATACAAATAAGCAGGGCAGCAGCAGGGCAGCAAGCCTGAGATCTTCATTTAGTACCCACTGTTGTCACAGTAAACACAATCAGAGGCAAAGCCGATGCTTTAGGAAAGTATCCCTAGAGATGTGATTACAAATCTATTTTCCAAACACTTACAAAGCAGTATCAATTATCTCACTGTGCTCTGCACTGGAACACAACGGGTGTGTGGTGGAAAACCTCACAGCACTCTGAAGACTGACATTAGTAGGTAAAGCATAGGAAGGTCACCTGGA
This sequence comes from Upupa epops, assembly GCA_013397515.1. NCBI lineage: Eukaryota > Metazoa > Chordata > Aves > Bucerotiformes > Upupidae > Upupa > Upupa epops. The sequence goes on along the minus strand of VZRI01006423.1, from coordinate 165,943 downwards.
TATTAATGACATCTAAAACCCAACTGTCGTGTTGTATAGGTACTCAAGATTCAGACACACTTTTCCTGGATTTCAGTATGATGTGAGAATGCCTGCCTTAAAACCACTGCAATTACAAGGCAAATCTGCATGAGAACAAGCGGTTCACTGCAGGTACACATTCTGTACCCCTGCAGCATCAGATTCCCAGAACAATGCATTATCTATTGGGTTTTCTAAACGGATTCTGCCTCACTCACCCAAGACACAGACTAACGCAAAACTGTGCTGTTCTGCCTTTAGAAGACCCCACACAGAGGATGGCTAAGCAATCAATAGCAAGCTGCTTACTTCTTGACAGAATCTCCGTGTCTCGTCTGCCTGGTCAGAAGAAAACAGAGGGATTTTTGATCTTCTCTTTCAACACACCAGAGTTTACAAAGCCTGACAAAACTACATGGTCCTACGCAACACAGCCCATGATGATTGCTCATGGATTCCTGCACCAACACCAAGACTAGGGCTAGTCTGTCTCTGCAGGGAAAGACCAGATTTGGTTTGAACACTCACAGTTACGAGCAATTTCCCGCAATCCTAGCTCACTGATACCGTGAGTTATGTAACAATGTCATGTACATGTCTTCTGCCAGCGCATCCATGAGTCCTGAGAGCAAAGATCAGGGCCACAAGTGTGCATCTCTTAGTGCTTGTGTAACACTTAAGTGTAAAGGTAATGTGTATGCTTGGACAGAAATTCTGGGCCCTTCAGTAACTATGAAAACTTTGAGTCATTTATTTCACTCTTGTCTAGAAGCCATTTCTAGTGTTTGTCTTTGAATCCCCAGTACACTTGCTTTTTGCAGACCTGCTTCAATGCAACCAACTTAGGTTGAGCCTTGCAAGCATGGATTAGATACAAACTAGTCAAAAGCACTTGCTTTTGACTAAAGCACCATAGAGTAAATCACCCACCAGCAGCTCGAGAGTAAAGTTCTTGCTGAACTGTAGGAATGCAAAGTTCTCAACAGCCCACACCCAGTCACTTACCTACTGCATTCACTGGAAACCTAGCCACTTCTGTTTTCTTTCAGGCTTTCTTGGGGCAAAGGGGCAGCAAATCATTGCCTGACTCAAGATTTTTATGATTAAACTACAAAACACCGAACCAGGCTTTGTAATGGGAATGCTGGCAAACCTCTAACTATAGCGAGAAAAACGGCATGGCTGCCATCAAGAGCATCACACATCATCCCGTGATTCTGAAGCTGGAGAATCCTATGTAAGCAACAGGAGCCAGCTCAGATTTCTAAAACGCAAGCTCTCCTGTTCCCCGGTTGTGTGTGGTAGTGTTGCGTCAAGCAGCGATGAAGCATGGTATTTCTTACTGAAATGATAGAAAAATGGATCCAGGTCCAACCTCACTTCTTCCCAACCAGCTCTTTGGGTTGCATTTCTGTCTTAGTCACACAGGCAGCCTCAAGCCTTCTCATACATGTGGGTGAAGAGTATGTGTGTCACAACTCTAACAGTGAAGACGGACCAACTCTGTGGGTTCTGAATATTAAAACCAGGAAATGTGGTAAGCAGGACAGACCGTAACTGAAATAACAGTACCCCATCATCATTAATTAGAGAGAAAAGAGAATGAAAGCATGCAAAAGAGAGTACTGATGCATCGAGCATGCATTTGTCAAATATCCATTCATTTTTCAGCAGATGAGTTCAGGTTGGCTCAGTAAGAGCACAAGCAGTGCAACAAGAACTCAAGTCACACAGCACCTCTCCAGTTTGCCATTTGCTGGTTTTGTCTCCTGTACTGATGAGCAACTAGTACAGTAATTGCAATGATTTAGAGCTGTTTCAAGCAGGACCTATACTGATGGAATTACTGAATCCAGGGGGAAATCTGGCCCAGTACTGGGAAGTTGCTGACTAAACCACAATGAAGGCAGGTCAGGTGTGCTTTCGCAGCAGTTGGACATACATCACAGAAGCATGTTTCTCATGTCACTGAACTCTCAGATCACGACATTGTTTGGAGTCACTAGCATACGGATGCAAATATGTTTGAGACTACCGGTGTAGGAAGCAGGTAGGTTTTCCAATACTCCTCAGTAAGGCCTTTGGAAATGCTTTGGATTTTTAGCCATCTGCAGATGTAAGTCATTGCATCCAACACTCCTCTTCCATGCTGTTACAATGATTTGCAAATTGGTTTCAAAGACAAATTAGGTTCAAAGAGTCATTAGCTGCTGGTCAGTATCTGTTTTCAATGCCTGAAACCTGCAAAATAACACTCTCCCACTCCTCTAAAACATCGAGGTATTTGCAATGTGATGCAGAAGTTGTTTAGGGCTGGTCTTCTGTGATCCCACATATTAAACAGCACCCTGAACGAACAGGGAAAGACAGAAAAGTCAGTCTGTTCCAGAACGCACGACAACGTAACAACTGGGCTTTGCTTTGCCCAGAAGACTACAAACTGATGCCAAATGAAAATGGTTAAGAAGAGACCAGTTGAATGATACAGGTGCTCAAAAATCAGTAGGGATGGTGAGACCTGCTGCTGATGCATCAGCAAACCATTCCAAACATGTGCTCTGGAAGATTTTATGAAGCCAGAAAGGTTCAAAGGTTTGTGAGCTCTGATCTGGAGATGCAGGCAGAAACAGCCCAACTGACTATGTTCTGACCTCAGTGTTGAAACTAAGCGCACCCTGTCCACCAAAAAGTAAGAAAAACTAGTCAAGGATCATAAATCACTAAGGTTGGAAGAGACCTCAAAGATCACCCAATGCCACCATTCCAAGATAAAACAGATGGTTTCCTCCAGGGGAAGGAATCCATACACTTTTGAAAGACTTAATTTGTTCTCCAAGCAGAGAGAAGGGTTTGCGGAAGTATCCATTAACATCACTCAAACACACGAGGATGTCCACTGACCTACAACATACAGCAGCCAAAAGTTGCCACGCCTAGGCTCCCTGTTGTGTTGGGGTCAGCGGTTTGGAACCATCACGCTGTACGTGCAGGAGAACCAAGAAGATTTGTTTGGGCATGAAATTAAAAAACCCCAACCAAACAACAAACCAACAAACAACACAAAACCTACTCTGTGGAAAGGACAGTGTTGAAATGGATGCTACAGCTCTGACCTCTAAGCTGTTCATGACAAGAACTATAAAACACTTCTTGGGTGCTTTATAACCTGAGCCGACTGATGTGCTCCTGAAGAAGCACCCTATTTCCACCCTGTAGCCTATCTGTATTTTCAGGGCATGTTGATGAAAAACAAAGGGAGCATCAGTAGTCTGACACAGTGCTTCTTACTAAGCACTCTGCTTCCAGAATTCATTGCTGTGATCTCCTTTACACTGAGCTTTGTGTACCATGTGTGCAGCTCTGGTGTAGCAGCAGGGAGAAATAAAGATCCTGTTACTTGGCTCTATCAACGAAAGTCCTGTTCTCCCAGTGAAACTGACAGAACAAACTTAATGTGTGTTTTGCGAAGAAACCAAACACACACTGCAAACAGAGGTAGCTGGCAGCACCCTTCTGCCTGCAGGACTCTTTTGGATTTGTGTAGCAGTACGGGATCTGACATCCCCTTCTCACAAACATTCCTCTGCCTTGTCATTACATCTGTTTCTACACTTGAGTCAAACCTAGAGCTCTTAGTCAGAAATCTCAGCTGATTACTTTCTTTTCCTGAATGGAGTCTAATTCAGTTGCAGGATGTGACACAGTTGGACCACAATAATTTTTGAAAGAACTGTCTGGTCACAGTGTTATCACAGTCATTTCTGAAGGAATAGGCTCTGAAATCACAGAACATTAAAACTCTGGTCCTGTTCAGTTCAGTGCCTACAGTGCCCGCCTGTACACTGTGACAGTCAGTGACCAAGTCAGTTTCCCTGCGCAAATCCACCTCGACATCCTGTCCACTATTGGCATAGCAGAGGTGTTTTCACAGAGGGTAACACTGCCCAAGAGATCTCTCTGTAGAACACCATGACAAAGACGTGGCTTTGTTGTAAACCTAACTGTGAAGCCCGATAGTCTTAAGTAGTTTCAAGTCTGAAATGATTGCTGATTTCTTATCACTACAGACACTGCAGTTGGTAATGTATGACCAACATACTCCAGAGAACTGAAATGTCAAGGATGTGAGTTCTCTGATAACAATAAAGCTGATGCTCAATTAGAAGCATTTCTAATTAGATGAGCTTGAAAATCTAAACAGCCAGTTAGTATTACAATGCTCTCAGTGATGTCACAATAGTAAGGATAATCACTGCCATTGCTTCTTAACATTTCATCTGTATCAACGCTTAAAAATAGAAGATTCTCTGTATACCAGCTTACAAAGATAAGTATCATTCACTGTGTTAAGCTTTAATATTTGGACACGGATATTTCACAAAACTGCTTATGAAGAAGTATTCTGGGTTAAACAACTCCAGACACCACTGCCATCTCCTATAATCTGAAGGTTATTTAGTTAACCGGCAGATGACTCAATAGTTAATCAGCAGTGTCTTCACATGTATTACTGACTGTACTTTTCCATGTATGACAGAAAAGACACCTACCCGCTCCTGCTCCAGAAATTTTCTTGAATTTTACATCTGTTTTATTAGTTACCCTGGGATTCCTTCACTCCACTGCTTCACTGGACTGCTCAAAGGTTTCTAAGTTCTTCTGCAACCTAACTCCTTTCAAAAATGCTTAGAGCGACAGAATATCAACCGCTTTCTTTTCAAGAGATAGGATTTCAGTTGTTGTAACCTGACTTGGAGTTCTCCAGGCTGAGGATGCTGAACCCAACCAAAGGGCTGTGTGAAAACGAAACTACAGCAGTAAGAGCGCCCTCTACTGGCAGCAGCCCAGAACAGCGAGATTTCCGAGGGTGATGCCCGCGCTGCCTTCATGTTCTCCCGGCAGAGTTAACCAGAAAAGCCACAACAGGAAAAAAAAGGGGGGAGGGGGGAAGTAGCGACAAGAAACCCCAGATGTTGCATCAACACAACTTACCTCAAGTTCAGTGTTTAAATATTTATCTTTCCAATAATCCCCCAGTAAAGTTCACGTAACCACTCCGCTTCCATGTAATTTATTTGTGGAACACACACCACACTGAATCTAATTTTGCTCTGCTTACTTTGGAGAATGGAAATTAAAAGTGAAATAATGAAGGTGGTCTTTTATTCTTGGTCCTTTTTTTCCTTTCCCAGAAACAGGCAGGAAGAGTGCTAAATCAGTAAACAAGCAGAGCATGTACTTTCTCTGGTCTCTTTGGTTTTCAGAAAACACGGTCTCACAATAAAGTCAGGGCTCAGCCACGCAGCAGCTTTCCATCACCAGGAGGAGAAGCCCAAGAAATGAAAAGTCATTAAGAAAAGCAGAAACACAATGCTTCAGCAGCTGTTATTCTCCCAAAACATGAAGATCAATCTGGAGATGTTGAGGCAGACCTTCCACCACGGGTACAGTTCGGCCTGTATTGAGGAATGTTTTACACCCCCTTCACACAAGAGTCAAGGAAACGCTAATAAACTCTGTATTATTTTTTTTTAGAAACACGGGGATTAAAGAAATGTAAAAGCTCAAGTAGAACTGTAGTTAGATTAGTGTGCCAGGTGACCGAAGGGAGGCAAACCCACCCTAACTGTGGCTGCTTTATTCAAAACTGTGGGAGTGCTGAGGAACTGAAACAGGATGCCCACAGAAGCTCTGGGTGCTCCATCCCTGGAAGTGCTCCAGGCCAGGTTGGATGGGGCCCTGGGCAACCTGGTCTGGTGAGAGGTGTCCCTACCCATCACAGAGGGGTTGGAACTACATGGTATTTAAGGTCCCTTCCAACCTGAACATTCTACGATTTTGTGATTCTATTGTTGGGAAGCATCCTCTCTGCTATTGTTCTAGAGTAAGATTCTTTCACCAAAACCAGAAAGAGTACAATCAACACAGGTGATGCACTGGATCTTTCACCCCCAGTAACTCCTAGGGAAGAAAAGAAAATATAGTCAAGTCAGTCTGTATCTGCTCTGCAGTTCAGGGGAAGCAGTCCACTCCATGGGACTCTGTACAGCATCTAACAACAGGAGACCTTGCTGTTTTAATGTAGCGCTCTAGGGGCTTTTAGAAGAGCAAGAACCAGTTAGCAACTAATGTCCAGATTGCTGTTGATAGATGCTAACACTCTGTAGTAAAAAATTACTGAGGATCACTACATCCAGAGAACAATAAGCCCCTCTGCAATTTTCTTACATTTTACTAGAAGACAAAATTTCGTTGTTCTGCACTACGCTTAACAAGACAGAAGGCCATGTAGAGCAGAGGAGCTTGATGTGCTTTTCTGGATCATCTAAGACAAAATGTGCCTTAGCTCGCCATCGTACAGATTCACTCAATGGCTTGCACTGAAAGGTCACCTGGCTCCACCTTCTGTGCCATGGGCAGCGTCACCTCCCACTAGAGCAGGTTGCTCAAAGGTATGTTCAGCCTGGTCCTGAACACATCCAGTGCTGAAGCCTCCACAGCGTCCTTAGGCAGCCTTGGGCAAACCTGAATGTTAGAGGTGACAGTTAACGCAGCGAACCTCTTTAGTATTTGAATGCCACTGAAACAGTGAAATTGGTCCATCTAGGTCACCTACAGAGGCAGCTATGTGATGTCATCTGGAAAGGAATCAATGGCTCTCAGTTATTTCCATCATCACTTTCCAGTCCCACTGCCCTCCGTAAAGACTTGAAACTCAATAGTCCTAGAACTGCTAACCACAGAGGCCAGTAAAATACCTGCCTGGGGAGGGGTTTTCTTGCAGCCTTCTCATAGCCTGAACTTCCTGTTTAAGAGATCAGACTCACATCTTTTTTTTTACCTTTTCACTCCCATGAAAAGCTTCCTAGAAGAGCTTACAAGTCTGAATTATTGTCAGGATCATTCTGAATCCAATCTGGTGATTTGAAGCCAGAACTACAGACTGCAAAGAAACAATCTAAGTATTGATCAAAATCAGGACACACAGCACAACAGTCCTTGTTTTGTATATGTTGCTAAAAACGAGACCAAATTCTAACCATTCTGAATATTTGTGTATTTTTTTAAACAGATGGGAGCTTCTCTCTACGGGGAAGGGGGGGGGGAGAGAAAAAAGAGGTCTCTAATGGTTGTAAAACTGACCTTTTACAGTTCAAAAATAATCTGCTGCGGAACACATACGCGTCTATTTAAAGATAAGAAGCTACTCTCTTAACACCTACAGCACAGCCTCAACAAAACTAATTTTCACAAGTCTGGATGGAAATGGTTCCAATTCTGTTAATGTTTTTTCAGTTACTAAGCCTGATTGATGAAGTGTCAAAACACACAATCCTCTAAGCAGTGCTGTCCTGCTTGCAAATCTGGAGATATATTTGAATACCCTCTCATCAAACCCTATGTTCCTCCCTCGTGAAACAATGTCTTTATAAGAAGAGGGTGTTTACACATTACACACAGCCAGATTGCTACAGCAACGAGAGATCTGCAGTTGAAAAAGACTTGCAGGCTCCTTTATTCATGTCTGTGTTCCATGTATAACCTGAGCCAGAAAACACAGATCTGCGTGGACCATGGCTTACATGAACAAGGAATGCAGAGAAAGCCATGCCTCCAACTGAATGCTGCCAGTACATTTTTTATCTTGGTGTTCAGAATTAAATCTAGGATAAAATAACTAAAAAATGCCTTCCCTCGCAGCTTTTGTATTCAATTTGTTACTCTTTCTAACTACCAATGGTTCAAGACGCATAAACAGAGCACTGAAACATGTATTTTTCATTAATGGAGTTCTGGTCAGCCTGCGAACTGAGACATTCTTTCAACAAAACGCAGAGAAGGGCAGGAGAAGGGGGGGGGGTGTGTGTGCAAGTGGAAACAGAGGTTCAAACAGGACAGCTTTGTTTACTTGATCAGAAGAGAGAAGGTAGCGGCCTTGGGTTTGAAATCCAAACCGGAAGAAAACTCAATAGAAAAAAGACCAAAGTCCTGCTGCCGCAGACCGTAAAATCAGCTTCAGGTACGTAGTGTAAAGGATGGGTTCTGTCAAGCCTGAGAATTCTGACTCGCAACAGCATAGCTGCAAGGTAGCCTCTCAGCTGGGCCAGTGCCTCCCACCAGTGACGCGCTCGTTCCGGCAGGGAAGGTGGAGTCAGCAGCGAGTGTCAGGGCCATAAATAAGAGGGTCCTATGTCAGGGAAATTAGAAGTCAGCGAACATCAGCGTCTGCTCAGAGCGAGCGCTNCGGCTCCCGGGCCGCTCGCACACAGACCCACCCGCGAGAAAAGCGAGGAAGCCCCTTCTGGACCTGCCGGCTGGCCGACCGAGGCAGCATGCACCCGGTGCTGAGCACCTCGCTGCTCTCCGTGCTTCTGCTCCTGGCGCCCCGCGGCCGGGAGCTGGCAGAGGCGTGCAGCTGTGCTCCCGCACACCCGCAGCAGCTGCTCTGCGACTCGGCGATAGGTGAGTGAGTGTCGAGGGCCACGCGTGCTGCGATAAGGAGGAGGAGGAGGATGTGTGGCCAGGCGTCAGTGTCTCGCCAAACAGATCACTACAGAGATCCTCTTGAGGGGGAGGGCAGAGGAGACAAGATAAACGGCGGTGGCTGTTGTGCTCCTCTTGTTTAGCCGGGACATCGCGTGGTTGCAAACCGCTGTTTTATTCAGAGACTCTGTTTTGTTGGTAGAAGAGGAACAGCTGCTGCAACAGGTCCTAACTTAGAGTAAGCAGGGAGCACACCTGAGCTTTCAGAGGGTGAGCAGTACCTGAAGCAGCGTACTCTGTCTGATCTGTGTGAACTACGCATACAGAGAATTTTATAGCACTCTGGGGAACTCAAATGGGAAAAGCCCCCAACCCCCCCGTGATAACATGCTGAAACACTTGATCTCTGTTCCGCCACACTACGGTTTCTTTAACGGGTTGTTGGGGATTTTTGCCATTTAAAAAAAAACTTGAGCAGGAAGTTAATAGACCCTTTATTTCATGCAGATAAATTTGCTACGGCAGTTCTATGTAAACAAAGCTCTCCGGTTTTTAGGACAGTTATGCTGCATGATATTCAATCAGCACTGGTATTCAAACAACTTGCAGAAAGAAGCGAAAGATCTTAAAATTAGAGTGCAGTGGGACAGGAAACTGGCATTTTGCAGCCCCTTGATTTCACGAGCTCTAGCTAAGGCTGGTTAACTTCCATCTAGTGTGAGCAGTAAATGTAGAACATGAGTTTCCAAAATGTCACCGAATTAGCATCTCTATGGGGCAGGCAATACCTTCTGCATACTGATTCATTGCTTTTATATCATGACAGAAAAATCTTTGTAGCCATGACAAACTCTAAGCTCTGTTTGTGGCCATCAGTTACACAGTTTTATGATCAGCTTGTGTTAAGCAATCTTCATCAACAACTCAGTAACTTACCTAACTGTGGGCACTGCAAATCCGGGGCTGTTTAAGGTGTGAAAGAAAAGAGAAGTTGTGCTATGAGGAGCTCAGCTACCTATATCTGCACAGTACTAATCTGCTGCAATCCCAGATACAACGAAGTGACAGTTCTTCAACAAGCAGTACAAAGAAGTTCCTAAATAAACCATTTCACAACAGAGAGGAAAATCAAAACACTTATGAGTAGTCTTCCCTGGGGAAGCCATTCTGGCCATTCTTATATTTTCAGATTTAATTAATTCTTAGACACATTTTACAAATAGTAGTTATATGCTACTTTTTATTGGTAAGACTGTAAAATAAAACTACTTTGTATCTGGACTTGATGTTCAAAGTGTCATTTCTACAAATATTTCTATTTAAGTAACGTGCATTTTGGCTAAGGAATGTTTATGTCAAGCGTCCCTTTGTTTAATATTTATCATTTAAAAACAGCATTTGTACATACTGTAAAATTAGAGATCTAGATCATACTCATGTCCATAGGTGTACAAGTATTTTGTATAGGTATTCGCACATATGTATTCATAAAACCCGCTCTATGGATTATTTTATGTGCTTTGGCCACAATATTCTGCTTAAGTAGAGAAAAAGGACTTGAAAGGAGCTGTAGAGGACCAGTGGGGTTGTCTGCCCTGTGTAAGAGAGATCTTCACTCACCAGCTTGTCAAAGCCAGCTCCCCCATCCCTCATACCAGAAGTCTTTGCTGCTTCATCCAGTCTCCAGGCAAGAAGGCTGTGGGCTGGAATGCCCTGGGGAAAGACCAGCAGCACATGGCTGGAATGCTGGACATGGCCCTTCCCCAGGACACAGCTGCATCCTCAAAGTACCTGGCTCTTCAGAGCGATTGTGAACTCCATACCCTGGTAGCACAGGTATCCCGTGCAGTAGTGCACCTCAGACAGTTCCTGCTAACATCACCACACTTGAAGAGCATTAGTACATTTTTTTTCAAGATTTAAGATTAAATTGAAGCTCTTCAATGTCACCATTTTTGTAATTCTCAAGTAGATAAACAGTAGATAAACAGTTTTTCAGCTACCAGCATCTATGAGCCGAGCGCTATTCCAGCTCTTTGCTGTGGTTTCTTTCAGTTAAATATCATCCATCTCTGCCCCTACAAACACATAAAAGTACTTCTTTGCAGAATTAGCACATTTCATTAATATAAAGGAAACCACACCATGCCTCTAAACTGCACAGTGAATGCTGAGGCAGTCTCATTCTTGCCCACAGAGCTGACCACTGCAAGTGCCCTATTTCACAGCTTCATCACCTATTTGTCACTCTTCTCATTTTCATTAGGATCACTCCTGGTTTGGATGGAGTGAAAATGGAGGTAGAGGGTGTTGGCTCAATAGATATTACCTGAGCCATTAGCCGATACCTGAAGCTGCTTGGAAACCTCAGTGTTTATGTGAGATAGCCAGAGTAAAACAGGCAGAGAAGTTAATTAAGACTGGAATAAGCTCTTTTCACTTCTACTTTTGTTCACACAGTGAGTGCTGTGACACACTGTCTTTTACTGTCAGGAGGGGTTTTGTGACTTTTCTCTCATTCTAAATACCCGCAGCTAATATACAGCCTGAGTAACCTCACTGAAGTAAGAGGCATTCTGGCAGACCTAGCACAGCAGAAAGCTGATCCTGCAAGGTTCTAACTAGAACTGAGATCAGGACTGAGGAAGAGCCCTACAGGTGTTCCATGGTTGTACACTGTGGAAGGGGAAGAAATCGGGAGTGTTGTGCCAGCCCTGCCATTTCCCTGACCTTGGGGTTGTCAGTTCACCTTCAAACGCAGCTTTAGGTGGGTGTGATCTGGTACAAATCGAAGCAGGTTTCACCAACCCACCAAGCAGTTCAAAACTGTCCTTCAAAGAGCAGTGAATCCTCTGGTGGAAGTGCCTAGCACCATGCAGATACACTCCTTTTAGAAAAAGGAGGACACATTCCTCCTGAGTGCCTTTGAACGGTGCTGGCCATGCTGGATGCTTCAAACCCCAGGGAGCACCTACACTTTTGGAAATGGAGGTGAGAGTTTTATTAACCAGCACTTCCATGCACTGCACTGCTAACTGCCAGGGCTGACCCCTGACCTGGATGAGCCCAGGAGGCTTTTTCTCCTTGCAGAAACACAATGTGATGAGGAGATGCTGCTTAGCAGTCCAAACTCAGTAGCGAGGCATCACAGCTTCAAGCCAATGCAAAAACCTGGTTTCTGGTAAGAGCTGGGTTTTTTAAAGACTCAGGGGTGTAGCTGACTTCACAACCACTTCACTTTTGCCGCTTCCTGGAGGCAATTGTGACCCCAAGCTCACATTAAATTAGACAATCTGTCTATGTGGAGAGGACCAATTCCTTTCTAAAGTTTAATTCATGCTGGGTTTTCCCTCACCAGGCGTAAGCAAGGTTAGCTTTGGGGCAGTAGGGCAAGCACAGAAATACTCTTCTTAGTTACGTAACACCAGAACCCTACCTTCAGTTAGATATATCCCTTCTGATTTAAACTGCCTTACTCTTGTGTGGTTTGTAATACAAAAGATACTGACAGTTATATTTTTACTGACTACTGGGCAGCACACTCAACAGAAATGACTAGCAGATCCTGAGCATGCACAAATGTATACCACAGCTACAGAGAACAGCTCTACAGCTCTGCAGAAAAGTGGCACATTTTAAAATACAATGGAAGCTTTACAGCTGGAGCACTGTCAGCCGGTTAAAATCTCCTCAGATCACACAGATCAGGGATTGTGGAGATGTGCCAGATGACATATGGAATTTTAATGACATTTTAAAATGCCAGTAAATTTTTTATTTAAATACAGCAGAATTAAGTTTTCAAAGTCAGCTCCCTTGAGATAAAATTACAATCTGCTATTTCTTTATGATTGATCACGTATTGAATCGTTACAGCTCGGTTTCCTGTGATTTTGCCTCTCTGCACTATAAGATCGAGTTATGTACTGGGATGGATTAAGTTGTACACTATTACAGTGGGAAGTTACTTTGCCTGATAGGAAAAATCAGCATTGGAAAATACAAGATACAAACATAATAACCTTAGCAGGCAACAGGACCGCCATAGGGATGCTACAGACCTTAACTTTACAGGAGTTCTCCTCCAGAGCAGGGAAAGGTCACAGTACTTGGCCTGTGATCTGCATTTGTATTATTCTTCAGCAAAGCACAGGCAGATCTTACAGCTTCACAGCAATGTCCTTTCTCTATAGTAGAAATTGGTCACCATGATCAGAGGTCTATTCCTAGGGGAAGGATTATGCAGCTGCCATTGCTCATGGAACCCACACAGAAATGGTTTTCTATTCCAAGAATTATGAATTTTATAGTGGAAATTATGTCCCAGACTTGTGCTGTCCTAGTTCTCTCAAACAACAGGAAAAGCAGAGCACCAGTGCATGTTCTGTGCAAGAATTATCTATGAAAAAGAAGTTGAGAGATTGTATCAGTGCCACAGAAAGAGCATGCTACCAGCACAGGACTCTCAGCACCCTTACTGTATTAGCCAGAGAATCATCTGAACACCAGCTAGAAGTGACACCAATCTCAAAAGCAGCAGAGGTTCTGAAAATGAGACGATTCTCTCAGCCTCACCACCTCAGCAAAAGGCTGGGAAAAGCTGAATTCCATCCTTGTGCTCAAGAGAGTCCCCTGCACGTTCACAAAACACCACTGGGCTGTGGGAATCACTGACAGTCCTACCCTTTGCTAAGTCCACCTTGTCTTCTATGACTAATATTGCGTTCATTAACAAAAACTCTTGAGAATTAGACATTTTATCCTTAACTCACATTTTCAGAGACCCAAAAATGAGACCTTCCAGCCCTTTTGCTATACGCTATCTAGGATCACAGAACACTTTCAGCTGGAAGAGACCTTCAAGATCATTAAGTCAAACCTTTTCCTAGCCCTATCAGCACCACTAAACCCTGTTTCCCAACACATCTGCCCTTCTCTTCAACACCTCCAGGGACTGTGACTCAAAGCCCTCCCTGGGCAGGCTGTTCCAGTGCCTGACAACCCTGTCAGTGAAGAAATTCCTCCTGACATCCAACCTGAACCTCCCCTGGCACAGCTTAAGGCCACTTCCCCTCATCATCCTCCCAAAGTCAGTGACACAAAAAGGGAGCGTTGCAGGCAGACGAAAGGTTTCATCAAGAGCATTTTCTTTTGTTTTCAAATAGAACCAAAAAAACCAACCTCGATAACACGAGTCCTGAGAAGTTACTTAGCTCAACGTAGCCACTAATGCACCAGGAGTGAAGCTCTTGAAAAGAGCAAGTCAGGAGAATTCTGCAAAAGTCTACCATCGGCGCAAGGCCTGCGCTGCTGCAGTCCAGTTCCAATGGCAGTACTGACACCTTTCCTGCCACCACAGCCTGAAACTTGCAAATGCTCTCAAAAGCAGAAAACACAGCCACAAGCAGTGCAGAGAGGCTGTGCTGAGAATCACTAGTTACAGCTACTTGTAACTGTACCTGTGCTTGCTGAATGACCAACAAAGCACCCCTGTACTCCTGCTCAGGGGTTTGCTGCAGGGCTGCTATGGGAACCGGAGTTTGAGTCCTCCCATCTGTTTTCCACGGCCTTTACAAAACGTTACTGCAACATCTACCAAAATGTTAGCACATTTCCTGCTCGGGGGGTAGAAAGGGGTAGAAAGTATTGCTTGAACACGATCTACAAGTAACCCCACAACTGCTTCAGGCTTTAAGACAGAAGCAAACGTTTTCAGAACTCACTTCAAAATTCCACATCCAGTGAGGTTCCCACTCTGCAGTTCTGAACTCAAGGCGTGCACTGTGTTGCCAGTATCAGGCAACTGTAAGAAAGAATTCCCAGTCTCCTGTAAATTACTGTTCCCCACAACCCTGCCATTTAAGCATGAAAACGGGTCTTGTTCTGGAAAAATGCAGTCACTCTGCTTTCCTCTGCTCACTGAACTTTTTCATGGCCGTGTTCCCAACAGCTTCAAAGCTGTAGCTGTAAAATGAGGTGGCATCACAAAACTGAACAACGGGATGGAATTTTACAGAGCCAAAACCACTGAGCACAATACTCCTGTCCGTTAGAATGCAGCTGACGACTGTACAATAGAACAGCTGTACTGCAAAACACAGAACCCAGCATTGGGCACTAAAATGGCATCTCAGGAGCATTACACCAGTTGCCTGACTTAGAAGTAACTCAGTAATGTCGACTCAGGTGGAGTAAGAAAGGCAAGATAAGGGAATTCAGGACCTGTGTTACGTGTGTGTAAAAGCATGTGCCGAGAAACTAAACCCCGTGATTTCAAACCCAACCCTCTACACACACTGTGTGGAAAAAAAAAAACACTCAGGCTTAGAAACAAAGATTAAATAACATAAAAACAGAGAACACGAAATACTGCCAAGCTCTTAATCCTATTAATTTGCCAATTTTAATCCCTAAATTTCTTGTGAAAGCATATGTCGGTGTTAGGGGGTTTCTTCCGCCCAGAGGAAGGGCCGTGTGGCTATGAATGGACATCTACAATCACATCGTGTATGTTGTTCTACGGACTTCAGAGCATAAAGAGCACGTTATTCTTCAGCTGAAATTAGGCAGATGTTGATTACTAGTCAAATGATGTGGCATTTGAGGCTTGTGAAGTAGAAAGAAATGTTTCTGGTAACATGAGCAGCAGCTGTAAAAACAGTGCAGAAAAATAAAACCGACCTTGACCAATGTTGGGAACTCGTGCTGAGCTTTAGGCAACAGGGAAGTTCAAAGAATACCACACATCTGTTAAAAATACACTCGCCTCTCCTACTTGAAGGTTTATAAAAACTAGATTTGCAAACCTCATTCTCATAAATTGGATGCATTCTTCTAATTAAGAATGAAATAAAACCCCACAACCTTCTGGTTTAACGAGGCAGCCAAACCAAATCGACTCTTGCCTTCATCACAAGGAATTTTTGCATCCAGGGCCAGAAGCACAGAGAGATTCACAAAACCCTGCCCTATCTGAGAGCCCTAATGAGCTTAAAGACAGACCTTCTGCATTCTGAAAGCACCAAATGGAAATGTGTTTCTGGTGTCTTAGTGAATAGTGCAGGTTATTACAGCAATAGTAATGCATGTCATTTTACACAGCCTCCAACAGAGCACTGTCTGCAAACAATACAGCCTGGCTGTAAATGCATGGGACTAAAATAACGCGATAGAGAGTTCCAAGTTTCCCCCACGGAATCACTTGGTACAATTTAGACCTTACCCAGAGGCATCCCAGGTGGGGAAGAGAGGCTCTGCCTGCCAACTGGTCCCAGAAATCAGAGATGACCTCTTTCCTATGGTATCTTCCCCACCTTTCCCTATTTGCTCAGGTGGAGCCTGAGTAACCGTGGTCACACTTACTTTTATTGTGATAGGTTTGTAATTCTCTTCCTTCGCTTTTAAAGGGTTTAAGATAGGAAAATACCAGAGTGCGAACTTGAGGAGGAGTGGGCACACCCTGGAGGAGAGTAGCCTTAGGGATGGAGATGTGATTTGGCATTGTAATGAAGATGTAATGAGCAAAGTTCACACAAAGTTTTGTGCATTTTATCAAAAGTTCACAGACAGCTGCACTGGAAATGTGCAGTTTATCACCTTCAAGCATCCTAGACACCATCACAGTCCCATCTCTGCAGGAACATTGCACCTGGCTTCAGCATCCTGACTCCGTTCCACCCTCTATGCAGTTACAGTAGTTGCAGGTCCTGTTGCTAAGTGAACCACCATAGAACGGGTTCTTCACATACCAGCTGCACTTTGCTCCGAAAGCCTCTTCAATGCTATCCCCTTCCTTCACGTATGAACAACGGCATACCTTCAACATTTCCTCAAGACAGTGACTTTTGCGAATGCACAAGTCCTTTCTGAATGCAAATGTTATGAATAATGACAAATTATGAGATACCCTAATTCATTGTCTAGAACAGAAGAGTGTTTCCCTGCTGCTGTGTGTAGCAACACTACTGGCACAGTGGTCGTATTAACTGTGCAGCAAGACCCACGCTGAATAGCAGGGTAACACAATTCAAACATACTTATGAACTTCCCATTCAACATCCAATGTACAGCTCTGTCTCCTTTTGTTTCCTGTTTTGCTTTGGGTGAGAAGACTTCAGGTCTGGCCTAATGTTTGCTTAAATCAATATTGCCTTTCCAAAATTTCCACAGAGGTCATTTAGCCCAAATGCTACAGCTTTACTGATAAGGATTTCACTGTCAGTTACAGGCGCGACAGTTATCACAGGTTAATTCATCATCCTTACCGCCTCATGCAACTGGAAACACTAGTTGTTTTTTCATACATTGCTTTCTGGACAAGCATGAAGAAAAGCTACGTTCTTCAACAAGTTCTGTGCACACAGGCACAAGCTCTTGCGTCCCAAGAGCTGAGAACATCCCACTGTTGTTCCTTATGGTGAATGCGGTTTGTTCAGTTACCAAGCTGCTGATTCTGTTATTCTACAGATGCATTGTTCCGATGAAATATCAGAAAGGGAAAGCACAAAGCAGCAAAAGACAGACTGCCTTTACAGCCTAACTAGTACAAACAACTTCTGAACCAGAGATTTCTTGACCTTGGGTCTAGGAGTTGTGGAGAAAAAGGTCTATATTAACAACAAGTCTCTATTAAATCTATATTAACAACAATATTAACAACATAGACTTACAGATCAGAAATCTGTTCTGCAAACCCAGCAGAAAAGACTTTGTCCAGTTCACTCAGGACCGGGCCAGCTCTGCTCGTGTGACATTCTGTTTCTATCTAGAACAGAACTATTACAACAGCTTCAACAGCTGAGCTGAGTTAGTTTGGAAATGAAACTACTGTTTGCTGATTAGTCTTGTTGGAAGGTAAACTGATGGATGAGCTGTTTGCTAAACACATTTGTTCTGTTTTATGTTGTAACCATCCCAATCAAAAGCTGTGTGGAACACCTGTCGCTGGAACAATCTGCCAGATTCATTCTCAAAGCAGTTTATCGTTGTATCTGTCTCATCACTAAACCGCTATGGGCCATAATTTAGCAGCACTGCCATGGGAACCCAGGAGCCACCTCTGATCTCCAATACACACTGCTTGAACCACTGACAAAACCTATCACCTGTCATTCAGTAACCAGACTCAATTTCCAGTCTACAGCTCTGTGAGGTCTTGAGTCTTCTGAGTATGGATTACAAAGTCAGTGAATGCTACAGCAATAGTTTTCAGAAGTGATGACGGTGACCACTGACTTTTACTCAAAAATCCACCACAGAACCAACTGACAGTAAAGCATTGGGGCAGCCCTGGCAGAAGTGGTCTCTGCTTGACTCAAAAGAGCTTGGTATAGAAAGAGTTACAGCCACTGTAAAGTAAAAACCCACAACTATAGGAATCAGAAGAGTGACCGACATATCTTGCATTAAAGGTACAGACCCTAAGCTTCATGCATGGTAAATTCTTCTTTAAAGATGGTAAAAACTATTACAATAGTGAACAGGAGACGAAGTCCTTTCAACATCAACATACATGAAATATGAATCGGCTATGAAATACAGCCAATACATTTGTACCAATCTGTAGAAGTGCCACTGCAGTGAAGGTTTCTTCTCACAAATAAGGGATTCACATGCCCCAAAGTTGAAAGCTAAGTAACTAAAGCAATAACAAGCAGACTAGTTTTTGAACACATACAGACCTTTTACCTTTTTGAATGCAGTGCAGCTGAAGTTGCTCAAAATACGCGAGATAGGGTTTTTGGACTTAGAACAGAGAAAAATGAAAAGAATTACAAATGGGAACGGGGTCAAAACCAAAAGTGTTATTATGAGCCCACAGTTGGCAAACCCTTCAACACGAACAGAGAGATGAGAGTATTTTCTGTTAAGGGACTTGCTCTGAAAAGGCCTTAAACATTTCAGGGTAAGAGTAACTTGTTAAGTCATTACATTATTCTCCTGGTACTGGCACTCGATAGTATTACTCATGACTTTTTATTCCATTAAAACACAGCTGCCACGATGCCTGTGCCATGCAACTTACACAACACAGACAAGGGTTTCCACAACCACCTCCCATGTCAATGGACACACGTATTCCCTTAGTAAGTGCATAGTCTGGAATGCTCAGGTACAGACACTTGTACTGTAGTCCACACCTCTTTTTCTGAGATTTCAAATAGCTGAGATGGCAGTACTGCTACCTCTTCTGGATGCTGAAATATGCAAACATAAAAATCTTCATGCTCCTAAAAATTATTTCAGAATCTCTAAGACTTGGTGTAGGTGACCCTGCTGTGGCAGGGGGATTGGACCTCTTTTGAAGTCCCTTCTGATCTCTAAGGATTCTATGATCTGACATTAAAAAATCAGAGTGCATGTAGAGCTAGACATTACGTACTCATTATTTCCATGTCAATCACTAACTTTTCCATTGACAGCATCAGTGATACTGTAAGTTCAAACCAAAGTTCAGAGGTTACTTTCATAGACCTAATACTTCTTTCCTCCTTGCACATGGATTTTGAGATAATACTTTCCATATACAGAAACTTATCATCTGAACATGTTACGTGAATAGTTCAGCAAGGATTTGCTTTCTTCACTTGTGAAAATCAAAGCTTTAGCATAAGCAATCCTGTGGCAACTCAGTCTATTCTATAACCGAATGATGTAGTTCATTTAATTACAAATATGGAAGAGCTGCACAGCCAAAGTGGGGGTGCTGGACAGATGGAAGAGTTGCTCTTGCTCTAAAGCATGAAGGAAGTCCTGTGAGAAGTTTCTGAGGGAACTGGAGTTATTTAGCCTGGAGAAAAGGAGGCTGAGGGAAGTCCTCACTCTCTACAACTACTTCAGAGGAGGCTGAAGTGAGGAGGTGAACATCATCTTCTCTCTGGTGGCAAGAGATAGGACCAGATGAAATGATTGCAAGCTGCAGCAGGAGAAGTTTAGGCTGGATGTTAGCAAGAGTTTCTTCTCCAAAAGGGTTATCAAACATTCTGACAGGCTGCCCAGGACAGTGGTGGAGTCACCATCCCTGGTCGTTTTTAAAAGGCAGACAGACAGTGCTGAGGGTTAGGGTGACCTGGCAGTGCTGGTTCAAAGACTGGACTTTGCGATGTTAAGTCTCTTCCAACAAAGACATTTTGTGGTTCTGTAATACAGGAGTCTGGCTCTGCTCATGATCTTTTTGCTGACTTACTTTCTGGTTGTTCACATTTACAATCCAGGCCACTTGAAGAGATGCCTGACTTAAACTGGAAGCAAACCTGACCAACAGTTGTGTTTGCCAGCCAGACTACTCGGAACATAGGAATTCCACCTGGTGCAGCTCTTCAGTTAAAAGGAGGATTGAGTTATGGTTCCTTCTTTGATTTCAAGCTTTGCCTCCTGTCCTGAAGCCACTGAACTGTGCAGGCTCCAGTTCTGCAGTGAAAGGCACTGCTGGAAACCTCATTA
Source organism: Upupa epops (assembly GCA_013397515.1). NCBI lineage: Eukaryota > Metazoa > Chordata > Aves > Bucerotiformes > Upupidae > Upupa > Upupa epops. The sequence goes on along the minus strand of VZRI01006423.1, from coordinate 145,996 downwards.
GCAGATTTAACACCATTCTTCTACAGAAAACAAGAGAGTGTAGCCCCTGTACATCACAAGGAGGGCATGGTCCTGCATCGCGCTGATCGCTAATAGAGCAAGAACACAATGGTGGGGTGTTAATAAGCCCCTTTATTTCTTGATCATAGACTTATGCACTCAGAAGATAATTACCTCTCCCCTGGTTGTAACTGTTTGTCACCAAGCTGTTGGCTGAGGTTCATTTTGCCACGCTGTAACCTGTGGCACTACCGCCACCGTACTGCAGTCTCTGTTTCTAAGCAATCAATCCCAATATTGAAATCAAAGTCACTGTGTCACAGGTTCATTAATGCATCAGTTCCATCAGTTCCCTTTACAATACGACAAAACAAATGAAGGGATAGAACATTAAGAAAGCCTTTTATAGTAGTAGGAAGGTAAACCCCCATTTCATAGGGGTTTACAGAAAGATCATAGATGCAAAAGAGTAGAAATATGGTTGAAAATTTTCATAAGAAGCCCTTCTGCTCTCCACTACTCAGAATGAAGATTAAAGATCTTGGAATGAAAGAAAAACTATACACTTGGACACTACCACAAGTAAATCATCAGAGGAACAGAAAACTGCACCTCACACAACCACCCTGCAACGCAGCCCAGATTAATTTCAGGTGGTTCCTGCTTCTCTATGCAATTATTTTAGATCACTGGACCTAGACTGGACTTGACTTTTGCAGCCTCAACCAACCAACTCAGGACTGTTTGCTCCTGAGTGTTCTTACACTAAATGTTTCCAGCAAGCATATAGACAGAAGATGATCTATAGAAACTGCTGTCATAGTTCAACTATGTTTGCAGTAGCCTATGATCTAAACAACAGCACTGGCGATGGGCAGGAACAGAGGTAACTAAGTCAGAACCACAGCAGTTCCCATGAGCAGGGGTATTCTATAAAAAGGCACTGCATTTACAACAGGTAAAATCCATACAAATCAACCTCTTTCATTCATCTTGTTTGAGAAAGAACAGACTAAAAAACCCTGCACCATACAACCCTACTTCCAAATTCAACAAGACTTCCGGACAAGGCAAATTCTTTAACCGAAATATCCACTTCTGAATAAACTCCAGGTCTCTGCTTGGAGCTCCTGCAGTTGTCACTTCTGCTTTATCTCACACTCTGAAACACAACTTCAGAAAAGCACTTCTGTTCCCTGGTTTTGCACACTTGATGCTTTCTTCTATCTGTTGCCATCAACATTTGGGCCCCATGCTCAACCCAACCACATAAAACCATTACACTTCTACTGAGATCAATGTTTATTGTGCCACTTACTCCTCATCCCTACAATGGCAATCTTGCGACAGCCTGAAGGATGCATCAGATACGTAAGAGGCAGGTAGAAATAAATGCTCAATACTTTAGTTAATTAAGTGGAAGGGCTGAATTTAGGCAGTTAAATATAAGAAGGAAAAAAAGAGCTTCATGAGCCATTATCGCAAACTTGTTCCTAACTTCTCAGTATCTTAGATCTTTCCACATAGCTTTTTAAGCCTCATTTCATGTTTTTTATAGAGAAGTGGCTTGTGATTATAAGATTGTGCAATGGGAAACAGACTTTCCTGATTTCTTGAGAGAAAGACTGCTTAAAAGTGATGGAGATTCGAGTCCTGTTGAGATAGCTATGCCATGGTCTGTAAATGTAGTGTGAACAACTGAAACAGTCTTCCTCAAGATGTTGTTTAAAGGATGTTGCTATTCCTGGTTCTGATCTCAAACCTACAAAGGGATCTATAATCCTCTGTACAGATCATAACTGCTCTTATTTTCTTAACAAGGGCTAACCTACCCCATGCAGCAGGAACATTCAGCAGAAAGGATGGAGAAGCAGTCACAGGCTTTCACTTGCAGTTCAGGTAGCTGTTGGGTTTGGGGGCAGCTGCTAAACGTTTCAAGTGGCCTTCTTGGCACATGGAAGGAGATAAACCCAGAGCAGACCCAGAATAAAAAGGCCAGCACAGTCCCAGCATTACTGTGTTCTGTGCATGCAGGGCCACACTTCTGCGTCCATGGACCTCGGAACCTATTGTTGAAGGTCTGGAGTTCAGTAACTAGAGCTCTGCTTTAAGCTGAACCTTCCTAACCAAAAATGCACTCACTCACAAACTGTAAACTAAACTCAGCTCAAGTAAAGGAACAGTTTCAGAGCAGTCTGTGTGTGCCAGAGTACTGTGATCTTAACACATGAGACAGCTTTGCTCAGGACAAAACGTGAGAATTGTTAAAGCCTAGGGATAACAAAAGAGATTTTCAAAGCTCCACGTGGGTGCCTCCCTGTCTGTCCATCTTTCTCATTTATACTCTCTTCTTGGCAGTATTTTTACTGATTTATGATCTATTTATTAAAGATAAAAATGCACATAAATAATGATGATTTCTTGTTCTTATGTTCAGTAATATTTTAACTACTGTCCTAAGTAAGTATTCATCATTCTGTAGTTACTGATATTTAGCAAATACTGAGAAAAAAAATCTCATGCACTCATCAGTTTTTACTTTCTCCATTACCTCCTATTTCTTAGAATCATGCTAATCTGGAGAGTACTAACTCCAGTTTGTTTTCCTTTTGGAAGGAATAATACGATTGATCACTTTTGTCTGTGTTCAAACAACAGTACTGTGGGCATCTGCCTAAGGAGAAAGGCTAAACACATCATCCTGAACCCTGCATAAGTGCAACAACATTCTATAAAGCAGTATCCATAAGAAAATATCTAATAATACTAACTCAATTAATGAGAGGTTTTGTTTAATGCCAAAAAGAATTACCTCTAACGGGATACTTCTGGGGAACAGAACACATTCTAGGGGGCAAAGTGGAAGAACTGGCTTTATTCTGTTTCCAGCTCTATCTGTGATTGCTGCAGGGACTTAACTACACTGCTTGATCCTTTCCATTTCCTCTTCTGTGAAAGAGATGGTTGTGTTTTGTTGCATGTCACGTAGTGCAGTAAAGTTACTCTAATAGAACTGATTTCATTGTAAAGGAATTGTAGTGTAAACAGTGTAAGTCCCTAAAATAAGTAACTCCTCATGATCATGAAAATCTGTGCTAAAGAATGTGATGGTGCGATATACTTACCGATAAATGATGAGAGCAGCTAATTCCAGACAGAGATCACTCACCTTTGGGAAAGATGCAGTTAATGCCCAGCCTCCTGCCCTCACTGAACATAACCACTTGAGTATGGTGTGGAATCCAACACTTACCCTAATCGTCTGAGCACAAACCCATCCTATGTTACACCAAGTAAGGTCTGCCCTCTCTAACCCACTTCGAAATTACTTCTTGTTCAGGCAGGAACAGGGAGATGTTTACTATTACTCAGAAAAAAGGGAATGAAAACAGTCTTACCACACTTCTCATCCTGAATGCCTAAGAGCCAAGCTGCTGTGCTAAATGGAATGGAATTGCCTACCTGTGGGAACTGGTAACCACCAGGTATAGCTCTGTGCTGAGGCTGTGCCTGCTCACTCACAGCCTTGATCACAGCAACCTCCTTTCATTTTAGTTACCCGAGATGACCTTTAGTTACAAAGTGGGGATAAACAACTACAAGCTGTACAAGTACCGTGCTGTACATGTTGTACAAGTACCATGAATTACAAAATGTGAGTTCCCCAGGAAAGCTGCACTGTGCCACTGAAACCGGAGAGAGCATGCCTTTGGAAAAGCAATTGTTAACGCAGAGGAAATTTAAGGCAGATGGAACGACTGGCATGGGAACACAGAGGTTATGCAGATCTATTTCATTTATGCAAATCTCTCAGGAGGAACCAGCGACAGTCTTGACAGACAAAACGGCATCATTACCCTGAACGAGCAGTCAAACTGAGATGCCAAGCCAGTCCCGATGAACTTGAAACCATTTCTGGAAAAGAAGAGCAGACTAGGAGGAATCCTAAGTTACGACCAGCCTCCAAACCACGGGTGAAGACACGGAGATGGCTCAGCCCAGGAATGCTAAATCAGGAAGCGCTTGTGGTTAAAAACAGAAGCAGCCACATGAATAACAGTTTTCAGGAGACAGCTAGACGACACCCATTAGAAAAAATAAATATTAAAGCGCAGAAAAAAGAGCACCAAGAAGGATTAAAAGTCCCCAAAAGATCAGTGTGCAGGAAACTGCTTTCAGAAGAAATGTACAACCCAAACAGCTAAAGATTTAGACACTCTGTACCAATAAAACTTTCTGTCATTAAAAAAAATGCAATTAAAAAGCCTCAATTTGGTTTCCCTTTACCACCTGGAAGCTTTTTCTTAACAAACGAATGAAACACACACAACATAACAATAGGTTTCATTTTCTTCTATGCACCCAGAAAAAGATCTCCTGATGACAACCCCTCAGTGTAAGCCTTCTGTAATTCCTCAGACCCACTGAACCATCCCTTGTCATCTGTACCTCTCCAATGCCAGCAGGCAGAATCTCATAAAAACATGAAAATGAGTTCCGTTTTAATATTAAACACAAGGGAAAAGCAGTTTTAATTATCCTACAAATGTTTGCATTGCAGAGCAAGAGAACGTTCCCTGCACACGCTGTGGGACTAGGAAAGCAACATGCCGCCCCTCACCTTCTACACTGAATGAACTCTTTAATGAGAAAACTGAGTTTTAGGAAGCAATGATGAAAAGGAAAGCAAGGCAAAACAAATCAGTGCGATTCGAACGTGACCTCTGCAGCAGCACAGCACGCACAAACCACACCGCTTCTCATCTGGAATCAGATCAAAGCGCTGCAGCAGAACCCATAATTCGCAGCAGCATTACACATCTGCAGATGATTTAAGAGATGCTGCCACTCACCACTGGAAATGAGGAATTTGCTGTTCGTACTCTTTCCTCTCGAACCACCCCTGTAGGGCTGAAATGCTCCTTTAAACCAGTTTAAACTGTTTGGGATGAGGGAACACTGTGCCAGAAGATAAAGGACTCAAGCTTTGAAGCTGTAAGCGTCTGCATCATTTTGATTATTACATCTAATTTGCTCTGCTAGTAAGCGAGGACATGAGATCTGACCGTGACTAGATGGGACTGACCTCTGTCTGGTTGAAAGTCACTATCCAGGTTTCTTACTCCTTGCCACTGCTATGAGGGTGCTGAGGCACTGGAACGGGTTGCCCAGAGAGGCTGTGGATGCCCCTTCCCTGAAAGTGTTCGAGGCCGTGTCAGAAGGGGCTCGGAGCATGCTTAAAAGTTAATTAGCAAATAAATGGCTTGGGGGGAATGTGTGATTTTGAGTCACAACATTCTCCTCTGCATTAGCCTTGTGTTTTTCCTAGTGAAGGGGAATTAAGAGGATCTCACTGTAGGAATGATCAAACCCTGGATCAGGGGTGGAGGGAGACTGCAGAATCTCCACGCTTGGAGATACTCAAATCTTAACTGGTCACAGCACTGAATGTTCTGACTCAAGCTGAGCAGAAAGCTGAGTTCAAACAGCTTTCCTGAGAAAAAGGAAGACCTTCCTAGACCTCCTGAGGCTTCTTCTAACCTTACTTGCTCCACACACTGATTTTGGTAGAATGGCTCATTTGATCACTAAAAATCAAACAATTAAAGGTGTCTAAAAGTCTCCCTAACACTAAGGAGCATCTTCTGCTCTCAGTCACAGCTGCAGATGTCCCAGCACAGACCCGTCTCTGCTCAAGTGTGCACAGGACTTACAGCTGAAGTGGGGTTTGAGTGCTGATGGCTCCAGCCATTGCCAGGATCACTCTGTGCAGATAAGAGTTGTTCTAGCAAGTCCATCTGCAGGGGAGCCGCAGCAGTGGCTGTCCAAAACCAGGGCTCTGAACGTTTCTGCTGACATTCTGGGCCTACAGCATGTTCTCAGACTCCCGTTACTCCCTGTGCCTAACAGTCTGGGTATATTCTAAGGAGAACAAGGCGAGACTGCCTCACACAGGCAGGCAGGAAAATCAATCACTTCTTTCAAAAATCTTACGCTTTTCTTGGATAAAGATTAGGAAGCACTTAGAATGTGTTAAAAGAAGACATCACAAATGTATACGGCATAACAGAGCTGAGGAAAGCAGCATAAGAAAGCCTGTCCTCGTCTCCTGACTGGGCGCATGAAACCGATGCTTTGCTCTTGTGTGGAGGGCGTTTCAGAGTGCTCACCTAGAGTCAACTTAAGGGATCCGCATTCTATCAGCAGCTGAAGTGTCCCTTTCCTTTGCTTATTGATTATAATGATGGGTGGTTGATTAAACCTTATGGGATTCAAGTCATTCAAGGATTACTGATGGATGGGTTTTGCCACAGTTGAGTGGCAACTGAATTCAAATTTCCAGATTCACAGAAATTCCCATTTACACCACGGACACTTATTTTTAGTCTTAGGACCTGCCTCAACCAACTATCCTGGTAGTAACAAGCCTTGACATCTTCCACTAGCGGAAGCGTAAAATCAGTGCTACAATCTCTTGGTACTATTGTTTGTGAAAGCAGACACATGCTTACTTGCATTTACATCTTTTTCTCTATTTCAGCGATTCGAGCAAAAATCATCAGTGAAAAGGTGGTTCCTGCCAGCAATAATCCTCTTGACACCCACAAAATGATCCGGTACGAAATCAAACAAATAAAGGTACATGGAATCACTTAGCTCTTTTGCAGTTCTATGCTGGTAACCCATGCACATGACTACAACCAACCCATCCTGGCTTGTATCAGGAATAGGGTAGCCAGCAGGACTAGGGATCTAATTCTCCTCTTGTACTGGGCACTGGTCAGGCCTCTCCTCAAGTACTGGGGACAGTTCTGGGCCACTCACTTTAAAAAAGAGGTTGAGGGGTTGGAGTGGGTCCAGAGGAACAACGAGGCTGGGGAAGGGACTGGAGCGAGAATCTCATTAAGAGGCTGAGGGAGCTGGCATTGTTCAGCCTGGAGAAGAGAAGACTCCGGGGAGAACCTTATTCCTCTCTACCTGAGGGGAAGTTGTAGACAGGTGGGAATTGGGCTCTTCTCCCAGGCCACTGGTGCCAGGACAAAAGAGCAGGGCCTGAAACTGCCAGGCACTTAGTGCCGTATGTGGCACTTAGTGCCATGGTCTAGCTTATTGTGGTCATGTTAGGTCATAGTCTGGACTTGATGATCTCAGAGGTCTTTTCCAGCCTCAATAAGTCTGTGACTAATGGAATGAGAGAATGCTTTGCCTTAGAAATGACCTTCAAGGTTCATCTAGTCCAGGAACATTTTCAACTAGGCCAGGTTGCTCAGAGCCCTATCCAACACATCCTGTAATATTTCCAGGGATGGAGCTGAGATGGGGATGAGACATCCTCTCTCAAACAAATACATGTTTAAGCTGGAAAAGGCTCTAGCTGCTTTTCCACTGTTAGACCCAGAAGTCCTACTCAGAGTAAGCCGACGTAGGGACTAAAACACAAAAAAACAACCCAACCAAAGAACCAACCCCAAGTCAAAACCAAGAAAGCTGTTGTTCCTTTTATGAGAAGCTTGTTAATGAGTGTCTTTGATGAACATTTTTTGTTACTCACAACTGCTTGATGAGACATCTGAAAACAGACCTCAGTCTACGGACAGCATTCAGTACCTTTGGTGTTTCTGGTGGGTAACCCATCATCTCTGTTGTAGTACAGTGCTGAAACTCTCTGCCCAGAGGTTGCAATCATTATAAGTGGAGGAAAAACATGTAAGAAACACCAGAGCAAGTGGCTCTCTCCCATTAGCACATCAGTTTTCTACTGCTGTCCTGCAACACCGCAGTAATTTACAGACATCAACTTAGGGTGCAGCACAGAAGGAAAGAGAAGGCTAGTCCGGGCAGGTATTCCCAGTCTATAATCTAGCTATTCAGCAACAAGCACAGTGAAATCTTAGACTGCAACCCAGCTTCCTGTTCATTTCTAACCCATGAGAAAGACTTTTCTTTGAAATCTCCACAACAGAGTGGGTCAGCAAAGAGGAGCTTCTGCAACCTGCACACCTTCTTTGGGATGTGCAGGTAACTCCACGTGGCAATGTCAGAAATCTCCAACAGCAACTTTGCCTGTGCTTAGCAAATCACAGAGGAACTGACAGAGTGATGTGCACTGCCACATCCCAAGCATTTCATTCACAGGTGGCGTTTGGGCAGAAGTTAAACCACCAACCTGATAACTTCGGAGCTCATCTAGTCCTATTCCTCTGCAGCAAACAGGGTCATCTTCAACTAGAGCAGGTTGCTCAGAGCCCCATCCAGCCTGGCCTCGAAACAGCGCATGCACGTTTAGAGCTAGGTATTAATCACTATGCAAAGTTCAGAGAATAAAGAACACAGAAGAATGTAATTATGATAACAAGAATGCATCTGAGACACTGGCAGCAATACAGACATCCCCAAAACCCCCAATAGTTTAAAGGCTTTAAACAATGTCCTGGTCTTAGGTATATACCTCAGAAGGATAGGACCATTCAATATAGACAATAGGATCAGGCTGATGTCTCTCTGTTCTCTGTATTCTTCACCCTTCCTCAGTAAAGTCCTACCAGAATCTCCAATGTAAATGGACCATAAAACAATACAGAATTGGATCCAGCCATCCTATCCCCCCTAGAGACACTATCCACTGTTAGGAGTGAGATAACAGGATTCTAAGGATCAAGTATGGCTTAGTGAGTTAAATAGAGACTGCAATCTTAAGAAATGCTTTAACAAATATCTAGGCCAAGACCCAAGACAGCTCAGACTGTAATTTCAAGGGTACTACAATGAAGCCACAAAAAATGACAACAAAACAGACACCAAACTCGTTTAAATATTATCTAGATCTGCAGTATAAGTTGCCTGGGATGTTTATCTTTTCTTAAATATCTAAATCAATTCTTGTCCACATAATGCCTCTCAATTTAGATCCGCAATGAGAGATTAAAAGTTGCTCCCAGCGCAGCCCAAACAGAAGGTCTCTGACTGTGGAGAGAACTCAAATCAGAGCCTAATGGCATAGCTCATGTTGTTACTGTGTCCCAGACACCAGCGAAACCATGTCCTAAATAAGGCAGGCTGAAACGCAGCCAAAGCAGCGGCCGGTCATTTCAAAGACAGCAGGAGTCCATCACCTCCTCACCTGGCCTTCTTTCCTGACAATTCATTTCTGAGATTTTCCTCATCACTAGATCTGTTTTCTACGCTTTTCATTGCTATTTTGTACAGGACATCAGTTTGGGGTGTTTTTTTCATTTGGTTTACTGTGTTTGGGTTTTTTCTAAGTGCTTCAGATTCACATCTCGTATTTTTGGACCAGAAACTCAATGACACCTCTGGGCTTCTTTTCTTCCCTAAATACGCCTTCAGAAAAATCAACACTTTCCCATGTACTTTCTAGTGCCCTGCACTACTCAAATCTCCAGAGAGAAGTTGAGTAACACAAACACATTTTCAAATGATGCCAGCTGCAACTGGGAGAGCCTGCCCCTGGGAACTGGGAGCCACTACACAGCATGACATCATTGAATGGGGCCCTCAAAGGTCTCGGTTATGTCACACGAGGTGATGACAGGCATTCTGAGGCTGATTCGTGTCTCATGGTTACTTCTCGCCTTCAGACACAACTGCGTTAGTTTTGATCCTTTAATGGCTTATTGAAGAATTATTTTCATGGTTGGAAGTGCCAGTCAAGGAGCAGCACTGATCCCGAGGAGCAGCTCTGATCCTGAACGCACCCATTCTGGTGCTGCAGGTGATCAGTTCTACATGCTGTACCTCATTACCCAACAGCGATTTCAGAAGGTTTCACTGAGCTGAACTCTGGATGTGGAAACACCACCAGCTGTAATGACCAACTACAAGAACAACACCGAGTTTTTAGCACACTTCATGTACTTGGACATGCACACCACTGCACTGATTGAAAGGGCGTTTCCAGTACTGGTATCAGAAATCCTACTGATTAAGAAATGTGTGCACCTTACAACTCTGCACAACTCTGTTTGAACCCAGTGCTGTCTCTGCATCACTCTGCAAACAGAAGATGCCTATAGAATATAAATCTGAGAGAAAGCTTTACAGATCCAGCAACAGCACTGAAATGCAAACCTCATTCCCTTCTAAAATGATGGGCACATTTTGTTTAGTGTAGTGAAGGTGTCTAATCACTGGCATTGTCTCATCCACATTCAGGCTTTAGAGTCTAGCTCAAAGAGATGCACCACCTATTTCTTCCACCTGTTGATTACAACTGGTTTTTTGGTGTTGGTTTTCCACTACCGATGTTCTGTTTCTGGTAATTTTCAGATGTTTAAAGGATTTGAGAAGCTGAAGGATGTCCAGTATGTCTATACCCCTTACGATTCGTCACTCTGTGGAGTGAAACTGGAAGCTAACAACAAAAATCAGTACCTTTTGACAGGTAAAACACAACCAAAGAAAGGCACTCACAAAACCAGAATTAACAGCCTAGGTCACCTTTGCAAAACTATGGTGAAAATACATGTTATTTATGTACTAGATAATAGGCAACAGTGGGATGCACACGTTGTGTCCAGCTGGAATTGTGCTGTGGTCTTACATGTTTTCCAGCCTTCACCCAACAATTTTAAAGCAGGTGCAAGGTCAGCAGCTATGTAGTTAACAAATGGGAGGTATGTTGTGGTTACTTGTTTAAAGCCAAGAATACAGGTCTCCCCAGGAAAGCAGACACGCTCAGTGAGACAACACATGCCCATGCAGGGTTTCTAACCAACTACAGATTTTTCGAGTCCTGAAATTTGTTTAACATTCTGCTGCATTTGCATCCATCCCTCGCTGACAGATTATCAGCATCTTTAAAAATCACCCTTAAATCTTTTATTTATTATTATTCAGCATGCAACCAGCAGAACAGTTCTCTCAGTTAAAATTTCAGTCACTGAAAAAAGTGTGAAATATGCCCAATCTGGTGCAATCAGTTCAAAACTTCAGGTACCCCTGCAATCTGTTTCAGTGTGCAAAGAACAGCTGTTACGTGCTTCCCTTACTTTTATTCTGTTTTCTGTACCGCAGGCCAGATTTTAAGTGATGGCAAAGTCCTCATCCATTTATGCAACTACATTGAACCGTGGGATGATCTGACCTTGTCTCAGAAGAAAAGCCTTAACCAGAGATATCAAATGGGTTGTGGCTGCAAAGTAAGTACGGAACGAAACTCAGGAGCCTAAATTACAGCGTTCACGGGTGGGAACTGTTCTATTAGAACAGCTCTGTTCTTGAGAATAAATCCTGTTTTAAAGCAAGCTGCAATATACTAAATTAATGTACTGTTTCACATTTAGATTACTACCTGCTACATGGTGCCCTGTTCAATCACTGCACCAAACGAGTGCCTCTGGACAGACTGGCTGATAGAACGAAAGCTCTACGGGCACCAGGCAAAGCACTACGCCTGTATCAAGAGAAGCGATGGCACTTGCAGCTGGTACCGAGGTGGTCCACCCCCTGAGAAAGAGTTTATTGATATCATCGAACCATAAAATGAGCACTTCCTAGAAAGCCTTGGAGTCTAATTCCATCAAACACCACATGCTCACAGCTTTGAACTGCCACCATCTAATGTACCTGTTACTTAGAAACAAAAACCAAATTGTCCGCATAGCTCAAGCACGAGCTGTATGCGTCCGTGGAATTGGCACTCCCACAAGAGGAGGAACAAATCTCCTGGAGGTAGCTACTCTGAAAGTTATGCTTTGTGAAGGGAGGCTCCAGCTGAGAATGGTCCTGTGTGTCCCCTCGAGCAGAACATGTTTCCCTTTTATCAATATGAATGTACAGAAACAAAGCAACTGCCAGAATCCTGTCCCTATTTCAGTTAACCTGCAGATTAAGAGACCCCGAGTTTTATTCAAAGTCTTTGATGAACTACGGAATGTTTTCTGGAACTGTGTTTTTTCTGTATGAAAGTCTTCTGATACAGAAGAATTATTGTACAGTGTATATGTGAAGTATTTTAACAATGTGCTATTAAAAAATTACTCTGTATTTCTTTATCTGTGGAAAGAAACAGAACATTTTGGTGATTAAAACAATCCGTGCTCCATATTTCGTATGTCACTGATGTCACAGCTCGCTCTCCCTACAGAGGCTTAACTCTGATTGATGACAAAACCCAGCTTTGATAATCAGAATCCTCCTGTGCAATGCAATATTCCTATGGGGTAACTATGCCTTGGTGAAAGAAATGCCAAACACTCAAATGCTTCACCATTGTATGGAACCATGCCAGGCTAAAACTGCTTGTACCTGCTGAAACCATGTCCTTCATCATGGCAGCTGCAGCACTTGATAATTCCTCTCTATATGCTCGTATTCCAATACTGTCAAAGGCCTTAGCTTTAGAAATTCATACAAAAACACATGCAGTAAGCATTTAATAACTCTCATTGCAAGTGATTTCTAAAAAGATCTCGAGTGTCTGACCAGACTCCAGTTTACACTGATTTACCACTCATGAATACCCACCGTGCTCTGTCATGAGCAATTGAGTAACTCAGGGATTTACATCAGAGCAGTGTTAGCAGGCAGTCTGCCTTTTAGATGTGTAGTGTCTTATGAATGGCTTACTACAAGTAGTAACTGATCCTCCGCCCCCTCCCCCACATATGTTTACAAAAGGAATTAAGTTCGGCAGTAAAACTTCAGAAAGCATTTCATTAACTGCCAGAGTTCAGACGGCTGGCCAGGTGCTTGTGTGCTAGATACTGCACGAGAACCACCACACTGGACACAGGTCAGCAATAGCTGCCAATATTTCTGTTACGTGTTACACGCGCCCATTTCTTTCTTTCTTTCACTTCACTCCACTTTTGTCTGGGATTTGCTGTCATACTGCTCACATGAGAATTTGGAGCAACAGGCAGAGATCTGGTCTGTTCAGTTCCTGTTTGTTGGTTCAAGCATCCAGGTTCCAAATGGCACTTCTAGCCTGTTTGCTATAGAGTCCTCATAAAACCATCAGAACTTAAGTTTGCAAAGACCTTTCACTGCACAGGCATCTCTAACCCCACTCAATTCAACAAAGTAGTGGTTTGGACATAAAATTCAGCGTGGCCCATCTGTCTGGTGCCATCCCCATCCATCCAGTGCTGCAGTGGACTGATGTATTCTGTGCACATCATTTTTGTGACAGATTCTGTTCATGTTTCTAATGTTTATTTTGGCAACTGCACAACTCTGTATTGAATTTTAACTCTAAGTACAGAGTCTAAACTTAAACTATGACTAAATCAATTCAACTCCATGACTAAATAAAGCACCACATAACTGTGCAGCCAAATGTAAAGCCTAGTTTATTGTCAGTACTGCTAAACACAAACTATGTAACACTAATTGGGATCACAGACAATTTATGACTACTTAAAACATGAAATAAATAGGCTAAAATTCATGCAGATAGGAACCTGTGTGGCAGGGGCAATACTGACACCGCTGTTTAGTCAGTGCCTACACATCTATATCACTGATTTACAAAGGGATTTAAAAATAAGCCTTATTTCCTTAAGCCAAATCAAAAAACTTACTAGACAGTCTGCAAGAGTTTAATAACCATAAAAGCCTGAATCAAGCACGCAGCTCATTAATATTCACCACATGTGCAGACCAGCATTTGTTTCCAAATCCATTTTGATGTCAGGGTGGCTCCTGAATAGTGCTCTGCAGATAGTTGCTGCTTTTTCAGGCAACCCTTTCAGTTCAACACAACTAACCCAAACTGAATCGTCAACTTAACATACCTTGTAAAAAGACTCGGTTTCTGCGACGTCTGGGAAGAAGCTGGATTGCTAACTGTATGCCATAATTAAGTTTTTAAAACATTTTACATTTCAACTGCTCTACAATATCCCACAAGAGGCATTTCAGAATTAACAGGCTGCTGCTTTGATTTCTGCCTGAACACAGATCCAGCCAACCTCACCACAACGGATATTCTCAGATCAGTAAATATGGCAAGAAAAGACTTTCAAACCCTGTCTCAGAATGCATTTTTGTTTTCCCTGAGAGTCAGCACTGGTTAGGACTGGGAAATCCAAATATTGGATTTTCACTGCAGCGGCACTGATCTAGAATCTACAGCACTCTCCTTACCACCTTTTATTTTGACTTCTACTTCTTGACACTGTGTATGCGTTACATGAATGGTTACAGCAGGCATACAGTCTGGTTCAATGTTTTATTGTACTGCCAAAATTACTTGCACACCTTAGGATAACACAGGGAAAAAAGCCCAGAGAAGGAAGACTATACAGGTGAATCCCTAGGTGATCCTGCTGTGCCAGGGGGACTGGACTAGATGATCTTTCGAGGTCCCTTCCAATCCCTAATGATTCTACGAATGGTGGGAAAAAAGCACCACCTTGAATACTGGTGGCTTTTTCTCAGTGCTCCAGTTGCGTTTGAATTAAACTGTCCAACAGCTGCATTGAAAAAACTTGTTTTTCAAGACAGAGAAGATAAGAGGTGGCACTGTAGTGAAATGAAGGGAACTAAAAACGTCGGGAAAGGCTGACGATATGGCTTAACTAGCATGGAGTTCAAAAAGCCTTACAACGCTTTGTATAGCTTTAATCAGTCTGAGATGAATCTTTCTGTTTCAGAGTGGTTCTCATTAAAGCAGCTCTATTTTTGCACAAAAGAATGGCATCGTTGTTTACTTTTTATTGCTGTCTAAAGAGTCAGCACAAATGATCACTGTGCTATGGAAGAAGCAAAAGAACAGAAGTATCTCCAAAGCTCTGGCACACTAAGCTGAAAATTCAGAGAGACTCGGAGTTTTCCTTTGCTCTCCGTCCCCCACCCCAACTGGTTGGCACTGGAGGAGAGGAAGAGGGCTCCTGATTACGATTTGGAGAGTAAAAAGGGAAGGGGCAAACACAAGGGGAACTGTTTTTAAAAGTATTTTGAGCAGTAAATGCTGAACTCTGAAAGTAAACAGAAAGGAGGCCAGTTACTCCTAGTGTTCCAAACCCGAAGGAATTCAAACAGCAGTGCAATTCACCAACTGAAGATTCTGAGGAGCAGATCACCTCAAACCTAGAAATGCGAAGAACACATGATCCTGTACCGTGTTGCCTCATCATCTTTCAAGCCACGCAGTTTCACATAATTTCGTCAGGAGAAAACCATACAAACAGGCTTCCTCACCATCAGTCATTGTAGCACCTCTAATCCATGCACAGCAATCCCCAAATGCTAGAATTCTCTCCAGCTTTAACATTCTTCATGTGGAAATACACACACCATTACTCTCTTGTGGAGAACACAAACTTTCACAAGTCCCAGCAAAAGACAAGCAGCTTAGCAGTTCAGAGATTAAAAACTCCCAAGCACCCAAGGACTCCTAAGCAAAACCTGCCGTATAAGCACTCACACATTTTCTTGTCTGGGTTCTGTAACTCAATTTGAACTCAATCAGATCAAGACACTGGTTTGCCGTTGAACTAGTCGATGCTCTACGGGGTCATTCCACAAAATCCTCAACTCCTGCCCCAGAACGACAGGCTATCTTCTTTGTTTCTATGCTCTGAAATTTAGCAATGTGCTGAAAGACCTGCTTTTCCAACAAATCACACCATTCCTCCAGCTGGAAGAAACACAGAAGGGTCATCGAGTCCAGCACCCTGCTTTTTGTAGAACTATCTAAAACAAAACCAGACAACTACAAGCATTGCCCAGATGCTCCTCAGACAGGCTCGGTGCCCTGATCACTTCCCTGGGAAGCCTGAAAAACAGCTGATAGTATCATGAAGAAAGAAAAACAGACAACGTGGAGGGAATTACAACCTAACTTTAATCTTCGATGTTCTCAGCAAAATAAAAAGGAGGTAAAATGCCTGCCACTGAAAAAAGCACACGGCACAGCACATCATGGGCTTCTGCTTCTCCACCTGCTCGCAAAAAACCCTAAGGCAAAAAACATTTCCTTTGCATAAAAAAAACACTATGAATTTTAGAAGAATTCTCCTTATGAAGATAATTTATAAGATAAACAGATCACTTGTAAATCTTTATAAGGGTTATCAGGGTATCTTCCTGACAGACTCATCCATACTGAGAAGATGTGACTGATTAGGACAGATCTCTGGTTGGCTGCTCCAGATCAATACCGTTCTCCTTTGGCTCCACAACACTTCTGTGTACCAAACCTTCTGAACATAGAGTTGTGGTGAAAGCTCTTTTCTGGAGTGTCGGATGTGACTGCAGAAGTGGAAACATCTGTTCATTACGAGTCCAAGGAAACCAGTGAGAACTTGGAAAGCTGTCAGCCCCTCAGTACATCAAGTAACACAGCAGACCTGTGCTATACTGTGTTTGCTACCAAAGGACAACACAGATGTGGGAGAAAGACAACTGTGGAAGAAATCTTAGTCACCTGATGTCATAGAGGCTTATCTTAGATGTCACCTATGCCTATGAAGTGCTAGTCAGAGCCTCGGGACAGACATGCAGCCCGGGGATCTGGCAGAAACAGATAATTAACATATTCGTCACAACCTTGCAGTGGCACTTGAGTCACAGCTGGGTGACACACACTGAGTGCACTGAATTCTACACATAACCGGTGCTTCTCTGCTCCTCTACACAATCAGCAAATAGCCTCCCTCCTCTTTCTCTCAGTGCTGAAAGTATTTCCTCTAGAAAAACATACTCAGGAAAGAGTTTCTCTCAGAAATCACAAGAAAAATAAGAAAATCTCTCGTCAGCAGCAATTGTGCGGTCATGAGTAAAGGTTGTTTAGTGAATGAATGCCTTCGTGCCTGTAAAGAACTGGGAATGACCGTCAGCCCAGGTACATGAAAGCAACTAGTTGTAACAATTCTGATTCTGGAGGACATTAAAGCTCTCCACTGACTGCCACGTGGCCTTGTGCATCGCCTCTGAAAGATAATCAACTCTTTTAACACGTAATAAAGAACCGGGTTGAAAACAGACCACACAAGTAACTCTTGCACTCTAATTATAGAAGCAAGACTTTATAAGCAG
>VZRI01006423.1:22806-128938 GCA_013397515.1 Upupa epops | reverse complement strand
GGTTATTTCCTTAGTGTTCTTAATAAAGAATTGTTGTTCCTTTTCCCAAATCTCTTGCCTGAAGGCCTTTAAATTGAAAGAATTTAATACCTGTCTTCCAAAACCAAGACACTCTTGCACTCTAATTGTCGCTCAGTGTCCTTATAAGCAGTTCATCTCTTTCAGGTCTGAAGCTGGTTGGCTAAAAAATTACCACCTTCACATCTGAAAATCTTCCAGTTAACCATCCTAATCCTTTAAAGTGGTCACCCAGTCTCATCCTTCCGAAAGCTCCCAAAATGGCTTTTAAAATAGACTGTAAATGGGGGAACCACGCGTTCATAAACCTCCTGTTTCACAGAGACAGCAATTGAAATGAGTGTTGGGATTTGCACATACCATTTCCTTGTGATTTGGATAGAAGGTCTGCTCAATTAAAGGGAACTTCTCTGGACCCAAAGTTTTGTAGACAGACACCAGCTGGGCAAACTGTAAAACAAAGCAAAGAAAAAGCTCAGGAGAGAAACCACATTCTTCCAAAATGATCCCACACTGTCATTCCACTCCTCGTCTTCTGTGCTTCACCAGTTCAGCTAATGCACATCTACATCACACTCCTTCTCTCTTCCCCTCTCTCGCACAACCCTTTTTTAACCCACCCATGCTATGACTCCACACCCCCACACCTACAGAAACCCACGGAGCTCCACTTTTCAGATACCTGAGAGTCTACCTACGTTAAGCTGTGTGACCACAGCCAACGCAGAATTGTGACTCCTTTCATCTAAAGAACAGACATTTCACACTACCTGCGGCACCCTGCTGACACCCCAAAGGCTGTTTTGCAAACCTGAGGAGTCAGGAGAAGTTGTACTTGCTGGTCTCTAGCCATGTGGCCATGCTTCCAGTCATCAAAGACGGTGATAATAAACAGCTATGTGTTCTTAGCATTTCTACCAGTTTTTTCCTTTCTGGGCCCCTTCTCTGACACTGACAGCCTCCCTGTGCAATGCACCACAGGAACTTCACATGGAAAGGGAAGCAGCATTTAAACACAAAAAAAGAAAAAGAATTCTTGATATATCATATATTCTTATCTTATAAAGACATTGAGGTGTTACTGGTGTAAGTGCCGAGTAGGTCAGCAAAGCCAACTAAGGGACTGGAGAACAGGTCTGATGAGGAGAGGCTGAGAGTGTTGGGATTGTTTAGCCTGAAGAGGAGGAGGCTGAGAGCCCTTACTACCCTTGAAGGCTCCCCGAAAGGAGGTTGTAGGGAGGCCGGTGTTGGTCTCTTCTCCCAAATAACTGATGACAGGACACGAGGAAACAACCACATGCTGCCCCAGGGGAAGGTCAGGTTGGAAATCAGGAAAAATTTCTTTAGTGGAAGAGACATGGAGACCCCATTCCTGGAGGTGTTCAACAGGCGAGCAGATGTGGCACTTTGGGACATGGACTAGTGGTTGTGGTTGAAGGTTGGACTTGATGATGGAAAGAAGTCCGTCCCAATCCTGACCATTCAGTGAATTAATAAAGAGGAATGTATTGCGGGGCTGTTTCTTCTATTTAGTGACCTCTGTTCTAAGAGTTCAAAAACTGAATCACTCCTTAAATCAGGCCTTGGAAAGGGAGGTTTCCAACGTGCAGGATGATTTTGGCAGTCAGAAGACCACTATTGTTTCATGACACCAGAGCTCTGGCTTGTACATGCCTGTGATGTGTTTTGTTGTCGTGATGCCAACATGAGACATAAACAACTCAGCACAACAGTCTGAATAGTGGGATCTGCTGGTTAGAAACAGGAGGGGGGAAGAAAGCAAAGAACAATGGGACTCTGTCCACAATGCAGTTTGATCCAATACCTACCCTGCCAGTGCAATTGGAGGGGCAGGGACAGTAAAAACTGCTTTAAGGGGAAAAAAACAGAAGTGATGAAAGCTTCGTATCGTGTTTCCAGCTGGCACAGAGAATTTGTTTCATTTAGTGGTGTTTACTTAGGTTTGGTAAAACACATCTTTCAGTGCTGAAGTCCAGTGGAAAACATGATGAGTAGTTTTCACCAAAAGCTTTAGAAATTCTAGTTAGGTAGTGCACTGCACAGAACAGACCTCAATGAAAGGAAATATTATCTCAGCTACCAAAATAAGGTGGCTTGCAAACACAATCCCTGACAACTTACTATTTATTTCTGTTCTTCTCCAAGATTCAAATTCAAAAGCAAAACTGCCTATTTAATACATTCTTTTTGCCTAACAGTTGTGACACTAAAACCTATTTGCCTCTCTTTAAGTAAAACCTTTTTTTAAGAATTGTGTGGGTATATTTAATCTGATTCTTTCCTTATTTTCTTTTCCATTTTCACTGAAAGCAAGCAAAAACCAGTGAGAAAATGACTCTACTCCTAGGGGTTCTGGCACTTAAGAGGTAAGAAAGCTGTAATTCAGGCTAATCATAGCCAATGTTTGTTTACTTAAAATGAAATGGGATTAAACACAGCTAATACACATCTCTCTCTAAAGTACCCCCTCATCTAGTCCTTAAACTGAAGAAAACATCTGTAGGAAAGCAGGTTTAACTTCCTTGAGGCAAAGGAGAGAAATAACCCAGGTTTCCAGCGGCCACAGGGATGGTTTGGCCTTTGTCTTTGCTGGAACACAGCTTCACCTGCTGTCTCCACTTTTAGGAAACTCTACCAAGTTTTTCTGCCCCACAAAAGCAATTTGATAAATTCACCACAAACTCACCCAAAGTTTGGGCATTCTAATGGTACTTCCTTACACAGTTACAAATACTTTGTATTTTCCCTCATTCCTCCTGGGAAATTTATGAAAAAGATGCCCATTTACATTTTAACGAGCATCTACCAATTGTAAGTGTGATCTCAGCTCTAACCTCCTGCATTTCCCTTTTGAGCAGCCGGCCCAAACTAACACCAGCTACACAGGCTTGGACAAATGCACTTCTGAAAACCCTGCTGTAGCTTCGCTGTCTGGAAGCTCTGCAGAACTGACAAAGAGGCTGAACACAGAATGGCACGCTGCCCGCTTTTCCATCCAGCAGCTTTTAAAGGTCTGCTGGAAACTACACTAACGAGTTCGATTTGACATTTTTTAGACTTTATTAAAGAGAAACCCAAACAAACCACAGAATCACATCATCTCTTTGGCTGGGAGAGAACTTTAAGATGCACAGAACCATATGAATGCTGTGCCTTGATTAAAGTTTCGAAAACATTTTGTTTTACCCCGCTGGCTAATACGACCTTAAACTGCACCTCTAAAGCACTGTACCGTTTGTCACACTCTTCCCAGGGCAGAGAGCATAATCTTTTCGGATGACAATGACCAAATCGTTATCTGATCCAATGCCTAAGGCAGAGCCAATCTACATCTAAGGAAAGCGTTTTACAGGGATGCTGAAAATCCTCGAAGATTTTAACAACTGTCAAAACCATGATTCTCAAGAGGCTTAGTACCGCAGCAGGGATCTTCTGAACATCTAAACGAAAACCAGAACAGCAAAGACAATTTCTTGTTGCTCTTACTTTAGCTGAAGTGATTTTCAATTTTGCACTTTACTTTCAGGGGGCAGATGTTCTCAGGTACCTGCATTTGTGGGGTTGAGACTTTTCTTCAAAGGACAATAGAGGGATTTCATGACATTCTTTGTAATGCCAACTCTTTTCCACTCAGGATTAAACTCTTTCACTTTGAGGCCTCCACGAAAGAACAGCAGAGTGCCAGCTGCACTTTATCTCCTCTCCAAGTTTGATACCGAAAATCGTAAGAAATACTTCATGAAAAAATACACCTTTTCCCTGGGATTTCATAGAAAAGCTTCGTGAGGTTTCGTTACTCTAAGGACGGAACATCATTTGACTGCACAGACTGTGCTCTTATACAGCAGTGCAAGTTACCAAAAACTGCTTTGCTGACTTCATGAAGAGCTGTACAATGACTGCTTCTCAATTTGATGAGCTAAAATGTGCTGAATTAAACACGTGTCATCCCTGAATTGCCCCTGAAACGGGTGGACAACTTTTGAATCTCTCTGTCACATCAAACTGGTGCTTTTAGCTCAGCTGTAGTTCCCTCTGACTGCTCTAAGGTGCGGCCACATCTGCAAAGAGACATGCAGTCCAAGACCAGTTTACTCCTGGACGTCCACCTATGGGTTTGTGTTTTATCAGGTGTACTTCCAGTCAATCGGTGTTGGTAGACGAGTTTACCAAGATCAATTTTCTCTGTTTGTAAAACGACTTTAGTGTTCGATACTGCTGCCGGCCTTCTCTGAATAGGTGCTGCATAAAAGCAGAGAATGCACAACAGTCCAAAGACTGTGCTGTAAGCCCGTCAAAAGCTTCATCTTACCATGTACTCAAATCACTCCTTTTTAAGACAAAAATCTCACAAAAGAGAGCTTCCCTGGGAGTGCTGCAGAGGTTCCTAGTGTTTCTCTGTGACTGCACAACAATATAAATGCCAGAGTGAACTGTGCCATGTGAGCACACGCGGGACCTTCACCAACGGACTTTTCCCTCTTGGCAAGGGAAGCAAACAAACATTCCTCCTCGTAACAACCTGCAGAGGTTTCTTGTGGAGTCTGTTAGTTAAAACCCCAAAAGAGGGGCTGGTTTATACGAGACACTGGTTCATGGTACGTTTCTACTACAGGAGACCAGTAAGGAAGACAGCAGAGCACTGTCTGGAGGGGATATTCTCCTTTCATCCATTTTCAGGCCGAAATGTCCATTCTTAGGCTGAGGCTTGGCAATGTCACTGCAGAAAAACGAGACTGCCTTCTAAAGAGTGCAATGGCCAAAAGCACAGATGAAGTACCATCCGCACAGATGCTATCAAGGGCTGATAGAGAAACAAATGCTGCGGACCCTGCAGAGGCAGAAGGAACGGGGCAGCTGTGTGGAAGGGGCCAGGAGGGTTCCTGTGACACGTGTATTCTGTGTGAGTCCAATTACCTCAACCCAAATCTTTTACTACGTCTGTCATTTAAACACAGCTTTGGTATTTGTGGGGTTTCACCTGTTTTTCTAAAGTTACTACTAATTGGGAAGCATGTTTTTCTTTTTTTATGCCCCTCATGCTCCTCTTTGTTGTGACTGGTCTGCACTTCTTTGATTATGCTTCAGTAAACATTAAATACTTTCCCAGAAGGCTGAGTGTGTACACTCTGGGTTTGCTACTTGATCCCTCATTCGGGAATCCAGAGGCACAGAGCGCTGCCTGCAGCTTACGTACTTCTTTCTGTCAGCAGGAGCTGACAGACAACTTAATGAAAGTATTCAAATGTTTAAAGTCAACTCCAAGCTTGACATGGCAGCTGAACAATGAAACGTCACCTACAAATCACTTTGGGCACATTAACGGAATACAGAAAAGATGGGAGCTAACAAAAGAACTTGATGTTCCTCCAGCAGCTTCCCATTATTATGATGCACAGCCAAAGACAACACAGTTGGACTACGAATGGAAAGTTAACTCACATGGACCCTGCAGCAGAACCCAACTGGTAGCTTTGGAATACAGACAAGTTGTTTCCTGACCCTTCTGCAGCCTACCCCGTCATGAGAACACAGTGACAACCTCTGCCTCACCGGTCTGAGCTGCTCTCCCACGTGCACTGCATTTGCTATTCAAGTGCTGCTGCTGGACCCACCACTCTGGGACAAGAAGCACCTCTTCCTTCCACTTTGGACTGCAGCTGAAATTTCCTCATCTTCTCCACCTCCAGCTCCACTTTATCTTCTGGGGTATCTGTCTGCATCCACTGACATGGAGCTACTAAGCCTGTGTTGTGCTCACCACTCCCAGAAATGTTTGGGTTGCCTGGTGCATGATACCCCAAGTTTCTAAAGGCACTTGTTTGGCTTGTGCACTTTTCCTGCAGCACAGATGCTGCAGCCTGGCCTGCCTCTGAAAGGCCTCCCACCGCCTGCTAATCACTGCTGCAATCAACTGCTGGAATATTTTCACATCAAAATTACTTCTGATGAAATCTACAAACCATTGAGAATGTCCACAATAAAAAGCCTTAAAAACATCTCTCATGCCCTTGAGAGAACAGCGTGCAGCACTCTCGCTTACCAACTACTAGAGTACACCCATGAGACAATTAACAAACCGCTTTTCTACAACAGTTAGAAAAGAGGATTTAAAACAAAGCCCAAAAACTAGAGGAGGATCAGAGTCAGAGACTTAAAACCTTTTCATCTTGCAAAGTTGGCTAGCACGCTATGTGGAAACGAGGAAAACTCTGTCCAGTGAAAGAGGCGGTGACAAAATGTGTGAACAGTGAGCAAAGTCAGACCGGAGAAAGCTGTGTGCAGCAAAACGAAGGGAAAGCAGCTTATGAGCGAAAAAGGTACAAACCAGTTTTGTTAGAAGGGGATTAGCAACGCTTTGGACCACAAGGCCTTGACCAAGAGGCTCTCTGCACGTTTTTGTGTCAGACTGAAAAACTGCAGGCAGAAAAACCAAGTGTATAGAACTAAGTCATTCAAATAAAAGCCAAGAGGATTTCTTCTTGGGTGCTCCTGGCAGCAGCAGGAACGCAGAGTTTATTTCACTGCTATGGAAACGTGGAGTTCGGTGTCCTGTCCAAGGGAACGCTTGTGCACCTGTTTGTTTTCAGGGGACCTGGGCATGTGCTTAAAGCTCTTCTCACAAGGGCTTGGGCTGATGGCAATAAAAAGAGATTCTTACCATCACTGTTGCCAAGAAGTCTAGTGGTTAACACAAAGCTGTTCTCAGATGTGTCTGGAAGAAGTTATCCTCAGGGAAAACCCCATTATTCACAATTATTTAAGAACTCAACACTGATGTACGAAGCAACCCCCATTTTAAATCTAAACCTAAGGCTACAAATGTTTATTGAGGACTATAACACAAAGGTCTTCTTTTTAATCGAATATTCAGACTACACAAGACATCAAGCTTAACTTTCTTAGTCTGTCCTAAGAGCTCTGGTTTTGACAATAATCCCACACTCAAAGCTAAGAAATGGTGAAAGGTCTGTTCCAGTTTCTGCCACCAGAAATGTTCGATGTGGTGGAAGTCTCCAATGGATGTCAGGAGCTCCCACTTCTGCTCTGTTGTGCAGAGAAGCACAGGGCAAGATAACAACAACCTACCACAAAAATCAAGAATGCACAAGGACAACCTGAGCCTACTGTAGCATTACACGTTCCCAATGGCAGCAAATACTGGTTGAAAGCAAAATATATATATATATATTTATACACACACACACATATATATATACACACACACAGTATTTATGTATAAGCACTTCACAGCTGAATCAAAGATGGATGAGCTGTAAGAATTACTTCTGTATGGAACAGAAAACAAATCACCACCACCATGAGGTTTATTCATTGTTTACGGTCTCTGCTTGGCTGAAGGGTTTCCAAGTAATTGTAAATATTCGAGGAAATCAAAACCATTAAGCAAGACTGTAATACATCCTTTCTGTTTAAACACAGCCTTACAAAGAGGTGCGAAGAACAAAACTCACTGCTAGGGTTAATGGGGTTTGATTTCTTTGTTAGACATTTAAATGACGGATTATATAAATAATTAACTTTGCTCCAAGTTAACGTTCAAATGTGCTAGAAAACTGCCTTTTGACCAAAAGCTTACAGTGTTTTCACCTGCCTTCTGACACAGTCTTGGGAATTTACTTTTAGCTCTCACACTACAAATCCATCAACGTGTTTTGCTTTAGCTGGCAGACCGAGCAAAGGGGCCAAAATCCTCCCTGGCTGACAGAGAATCAAGGCACATTTTTTATTCTCCAGAAAGTTCTGCTCAGACCCGTGCTGGAAGAACAGTACATGTGGACAGTTTGTTCTCTGGCTGCCCTAGCAATAGGCAGAGCTCTGCCTGTAAATCCAGTGCTCTTCATATGAACAGAAGCTACTAAACTGGTTTTAGGAAGCTCCCTACCATTCAGGGAAATACCTGCAAACAGATTAACTGAATTTGTTGTGCACAGTGCCACACGTTGGCATATGAAGCTGTTCAAGCTTTACCACCTGTGTGATTGTGTCCACTATCTAACAACAGTGCCTTTCTGCACTGCTTGAGAGACCTGGCTTCCAACCCTGGTATGAAAGGAAGAGACTGCTCTTGCAGTGTATGGGTAGGAAAAGGCCATGAAACAACCTCTCTGCGTGGGCTTCCGCTGCCCCACATTTCTGTCTTGATCTATCACAGTAGATCAATCCTACCAGAACGGCTGAAAGGCAAGCTTAGTGCTTGGCTCCAGGTTTCATCTCATCAAATGTATAAAATTATAGCAGCTGACTAAAGCTCAGGTCTTAACAGTTATAATGCTAGCACACATATACACTGAATGTCCTTAAACGTTAAACGTCTGCCCTACCTGAGCTGAAGCCAGATTGTGCTCATTAGCCTTGACCTTTAATAAGATCCCCTCTGGCACGCAGCGGAGTGCAATACCCTGCCGAATTCCAACCTGCTGTTCAGCGTTACTGTACTAATCTAACTTCTGGTAATGAGCACAGAACTTTCTCATAGCACAATAAATATCTGGTAAGAAATGTCTGTCTTTCTCTAAGCAGACATGCAATAGCACTGAAAGGTCTCACAGGTTTGCAGTAAATAGATGTTCAAGATTTTTCTTCTTTCACACATTAATTGTTTGTGTTATTAACTCTTCAGAGGATGTTCTGAAAAACTATTGAACCTCATGTGTGTTTGTGCCTGCCTATTAACGTGACTTCAATAATCTGCCCCAAGAGAAAGCTGGAGTGAACAGCGCTTGTTGCCTTCATATGCCCCTCCCTGCAGAGCCCTGACAGGCTTCCTGCACTGCCCAGATCTTACTCAGGATTATTACAGTATGACTGGAAGGGGTCAAAGCACAAGAGCACGGCTTTTAAGAGCAACATATGATGGAGGAGAAAACAAGCTGGGGGACATGATACCGTCACAAAGTACAAAGGCCAGTGAAACCAGACCTTTCCAAAAAGCAGCAAGATGAGAACAGAGAAATGAAGTGTTCAGTAAGAGTAAAAATGTGAAGACAGGTAAGTAGAAATTCATCTGCCAAGGAGATGCAAAGCAAAACACAACCCATGAAGGCACAGAATTACATTTGCTTGGCAAAAGGATCAAGAAAGAAAAACGTCCATGAAGTTGAAAACAAGCGTTTGGCTGTTTGCTCACAACACACGTTGGCATAACAAAGTACTCCGTAGCACCTCTTCCATGTTTAAAGTCCTAACTAACAATGAATTCCTACAACGAAGCACAGAAGTCTCACTGGTCTTTTCAAGATGCTTCCATACAAAGTGGATTCATATCTATAGCTCTGTGTAAAAAAAGTTGGGATCTTTCAGCTTTCTTTACAATAACCCAAGCATCTCTGTCTCCTGGGTCTTAACTCCGCTCTGGCAGCTTTTGTCCAGGAAACAGCTCCTAATTTTAGTCCTTTATTTCCCGCGTTCCTAAAGCAATGTAGCAGTTAATCACTATGCCAGTGGAGTTTACTTCTTAGAATGAGCTGAGCTGGAAGGGACCTCAAAAATCATCTAGTTCCAATCCCACTGTCACAAGCAGAGACATCTTCATTTAGATCAAGTTGCTCAAAGCCCCATCCCACCCAGTCTCAGCACTCAGCTTTCCATCTATGCAGCAGATCTCTTCACAAGCAGTTACAACTACGCAGTAGCTCAACGTGCTTCAGTGGGCTTTCCACATCACCTCTGTGATTACATCAAGTCAGTGCTTCAAGCTAAATACTGACTCTTCCACCAGAACGGCAATAGCTAGTTAAGGTTCCAGTGCTCCTCAATGTTCTCTGTACTTCAATTATTATGTTGTAGGTTGTTGCCACTCCCTTCACCAGAATAAATGTGCAATTAATGTACCAGCAGATCCCCAAAGCCTCCCCTATCAACAAATCGCTGCAGCCTCCCAAGGCACATTACAAACAGACTGGCAGCCAGCTACAGATGCTGCTGTGTTTAGTCTCTACAGTAAAGGAATCACAACTGCCATCACTGACTTGAAAATAACTTCCTTTCTCTACAGTCATACACTCTTCATCTACACAACTGCAGTAATTCTGCAATCCCTGCAGTGTCGTTACCACTATCTGAACCTGGGAGCAGCAATCCAGATACTCACTATAAAGCCTGTAATCAGTATGTCACCGTGCAGGTTTAACTGAAACCAAATGTTCTGTCTACAGCAGTCATGGACATTGAACCCTGCAAGACAAGAGTCAACAACTAACTACTCACTACATAATCCCACTTATTAGCGATCTGCTATACGCAGCATGGATGGATGAAGATCAGATCATCTCTGGTATTCCACGACTGCACACCAACCACCAGCATCTGCAACTGAAGCTAAAATCAAGAGCAGGGTTCAATGGATATAAACCCCTAGGCATCCAAATTCCACATAAATCTTAATAGTGTTATATATAAAGGATCCCAACCACAAAGTGGAGTGGAACAATATAACAATTTTATTATGGTAGAAGGCAAAACAGTGCGCTGGGCGGCCCGGGAGTCGCAGCTCCACCGATGGCTAGCGCCTTTCACTTACAAGCAGCCCCTTTTTTATCCCACTCTGAAGTCGGTTGTGACATCGATATCCTCTGTTGATGTCTTCATGGCTTCACTTAGGGAATTTCTGTCTGGTATCTTGACCTTGCTCTGCTTTACAATCTTTCTTTGCATAACATCTGTGCACATAATGCTGTGACAGGTCATTTACATTTTGTGGTCCTGCAAGATGTTCCTTGTGATATCCTTTACCATTCAAAACATACTTCCTGGTGAGAACAAACATCCTTTGTTTTTCTCCTTGATCAGCAAATAGCCTTATCAATCCATTACAATAGGAAGTAGGAAAAAAAGATGTAAAAGGATATTTTAAGAAAAGAACCCAATAAAGAATAAATTATGAGGTTTATAAAACGTTCTTTCCCCAGTCTGAATGACAAGTATGATATCTTTCTTGCCTATGACTGCAAGCACTATCATTATCACCACATTTTCCTGTTACTTCTGGTCCCTGCAAGTACCTCAGTTCTCTTATCTACATCATGTCCTGCTGGAAATACTAAATATCATGTCAAACTTATTTTTTGAATGACATGTTTCCAAGGACAACAGGTGTAGCAAAATATCTGGACTGCAGCTTTATGGAAGAATAAATCATGCTTTTTTTTCCAGATACTTTAAAGCAGGTTCTACACACCATTAGTCACGAGTAAGATGGACCACAAACCCAACATGGACAAGAATACATTTTTGCCTTACTTCAGCTAAATGTAAACGGTAAATTAAACTGTGTGAAGTTGTTGTTGTGGTTGAATGGCACATGTCACACACAAGACTATGACTCTACAACATAACTCACTGAAACATCCCAACATGGTAAAACAGGGCAGGAATCAACACAGTGCCTCCACATCTCTGCATGCACTCTGTAATAAAGGACTGAGTGTGTAACTCATGCTTTCCCTCCAGGTAAGTGTGTTTCTGTCATCCTTAGTAATACTTACGTGAAACGCATCTCAAAAGCCAGGATCGTAGACTTTTTATCACAATAGAGAAGTGACAGGAGTACAGCATAATCCCAAACCCTTAACCTATTTCTGTATACAAAAGTCTCACCACACACCCCCATGTCAGTATTTTCTTTGACATAGTTGCTACTGTCCTAATTCTTCAGAGGGTTTCAGAGAGTTATGTGGTACTTTGAACTCCTGGTGAGCTTTCGAAGGCACTACCCATGTCCCGTCACTGGAACACACATGCTTTAAGTCTCGTTTTCCTAAGTGATTATAGCCTGTTCCTGGCAATCTTCCCACCACTCCCCCGTCGTTCAGTATTGCCCCTCACATCTCATATGGATTTGCTGACTGTCTATTGGCAAAGGCACAGAAGCCCACGTGTGCCACGGTCACAGAGCAGAAGAGTTCTGCCAAAAGATTATGGGCAGGCTCTCCAGTTATTAACAGAGGGTGAATCTGCCCTCAGGGCTGGAAAGAGGAGATGTACATCTGGAGCTGGATGTTGTACAAATGCAAAGACCTGATACTCTGGAGGAAAAGTCATTTAAGAAACTAAGATCCTGTATATTGAATTTTAACTCTGCTTTTATTCAACAGCCTTTTTATAGTTACTCTAACTTTCCTGACTTCCCTTCTCCCAGCAATTCCACACTACTCTTGATTTTACACCAGTCTGAGAGAGATCAATTGCCTGTGACTAATTCAATAACTTTTCATCCCTTAAGGACCCATTCCATTACACACCCCGCTTTTTTCTCTGGTGTCACAGATACTGCAATTCACTTCTGCCATTCAAATTTTGCCTGCAGGAATGTTAGTCTCTGTCTCACGAATGACCAGAGATTGCTCCTTATGGCCTTAGCGTTGTGGTTTCTAATTTTTTCGGAAATTCTTTCTGACGGTAAGATGTACTTGATAGAAAGTTACCTATGGGTATGCAGCTGAACCTACTTTTCTTTGTGTAAGAATGTTACGAGGTATTTTAGTATTTAAGCCACGGTGAGGAAGATAGAAATCTACGTTAAGAAAATTGTCTTCACTGCAAACGTGTCATTTTAGTCCAACAAAGTCATTAAGTTCTGCAGACGAGATGAGTGGCAGGTGGTTCAATATCTTTATGCCGTCCTCTATATGTCTGTTGGTTAAACTGGCTGAATCCAAAGCACCAATGGATGCTTAGCCTCAGGGCGCTGATTCTGGGCATGGTTTGAAAAAGGTCTGCAAGACTTCTTGCAATATTCACCTCTGTTAAACCTGTTGAGGATTTCATGATGCTTTGGGGTTAACAGAGTTGTTTCTACATCTCCCACTACTGCCAAGAACAGAAGTCAGGATGTTCCAAGTCAAACACCCAGACAAACCCCATCACGTTTGTCTAGAAGTAATTATTGTGCTCAAATCAGAAGTTGACACTCATCAGTAGGATCTAGGTAAAGCACAATGCCACCACATTTTCACAGGGGGAACTGACCTCACGCTAGCAGGCTTGAACTATGTTCGCAGGCCATTAAAACACAGAACATGGTGGAGAAAGAATGATCATGTTCCCTGTACACAAGCATTGCCTACTCAACCACACTGGCCATGGGCTTGCCATAGGGGGCAGATGCTCCAGCCCTGCTCCATTACCCACCTCAATGCAAACACCACCAAGGAATCACGGAAAGTAATTAAAACGTGAAAGAAGCTAGTTTGAAGCATGTGACTTGTCTGACAGACACGCATCTCTAGTTATTTCTAAGAGGAAGTACTGAACAGGACTTGCTAAGGCTCTGCAAAATCTGAGTACTTCAAAGAAAGCATGTTTGAGGAACTGTCAGACACAGAAGTAGCAAGGCAGACAATCTCAGGGGGAAAAAAATTGTAATTCTCTGTGTTACAAATGTTTTTCAACTGATTTTATCTTATTTCAGTGTTATCCAGACTGAGCCACACTACAGAAATTTTAGCCAAAATGATTTGTTTGCAAGAACCAGAAGATACAGACAATTCTTCTAGTTATTATAGTCAATATTCCTACAACTCCCAGTGAGTACTGTAAGAGTGAAGAATTAGCACAGAAATCTCCTGTGCAACAAAACCACTTGTAAGGAAGAGACAGATTGATTGGATTGGTGACAGACTCTTGTGCCTCCAAAATATTTCAAGGAGGATGCATTAATCTACTCTTTATTGCATCATTACTGCATATAAATGCTACGGTCCCTGCTTCACCTCTCAGCTTTACAGCAAACAATGAATCAAAGCATTAGGAAATGCCACACGGTTTGGAAAGTGTGATGTACTAAACCAACGGATTCATCCATGTAAAATATGTATTGTGAGAGGCTGTAACTGCTCTAACTATTCATTATTCTCAACTGTAGTTTACTGCAACATAAACGTCTCCATAAAATTAGCTGCAGGCGGTATGTGTTAGAATCCACTCATCCTGTTTGCGGAGGGATTTCATAGCACACATGAAAAACAACACCTTCAAGGCAAAAAAACCTTCCTTTGGCGTGAAAAATAGCAATAACTATTCTCACCCAGACATCAGAAGAAGAAACGACAAAGCTTTAGTGGGTTATACCAAGTGGCATTCTTTAAAAGTTCCATTAGTACTGGGACAACCAAATCTATCTATTCTAGGAACACTGAGTGCACACCATTCATCTTTTACAATGTCGCATTTCACCTGGTTGCTGCTAATGTTTAGTTCTCTCTGATTATAAAAGATCACTCCAATGCATGCAAGAAAAAACCTGAAGTCGCTTTTCCACTAAAACCGATGCTCTGTTGGGCTCACTGCTCTACATGTAATGAGGAAGAACAACTCCAACTCCATATGCGGGAGACTATGAAAAGAGCTTTCAAACGAGGAAACCGATATCCTCAGGTTTCCTTGCTACAGCACAACCCCAAACATTTCACAGGCATGAGGAAAAAACTCTGCTTAAATTCTGCTAAAACCCACAAATATGAGAAGTATTCTCTGCTTGCTTTTCCCAGACAAACTGTGAATAAACACTCTTTCCTCACTTGGGAAGTATGTCAGCAGTGGACAGGCTTTCCGTTGCTTTCCTCATTTACCGTGTTGTTCGGACTACTAGTATTTGTACTCTGCCTCCACAGTGCCTATAGTGCCTGTCTGAAAAAGTGAACTACATATCTGAGCTGATGTTACTATTGCTTCACTGCTCTGCTGGGTAACTTCACAGTTTGATACTCAATATTCACAGAAGGCAATCAGATAAGTACAGTGGGTTTTTTTGCACTGGCAGAACATTGTGGTTAGTATGTGACTGCTGTTTAAAAGCTGAGTAGAATCTGTAAGTTTAATTTGTGAGTTTTCTGCAGAAAACTTGGGTTTAAAAAGTTGAAAAGGGTCTGCCCCTCCCTTCCCCCACAGTGACTTCAACCTTTTTGCTCTTCTCTCCATATTGCTTCTGTTAGCAGCTGTGTTCCTACTGCTCCAAGAGAACGTTATTGCTTCTGAAAATGTTACCACTGCTCCAGTTGAAGAAAGTTTATGGTGAGTGGGAAGACTCACCTGGATCTGGAGAGACTCCTGACAATTCTGAACCTGAAGATCCATTAGGATCAAGACTGAAGTCAGAGGACCACCATGACAGCAGAGAGAAGCAGCAGCTGTCTATGATGAAAATGTTCTAGAAATTTTATCTCACTTCACAGCATAAGAGCATTGTGGTGCAACTCCGTGTGTCTGTGTCTACATCCTCTGCGGGGTTTTTCTCTGATGAGTGTGGTGGGGAGTGAACTAAAATGTCCATGATGTTCGTGTGCCTTTCTCCAACAAACACAGTCAGTTGCTTCACTGCCTACAGATTTGTGTTTTGTTGAACCTTCCCTTTATGTCTGACTGTTCAGCTAAAAGCTTTTGGCTGAAATACAGTCAAGGACTCTGACTCGCAACGTTAATGGCAAGCCAGTGGGACACGCGGGGATCTAGATGAGGATTCACTGCACAATGCTACTAGTACGACGATGCTACAATGACTTACCACCCAAGGTTTATCACAGAAGTTATAGATCGACTCGAGGGAGTTGACGCTCGGGATACCAGCGTACTGCATTCCAATGATCAAGTTACGGAAATCTTCATTTTCTGCCATACTGAACGAGTGTTGTCGCACCAGCACGAAGTCAGGCCTGAACGACCTAGCAAGAAAAAGACATGTTGCTAACAGCAATCACCAGTTTTCCTTCAAAGCAAACAAACAGAAGGGAAAAATGTCTAAGTGAAGGACAGAGTAGCAATAATACTCAAAGCAAAGGTAAATGCTGGGAGATGTGACGAATTACAACTTCATGAGGCCTGTACAGTACCATTTTGTAATTGCTGCTAAGAAATCATAAGCACCCTCTTTGAGTCCATTGAGAGGAGAGACAAGATATATTTCAGATTATTTTCCACTAAACGATGGGTTAGACAAGGCTCTGGGCATGTTCTTAGTTCACACGCTCCAGTTCCTGAGCAAACCCAAGCAGGCAAATGTCTCCATAAGAAACTTAAGCTTCCTGGGGACAGGTTTTTTTCCACTGCTATTGTCAGATTATTTTAAAGACAGTAAGAAATGAAGCAGTCCTGTTGCTCACAAAGGAAATCCTACCATCACTGGAGACAATCATGACTCAGTTGTTGGTCAAGACCCTTGTGAGAACGAATGTCTACACTTACAACTGCACTTTTTTTTTACTTTCTCTCTGTAACCAGGATTTCCCCTATTGTAACCTCTGTGGCTTCATGTCACACTGTGCTGCTGTGAGAACAATCTGACACCATATTCCCCTTACTCAAACCCTGACAGGCGCTGAAGAGTACCTTCTGTTTTGCAGAACCTAAAGCAATAGGTCAGAGCCACCAGTGCAAGGACAATTCCCTTCCAATCCTGTCTGCTGAAGAAGCCTCCTCTCTTCTCAAACTTTATAGGTGGAACAATCACTGACTGGGTTGAAGCTATCAAGCTCCTGAAAGAGGTGTAACTGCAGGGTAAATGGGTGTCATTATGTGCATGTCTTGAATAAATGTCAGCTGGATACTTCAGTGAAAAATTCTGAAGGTTACCAGATGGTTCAGAAATCTCATCCTAGTGAAACATCACAACAATACAAGATTCCTATCAAATTGTTTGAGCAGTTTTGAGATTTCAGCCTGAACGCAGTAGCC
The DNA here is from genome assembly GCA_013397515.1 of Upupa epops. NCBI lineage: Eukaryota > Metazoa > Chordata > Aves > Bucerotiformes > Upupidae > Upupa > Upupa epops. The sequence goes on along the minus strand of VZRI01006423.1, from coordinate 112,210 downwards.
TAAGCGTTACCAGATGGCTTCTTCAATCAGCTTTCAAGTACCATACATTATCTGGCAAAAGCAACATCATAAAGATCTTCTGGAAGTGTCATGAAGATGGCACTGCTGCCCAGTGATCGCAACTTGTAAAGAAATCCCAACCTTTAGTAACTTTCCAAAAACCTACTTGAGGCATAGTTCTGAGAATGTGTGATCCAGGTGTCACGGCGGTGTGCTGAGCATGTGAAATAAGGAAACTCCACTTACTGGCACGGCACAGTGTAATACTTGAGAGCACTAATGATTCCTTAACCAAGATTGCAGACCACTAAGTGAAGGAAAGAGACCCTCTCCATCATGTAACACAGTGCTAAGGGGATCACACATCACCTCAAAGACAGAATAAAACACCAGAAAGCATCCTTCAAAATACCAATTTAATTACATAATTGGGGAACAGAAGGAATTGATTCCTTAAAAAATAAAACCAAAAACAACAAACTTTTGCTTTGCAAAACCTCCTCAAAGGGACGCGACTGATTTACATAACTGTTCTAGTTCTGCAATTGCTGCTGGACCAAATGACTACTGACACAGAGGAAGGCCATGAGAAATCTTTTAACCCAGGCTCAAGCATCTGTAAGATCCAAAGCTCTCAGCATTATGTAACAATCAGAGATCACTTTTTACAGCTTGATTTTCTTTCACAAAAATGAAACAAGCAGATGTCTGCACAGATTCAGAACATTCAGGAGCAACACTTGCTATTAAAACTAGACCTACGTCTCCACATAAGGTTTCACAGAAGCAGAGGACTGCTGCCCCATCATGTCTGCATAACCTCCTTACTTCTACACAGACATCTGATATGTACTTGAGTGAAATGTTTATACTTCAGACAGTTTTGTCGAATAAACTGTCTGTAACACTGATAATGGGATCAAATCCTTTGCCATCCCACTACCAGTTACCTGATGACACAAGATTTCTCCATTCCGTAACATAAGCAGCCATTTTGCCACGGTTTTCCATAAGCTGCAAATACCTGTGCTTGTTCCAGGAGATTCCCAGCTCCCAGTAAGCAGTGACATGTTGTGATACTAACTTGGCCTCAATGGTTTTGATCTGTTTGAAAACTTCTCTACAGAAAAGCCTCTGAGGAGCAGCGATCAAGATTTCCTGGCTCCAAAACTTCTGTCTTTGGGAAATGAAACCCAAACCCCAGAAAAAGCAAATCTTTTACTCTTCCAAGGGAATAATCTTGTGGATTTGGCATTCACAGTTGTTGTATTAAGTTGCAGGACTTGCAGAACACCCAAGAGACTAAACAGTTGTGAGCTTCACGCAAAGTACACTTATTTTCAATTGTTTTTCCTGATTTTTTGTTTTACATGAAAAAGAAAAAAACCTTAACTCTTATTTGGACAGATGTTGTGCAGATCCACAAAGATACAGAACATGCTGTATGCTCTCCAGCCCTGGCGTGATCAGAAACAGAAGCAGTACACGATCAGGTCTCTGGTAGTGGCTAACTTTCAAACACAACTGTCCAGCCGAACAACTCCTACACTTCACTCATACTTCAGTGCACCAGCCTAAAACCAGAGTCACTCCCACAGCTTACATAAAACATAGGACTGACTGAAACAGCTTTGCTAATGCTAGCTTAAGCTCTACCTCAGTGACCAGCTGGAGAGCATGGAACTGAACTCCACCTGGGGATGGATGAGGAAATGACTGAAAGATTATGGATGAAAGGCAGGGCAGTTGACTTAACAGTGGGGGTCTGCTACAGGCCACTTGACCAGGAAGACCAAATCAGTGAGGTCCACTATAGGCAGACAGCACTGGCTTCACATTCACAAGCCATGGCCCTCATGGGGGACTTCAACTACTCCCGACATCTCTTGACGCACAATACAGGACAAAAGCAATCCAGGTTACTGGAGTATACTGATGGTAAATTCCAACTCCAAGTGGTAGAGGAGCTAATGAGGAGAGGCGCAATGCTGGACTGTCTCCTCACCGCCAAGGACAGGCGTGTGGGGAATGTGGAACTCACTGCCTTGGCTGCAGTGATTTAAGATGGTGCAGTTCACAGTCCTTAGGGCAGCGAGGAAGGCACTCAGCAAGTTTGCTGCTCTGGACTTCAGGAGAGAGGGGCTTCGGCCTCTTCAAGGATCTACTCAGTAGAATACAATGGGATAGAGCCCTGGAAGAAGTGGGTGCCCAAGAAAGCTGGCTAACATTCAGAGATCTCCTCCTGCAAGCTCAGGAGCACTGCATCCCTATAAAAGTAAAGACAGGCACCACCAGAAAGCCCGGAAAGGAGAAAGCAGAGATACTCAATGACATTTTTGCCTCTCTTTTCACTGGAAAGAACTCAAACCACACCACCCAAGTCATGGACGTTAAGGGCTAGGATGGCAGGAACAGATCAGGTTTGTGCTCACATAAGAATCCGAGGGGTCACAAGTCCAAGGAATTGGATGAGATACATCATGGGGTCCCTGAGTTTGTACACAACTTTGTTTTTGAGAAATACTGCTATTTGAGAAATCACAGCAGTCTGGCGAAGTTCCCACTGACTGGAAAAGGGAAAACATAAACCCCATCTTTAGAAAGGTAAAAAAGATGACCTAGGGAACCACAGGCCGTAGTCTCACCTTTGGGCCTGGCATGACCATGGAGCAGATCCTCCTGGAAACTATGCTGAAGCACATGGAAAATAAGGAGAGGACTGGTGACCTCCAACGCGGATTCACTAAGGACACACCATGCCTGATAAACCTGGTGATGTTCTGTGGCAGGGTTAGTGTTGGTGGAAAAGCTTTCCACCCTTACATTTACAAGGTTTCTGATGTCTTCACTGAAAAATATGGTAAAATTACTCTGCTTTCAAGTGGAAAATTGTTTATCCTTTTTGGAGAAAACAGCCTATTGAGAAATCTCAAGATTTTAAACTGGAATCTTCCAAACAGAAAGCAACATTCTAGTAAGTATCTGGAGAGAAGTGCTAGGACTTGGCCCATTTCCATAGAAAATATTCAACATTGGAAGTAACTACTGCTCATCTGGAAAAGTCTGGCATGTACACCACCACCAGAACTGTGTTTATTCCTGAAGTGAAGCTAAAACCCAAATCAATAACCCTACCTCCCAAGCATGTATTCCATTTCCACTAGACGTCACTCCCAGCTTAATCAAATCCAACACTTGTGTGATAAAACATCAGGACATTTGCCTCCTGTCACAAAAAGTGCCCGATCGGTGCAGTAAGCCCTGTATTTCCTGCTGTTCACACCAATAACTAAAACGTGCTGCGTCCGTCAAAATCCCTCTCTCAGACACAGAAAATGGTTCAGTATCTTCTGCACATGCATATTAACCCACTGTCTTACCTGACAACCTTAGTGCCATTTCGAAATACTTGGATGTCTACTGCGTAATTGCCGTCAGCATGGGCTATCAAGTTGATTTCTGAAAATTCTGCCTATGGAAAGAGGAAATCACATCATCAGTCTGGTTTGGTTTACCTTTATTTGCCTATATCCCTTCTTTTTTAAGTGCTGAGAATAGCCTCCTAGTGCTCATTATGTTGCAGCTGCATATTCATCCCACAGTAACTGCCACATACGATACATGGTTCCTGAATAAATTCTAACAGAACAAAATAAAAAGTTAAAAATGTATGGAGAATGGGGCAGGTAGGAAGTCAATTTCCTCATTCATGTCTGCATGGGAGTGTAGGGAATGTAGGAGGTTAACAGAGACTTAACAGAAGTTACGTGTAATTTTGAAAAAGAGACCCCACAAGCAGTCCTAAAGTATCTCCAATAAACAGAATACACTCTTGGGGAATTCAGTGTCTTTTCATATACTTCACTCCTTGGTCTTTCTATCATGTGTGTTTACTTGTCTTTTTAAGACCTGCTGATAATAAACAATCAACTCACAAAATTTACCAGTAAGGAGCTTTTTCAAAGTGCCTCCTCGCACTAGAAACACAGAATTCAAGAGGAATCACTTCCATACTTTGCATCTACAGTTGTTTGAAAGGAAAGGATGCTTTCCCTCTATCCACAGTCTTTCATCAGCTTAGACTCTGAATGCACTTTACAATAGCAGTGCACAGCAGAATAACTGAAATGCAGCCAGATGTCTTCTCGTGAATAAATAAAAGCATTTTTGCTAGCCCAGGTGCTAATACAAACCAGAGAGCGTCAAATATTCTCCTGCTGAAAAATAGTATCAGTGGAAGTCTTCCTAAGTACAACAATTTAGTGTGTGGCTCAGGCAAGTGTGGACTGCTCTAACAGTATGTGGGTTACTTCTTTCACAAAATCCCATAGTTTAAAGATTACTTTATAAAACAATGCAAATTGCAAAAGCCTAAATATTTGCATACATGCAGACAACCTCTTCAATCTGAGATTGACAACTGATCTCTCCCATTAATAAATTATTAAGCTATTACAAGGATTTGCCCTATCAGTTCTGCAGTTAACAGTCTCATAACTTGCAGAACTACCTATTCTTTAAGACGGGTTACTCAAAGTGCTAAAACCAACTGAGGCTCTCTCTTATTAGCCAAAGAATGCCACAGGAGTCGTGAATGTCTCTGTACACAGCTGCCACTTGTTGATGCATTAGAGTCATTCGCAGGGTTCAGAAACTTCTTATCTTCCTGATTACAGGTGGTTATTGTCCTGTAAAGATCCACACAGCTTACACAGAGCTTTTGACAATATTCAAGAGATCCCATGTGTGGGGTCACCGGTGTGGTCTGATCTAGGTATGAATGGTATTTGAGGACAAAATAACTTGTCTTCTTCCTGCCTGTCAGTAGTCTTGAAGGTCCCTGGCAAAGGTTTCTGCGTTTCAAAGCCAAGAACATCAGAAATATTCAATGGTGTAAAGAATGGTGCAAAGCTAGATGCTGTATCATTCCAGTGAATTTGGAGAAGCTGATTCCATAGAGCTAGCGATAATTTTCACTCACTCTTCTGAAATTTTAATAGCAAAACAATTCCATTTAAGTACTAAAGCTTCTTAATGTACAACTATTAGTAGAATTTAAGACTGAAAAGCAGTGGAAAGTCTTCCTCTTCTAGTTTCAGATACACAGCTCAAACAAAACAGCCACAATTCTAACACACCCTGAATTGTGGTTCCATATTTATGATTTGCTTTTAAAAAAACAACCCTACACACACGTTCTGAAGGGGAGGAATTAGTTATACACAAATGCAACATGTAATTTATGGAGTGTCTGGGAAAGTCAGTCTCTAAGCAACAAAATTTGAATACGATATGTTTTGAACGTTGTGCAAATCATGGTCAGAATCCTCTAAAAAGAGCCATGCTAGAATGAAACAATTCAATCTTGGAGCGTTCTATTTAGAGTTTCTCAAGTACAAAAGACTATGTATCTATACACACAGAATAACAGAATCACTTAGGTTAAAAAAGGCCTTGAAGTGTACAGCTATTAACCTAGCACTGCCAGATCATGACTAAACCATGTCTCTCAGCACCACAGCTCTGTGTTTTTTAAATACCCTCAGGGGTATATATTTGTATACACATACAAAACATTTACATTAACTCAGTTACCTGTTCGACCTTTATGTCATATTCTCCATGGACCTTTTTTCCACGAAAAGCTTTGGCCCTGCAGGAAAAATGGGAAAGAGGAAATTAAGGATATGTACATGTAATCAGTGAGTATAGAAGTTTCCTGTGTGGCCTCCAACGACTCGAAAATCCACACATACACTAACTGAATCTGCCGGCTACCTGTCTGATTCCTTTAATATCCTTGCCTCCTTAACATCCCATCATAGAGTATTTTGCAATAAAAAGTATCAGGTGATTTTCAGCATTACAGTATATTCTAAGGTACTGTGAGAGGCATACTTCATGGTTAGTTAATAATATAAAACAATTACCATGAAAAAGATGCAATCTTGCTCTTATTAAAGTCAACACCACCAGTGGAACTTCCCAGCAACCACTCACGTTAATCTTTATGAGCTTAATAGTAAAAACTGTTTTTTAAAGGAAGTATCAGAGGTACTGGAGACTGCTGTAACCAATTCCATGAGATCAATTTCATAAACAATAAGTAATTTTTTAGTATGAGTGCTTAATTCATTGATCAGCTTTACTTTTTCTAGACTATTAATCTGACGGAGAGTTCACAGGCAATTACCATGCACCAGGATGGCAGTGGTACAGCAGAACTGCTTGCAATAATTGAGAGGCTCAGCAAACAGGCGTTCAGCCTGTCAGTTGTACACCTCAACAGCACAAGTCCGTTTTGGAGGAAAAACAACTTAAAAATATAATACTGACTGCTGATAAGAGGGAACTACTCTAATACTTTAAACTTGGCTATGGTATCACTCTCTCCACTCCTTCTGTGCTCAAGCCAAAGCTCTGAAACTCCACACGGAGAACGTGAGAAGTACCTGTTGAAAATACTGAAGGTGGCTGGCCTTGGCTCAAGTGTTATAGTACTGTTTATGTCAAAGCATCAGCTGGGTCACAGTCATCAAACGGAGTCAGGAAAACACAGAACATCTGCACTGCCCCACAGGAAGCGCACAGAAACCAGACCTGTGAGGAAGGTCTCACACTCAAAGATGACAACCGCCTCAGGAGAAAGGCAAGTAATTTGTAGCAAGGGGCAACTTAGCTGTCTCCTTGCAAAACTGAGCTTTGCCACTTCAAAACCATTTAAAGCTTCTGTTCTGACCCTGTGATGGTAGCAGAAATGACACTGTTGAATTTTACCAGGAGCATTACGAGATCCTGGACTCTGTTTCTAATGCAGCAAGATGTCAGGTGAACGCAACACGTAACACAAGGTTAATGGACACAGTATGTTGGCTACATAACACGACAAACATGTGAGCAAAGCAGCCTCCTGAAGAGAGAAAAATAAGCTCTGAGCAACACTGGATGGCTTCAGCACTCAACAGCAGACTTGCCCATACAAAGAAACAAAAGCTGCCATGATGATTTCCCTAACAAGCATCAGAAGCTGATTACTTTGAGAGGGAAAAGGACTAGGAACCCCCAGAGAGCTGGAAAGAAGGCTCTTCTGTTCTTCACCATTCAGTCTAGATTCAAATGTGCTCAAAATACTAGCTAATTGTTAATTAGTGAGATGCTATTCCTTTAAATTCAGTTATTCCCCTTTAAACATCATTTAAACAGGGAAACCTTCTGAAAAACTGAACTCTGGCACGAATCATATTTCAACAGATTACTTCAGCTTTAAAAATAAAGCGCAAGTACTGAAGTTAAGCAATCAACAGCTTGAAAACAAACATGGTATTTAATCATTTAAAGACTTCATTTCAAAGTCTTTTTAAGAAACAACTTGTATAAAAATGTAAAACACCCAATAATATTCCCTAAGTGCTGAGTGACAGACTGCAAAAATGACCTTGGTACCTCTAAATCAAATAGCAGACAGGAAACAGTCAGGACTTGGTCATTTCAGAAGAAGCCCCAAGCACCTCTTAGCATGAATTTGCTGTGATGTCAAGTGCAGCTTTCATTGTATTTATCTTACTGTGGTAACAGTCATGCCCTGCTTGAAATGTGCAACAGTCATAAATACAGCTATCACAGCCCTAAACTAAGAACTGTTTTTAATGAGAGAGATGACGAACAAAATTATTTGGTGTTATTGGTTTAAGGATTCCAAAGATTCCTATTTCAGTTTATTACTCTCAGTACTGAGCATAGAGTACCTGTGTATCAACGTTCAGAGCACCTTTGTAGGAAGGATTCAATGCTTTGGAGGTCAGAGCCTTTCAGCAAGGCACTCAAGAAGAGAATGAGGCCAGATGTCAGAGTGAGTAAAGTTAACATAAGTAAATATGCCCCACTGCTGGTGATTTACTGCACTGTAAGCAACAGTACCGCCATTCATCTAAAACTCAGCATGTGTGTCTCACATCCTTTGCAAAGCCTAAACACAGAGAAAACGGACAGCTCACAGGACAAACGGCACCTACTGCAAGTACCAGAATGACCATTTACAGTCAGAATCTCTTCAAAATACATAAAATAATCATGCGTTTCTTGCTTCGTGGTTTGTTTTCTGGAGAAAATCCTTGCACACTGAAAACTGAACAACTGCTTAACACAGTTGCCAGTGATGCAGCCTAATACAAACTCACCCTGCTTACCACAGGCAAGGACAAGGACGGGAGTGGCAATCACTCAAAGCATTCTGCAAACCACTGCTTACACGTGCGAGTCTCCTATTTTCACAGCATCTGACATCCTTAAACACTGCAACTCGCACTTGGGAATCTTCTGCAGCTCTTGCAGTCTGATTTCTGTACAAACGACATCATTTGCACAAGAAACCGTTCTGTCTGAGCACTGACTTGTGGGCACGTCTGAACAGTGAGCTAGGATCCCTATCAGGAAGAAGACCTGGGTGCTCAACAATAATTGCAGTGCTAGTTTACAATAAGACTCGAGTTTGTTCACCGTTCAGAACAGCAGCACCCTCTAGAGCACACAACTTACAGGCTGTCAGCAGTATACAGTGTCGTTTTTACATTAACTCACAATGCACAGACATACAGAATCTGGTTCAAGAGAATTGCCAGTTTAGTCTCAAATGTTTTGTACCAACAACTCTGGTTAGTACATGCTGCTCTAATTTCATACAGAACCAGGAATTGCTAATCTGTCCCCAACAGTCTGCATTTTCTGTTAGCGTAATGGAAATGTAGCATCCAAGAAGGCCTCCGCACGTCATCCCGTTGGCACTACTCATGACGTGGTAGCACAGTCCACTGGCCGAATACATTTGTCAGCACTGTTAACTGAGCCATGAAAAAGCACTGAACAATTCAATGAAATTCAGAATTTACCTTTTGGTGGTATAATTCAGACATGTTCTGGCTACAGCAGTTTGAAGGCAGCAGTTTTGTTAACATGTTTGTTTTCAATATGACTTAAAAAGAATCTGCCAAGCAAATAATGGTTTAGGAACATGGTCACGTACATGCCACGAGGCTACAGAGAACCATAGAATCACCCAGATTGGAAGGGACCAACCAACTCACAGCTACCATTAGCTGTGATGATGCTATGATGATTAGAAGGTTATTAGCAATATACTTTATTAAGAATATTTGTTTATTAGGAACACTGTAAACACGCTGGGTTTCAATGTTTTATTGTCTCACATTTCTGCAACAGGAGGCTGGTAAGAAGGTCATAAAAACCTACGCTATTTAAAACCTGACTTTTACAGACCTTGGTAGTCTTAAATGTGCTACTCAAACTCTACAAAGACCTATTTGGATTTAAGACATGCCATTATTTTCTTCTGTGCTGTGAAGTTACAATCTTGGCATCTGACCCACCCAGTACTTCACCCTCACACAGAAGAGTTATGTTTTCTTAAGCTATTACTTCATCCAGGATTTGTCTTAAAAGAAGCAGACATCACCACAAAAATAGTGAGAGAACATACCCGGTATGTGACTTGTAGCTTTAGCAGTGCTCCCTGTTGAGCTGAATTTCATTAGATTAATGATGATCTCCATTACCAGGAGCCTGTAAATTTGAACTGCAGCACATTTTACTGCTCTGCAGCAGCACTCCTTATTTTAACAGCTTCCACAGCTCACATTTGTACCAGACCCGTGAAGCTTTGCTGTTAATCACTCTGTAGGACGTTTTATATCATAGTTTCCCATGGCACACCACACCTCAGTCTTCACTGTGCACCTCTGCCAGAAATAGCTGTCTCGACTACTCCTGTACCAATCTTGCCAAACATAAGGGTATGGGAAAAGAATCACCAGGACCAAAAGCAAGCTCAAATGGTCTTAAGTGTATATTATTACATGATGGAATCACCCTGAATGACCTAATACCAGAACCTCTGCTCAAGGCTTTCATCCCATGACCCCTCTAACTTGGAGGAAAGAACTTTGTTCACTATGTGCTTAAAAACCCAAACTCCTGTGTGTGGCCTTTCCTCTGCAAAGGCACTGAACCATCACCCCCTCCTCATTTCTCTGACCAGGAACAGCTCAACTTAGTAAACAGCAGGGAAGCCTTTTCAGTAGATGGTTCCCCTATCCAGACAGCAGAGAAGGTGTCCAAGGAGTTTTGGCTCTAAAAGCTTATTAAAAAAGAAAGCCAAAGCAATACAGAAAAAAAGAATGGGAACTCCCTAAGCAGCAGTTATCCCAGGTGCCCTTCTGTGCTGCAGATCTCACTTGCTGGACAAGGCTTTTTTCACAACAGCTTCATGTGTGGCACCTTTAGAAGCTTTCACAACCTCTCACTCAGTCCCAGGCTTTTTAATCCTAGTCTATTAGGCTTTTCATTTTCAATACTTGATCCTGTCCCCTTGGCATAGATGAGAATAACAACTCCCCATTTACTCTGATGATTTAAACAAAAGAGAGACAATTTGTTCTTTTACATCACACATCTTCCAGACCAAGAACTAGTTGTTGCTTTAAGCAGAAGACCACCTATTTGGCACTGTGTTTTGTGCCCAAATGCAGTGTTTTCACTAGAGATCTAATCGAGAATAGAATGCCTCCTACAGCTGAATCTCTCCTCTGAGCTCAAATTTTCTGGGTCTTTTGAACATCACGCTTTATTGAAAATGCCTGATTTTCTGCCCACTCAAGGAGAAACAAGTCCTCTTTCACAACCCAATGCTCGTCTGGCTTTCTGCTCATGTCTCCAAGTCCCACACCTCTGATTATGTAATATTTACCACTAGCCCACTACTTCTGTGCAAGATTTATAGTCACGACAGAACTTCTGTGGCCTCTTCTTGCTAAATCATATGACAAAGGAAAGCAGTTTTAAACCTTCAGTCTCTCATCACTAAAACACCTCATATGTGATGAAATGTATTAATACCCTTTCCAAATCTGTTAGCCTCGTTAGAGTGACTACTGCAGTTTCCCAGGGTTAGATTCATAAAAATATTTTGTACTTGGGAGAAGAACAACAAGTCCCAGCTTTTATAAACAAACTCACCAACAGCCAAGTGACGGCATGTGAATGTTTGAGAGGCTGACAAAGATTTTAACAGTGCTCAGTGCTGTCAGACCCAAAGTGCACATCCTGTACCAGTCGCTTGAAGTTTCCTAATCCTACGTACTATAGCCAAAGAAACAAAGCAGTCATTTCCAAGCCCCCCTTCCAACTAAGTCATCCGTACTTTCCAATTCTCATCCTGTTGACAACGATAAAAGTAGTACAAACTATTAACAAGCTCAGAAAGGAAGGCACCCTGCATTATCTGGAATAAGCAGCAAAAACCCCACACAGTGCAGCCACTGGCCATTAGTTCACGACAGAAAAGAATCCATTTCAAATAACCATCTAGTGATGTTTTAATTTACTTTTTAACTATTGAGGCAAAGAGTCAGTCCGACAGACTCTACACCAACGGAAGGTAATTTCTGACATCTGAAATACCACAAGCACAGAGTGCAGGGAAATGATCTTGGAGACCAAGCAACTCCTCAGCAGAAATTTACCTGCTTTCTAATTTTTCTATTTACACAGGATCCTCTAAGCTACGTTAAGTGCCTCTAAGCAAGAAGTGTGACTTTGATGTGAGATAAATGGAATCACTGATGCTGAGAGAGGTGATGAGATCATACTTCATCCTTACCACACTGGTGTATGTCACAGTTTGAATTTTCACCTTTGATGATCCTGCAATTAGTATGGAAACTGTCTCATGAACTGTTGTGCTTTGAGCCGGGTAGGAGTTCGGTAAATGGAGACAGGACCTAAAACGGTGCCTGCCGCTTCTGTTTCAAGAGATCAAGAGGACAGCTCTGCACAGCTCCATGCAGAAGCAGACTGTGCTCACCCAGTCAACCCTTCTGCAAGCGAACACACTGGAGTGGGGAAATATGATCTCTGGGGCTTTAGGATGACTCTTTTAGTTTGCTTTGGGGGATTTGGTTTGTGTTTTTCCTTTTGGGAGCTCCTGTTTTTGTTTAAGAATGAGGGGAAAAGACAGCCTGTACCGCAGCCCCAGCCCTGAAAGGAAGGGAAGGGCCACATGTACAAGCCTCACTTCAGAACATGGTGGAAGCTGGTGGGCAACCAGGTGGTCCGAAGCTGAGAGAGAACGGGCATAGAGCAGAGCTGGCAGTTCATGCTTCATTCCTACAGATGAGATTCTAAACACACTAGTCAACATGAGGTAGGAAAGAGGGGGAAGTGTGCAAGTCCTGCATGTCTGGAGAGAACATGGGAGAGACAGCTCACAATTTCAAGCCGCAGTTTACAGCTAAACCAGATGAAGTACAGCACCAAACTCGCAGTGTGCATATCAAACCTTAAATCTTCAGCCAAAACAGACACAAGACCCAAAGATAACACAGGTATACCGGAGAGAAACGGACTGCTAGTAGTGTTGGAGTATCTAACCAGCAACACACACATGAACGCAGAGAATGGCAGCCATGGTACAGAGTAGGGAGCATTTTTCCCCCAAAGGCACCCCTGCAAGCATTTCACAGTCTTAAAGCAATACTTCCAGGGCACCCCCAATACTCAGCTAGATTTCAAGACTGAAAGATAATTCTTCACGGATCAGCAACTGCTTTGAGTCTCCTCCAATTCTACTATGAGCTTCACGTTACAGGACTATCAGAGGTCCCATGTGGATCAAGATACCAAACAAGCAGTTTAAAATAGACTTTTTTTTTCATGCAACCAAAACCTGTATTTACACTTACGAGAGTCACATGCTGCCCTGTTTTTCTGAGCAGATCAATCAGAAAATTCAATCTTGAGGGCTCTAGTTCAGTAACTTGGTTGAGCATCTTCACAGATGCAGAGCAGTACGTGTCTTTTGCTGCCCCCTTCTGTAAAGTACAATGTTTATCAGACTGGCTAAAACTTCATTTCCCACCACAGCTAAATACAGATCTCTGGCCATCTTTCTGGCTGTAATGGCTTTAAGGTAGCTGCACCAGTATCAACCCTTTTTGCAAAGATAGAGGGGCCAGGCAGCAGTGGCATGCAGGAACTGACTGGAAACAGGACATCCTGCATTATCCCAAAGGCAGGTATATGCTTGTGCCGGCTGATGGCTGTAATGTATGACATCCAGCATGAGTCTCACTTGTAGACAGTTGTAGGTCTACTACAAAATGCCAATTAAAAGCAGTAGTACGGCCTCTAGGTAGTTTACACAGTGTTAATAAAACCCACAAGGAAATTAATCACAGACATCAATGTGGATTAAAGCAGCACTGATTGGTGCTGCATACAGTCCTTTCCTCATTTAGCTTGCATGAACCAATAGGATTATGGGGTTTTTCTCCTTCACACACATTGAGTCACACACGTACCGAGTTTCCACTGGCTTCATGACAGCCTCCTCTGACTGTAAGATTCCCAGTATCCTCCAGTGCAATTCCCTGCCAAGGCACTACACTCAGCAGAAGAAAACTATGAATGTATCAGTTCTTAAGGGAGAAAGAGCTTCAAAAACAGGTGTTTCTTTTGCCTCTGAGCTTTCAAGGCAGGTCCAGGATGCTGCCATGAAAAGCCAATTACTTCAAGATATTCAAGTTACAGCAGCCGTCAGAAACAGGGTGTACTGGTAACTGTCAGTACCAACACACAGCAAGAAAACAGACAATATTTTTGCCAGTATCTCTTTAAAAGTCACAAAATTAAAGCCACATTTATGGCACATTGTGCAGGGAAAGACCTGGAATGGTGTGGTGGATTACCACAGTGACCTCTGTGTATTCCTTCCCTAGTTATACTTTCAGACACACTGACAATTTCATCCTAACAAATCAGCACTACAGGTATTTTCAAACAAGAGACTACATTAGGGAAGACCTGAAAATACAGCACTGGTTTATTAATTCATGGAAACAGTGCATGAATGGGTTCTTCTGGAAAGCCAGCAGGAAATACATTTTAGCAGGATTCTAACCCTGCAGCAGTAACTTCCACTAAAGCAGTGTCTGGCAGGTGCAGGTTTTTGTGGGCAGCTGTGCAAACACTTTATTTGCTTACAATGCACCTAATCAGGAGCTGAATTTAAATATCTCTATGAGCTAGACATGATTCATTTTGGTCTAACTATGCATTACAACAACACAAGAGCAGAATTCCTCACACCCTTCTCATTAGCAAAACAAAAGCAATCTGGATTTAGTCTTTAATGAACTCTGGAAGCAAACAAGTCCCACACGGTCCTCAGCTGTACACCTGCACCAGCTGTTCCACACACAGTCTGCATTACACTCAGGTCTCATTCAGCAGTACACAATATATCATGGTGCCCTGAGTTTGGGATTGAAATCCAGCAGTGTGCCAGTCCTCTGAGCAGAGATGCGATGACACTCTTCAGCAATAGCCCAAAGCACTGGCTGGCTGGCAGCACCTCACCACTGGTAGGAGCAGAGGTGACTGCTCAACATGGAGCCGCGTTTCAACCCCTCTGTCCCTGCCCAAGAACACAGTATTTTCAATGTTCTTTGCACAATTACACGCTGTAAAATAGGAGCTTCCCTGCCAAGAAACGGCAGTGTTAACAGTTGTGAAACAAGTAAGGTGCAAGCAGCAGTCTCTTTTGACACAGAATCATAGGTTGGTCATCATTCAGGTTGGAAATGACACCTGGAATCACCAAGTCCAACCATTAATCCTACTCTACCAAGTTCACCCCTAAACCCTATTACCCAATACCACATCTAAATGACCTTCAAACACCCCCAGGGATGGTGACTCAAACCCCTCCCTGGGCGGCCTGTTCCAATGTCTGACTGCTCTTTCTCTGGTTCTTCCTAATGTCCAGCCTAACCATCCCCGGGTGCAGTCTGAAGTCATTCCCTCTTGTGTCAAATACTAAAGCATAGCACCAGCTGCAGTAATTTCATAATGGAATGATTCCTACCTGTGGAATCGGTTACCCCAGTGCTTAACACAGGTGAGAACAGAACGTGTTCTCTTCTGCACACAACAGAAGAGGTTGTACAACATCCCAGAGATTCAAGCAGATCTTCCCTCTAGGAGCTGTACTGAGACAAGACAGTTTTATCTTTAGTTGGCAACATTCAGCGTGTTAGCCAAGGATACCCAAGAGACGAACTAAATCCAGCCCTACATTATTTTAGGGGGCACACCCAGCTACCTCAGTCCCTAACGGGAAGTGGCTGGCTAACGCTAGCAGTCACCTCTCTATTCAAGGATCTCTGGGCAACCACAAGTGTGCAGTCTGTGGCACTGATTCATTTGGATGGGAGTCAGTAAAGAAAAAGACAGGAGTCCTTTTTCCATGAAGACCCTGCCATTTGGCAAAGACTGCCATCGCAGGCCTGTGCAAAGCCTTGTTATGTAAGAACCCAAATCTGCAGCTAGTTTCTGCTAAGTGTTTTTGCCAGTGACTCTGGGCAAGGATGATCATCTGGGTGAGGAAACAAAACGCGAACAAAGCACGGCATTTGGAGCAATAATATTTTCTTAATTATTCTACAATGAGGCCTGTTGGGACTAAAAGTCAATACGTGTTGAAAATCTTTCAGACTCAGACACCCAGGACATCCTTAATGTGAGTTTAATTTGCTTATGAAAGAAAGGCTGCTACAGTCATTGTGCATCGGCAGAAATTAGTCTGCAGTTATACCAGCAACTGTTTTGAGACAGCTCTCGTCTCCAACTCCCACATAGTGGCAGACTGCCAGTTTCTTCTAAAATCCTTCTTTTTTTTTCAGTTGTGAACTAGGAAAGAAAAACCCCCAGCATCAAACAAAATAAGCAAGTAAACCCTGCGCTCCAAATGGCAGAATCTAAAGAAAAGCCAGCAGCATTTGCAGACACAGTTATTCATTTTGTTCAAGTCAGCCATGCTTCCAGTCAGTATTTTCTCTCTCTGGCCCTGGCTAAGCCACTTCAGAGGTTCATTCCTATCCCCTGCTGTCTTTATATTTCTTCTCTGTGACATCTAGTGTCTACAGTACTCAACAACAAACCCAATGAGCATCATGTCTGGTAACTTCAATGTCAGCTCCTGTAGTCCCTCCTGTACTGCTCTAGTTTCTCCATTCTCCTGAACTGCTTTCCACATTCCACTGCCCAGCTGTGGAAACTCACACTGCTGGGTTACAGGCAGAACCTTAGGTACTGCTTTGGTGTTTTTTCAAAGATTTCTTATTAGTGGGTCTCAGGTTTTGGTAACACAGCTGTAACAGTGACTAA
Source organism: Upupa epops (assembly GCA_013397515.1). Taxonomy (NCBI): domain Eukaryota; kingdom Metazoa; phylum Chordata; class Aves; order Bucerotiformes; family Upupidae; genus Upupa; species Upupa epops. Next base: position 95,974 of record VZRI01006423.1, on the reverse strand, counting down.
CAGTAATTAACAGGGACCTACTTCATCAAGATTTAATGGCAGTCAAAACCAGTCTTGTAAATACTGTCATGATTATGGGTATTTCTTCAAAATGCATCTCGAATTTTGTCTGTTCAGTCAGGATTTCTTAAGACAAAAATTCAGCTTCTCTTGATTGCATTTTGTGCCTTCAGCAATTTCACTGAGATTCATGAGGACTCTCACTTTTCACTAATTTGTTGGAAAAGGAAAGATATCAAAACAAGATTAAGTTCAGCAATGTCAGTGTTCAGGGAATAATCAGAGCTGCTGCAGGAAGTGCCACCTCGTCAGCAGAGAAGCAGAGAAGGTTCCACCACAGAGCGGTCAGGAGCTGCCACCTGCTGGGCACCTTCCCTGGGAACTGCAGCTCCACAGCATCCACGCTTGCAGACGGGGGAAACACCACTTCAGTTTGCAGCACTCTCCGGCTCGTCGATCAAAACTTACTCATTCAGAAGTAATGGTGGATTGATTTTCGGCTGAAATACTAATCACTGTAAACACAAGTTGGGAGCAATTAAAAGTAATCTGAACAGCCACTTCCATCTATTTACCCCTGCTACCTATTGTGAACTGTAATTCTGCCTCTGCAAAGCTGCTGAGGGGGAAGAAATAGCTGAGGCATTTTCTCAGTTGTAGCTAAGGTTAAAATTAAGCAAATGAACATACCCTATTCCAAGCTACAGTGCAGTTTTCAAGACATATGGGTACAGTGCTGGTAATGACTGATTTTTTTTATAAATAACTTCTAAAAGAATTATGTCATAATTAATTAGCAGTAGTAACAGCAGCTGGATTGGAGTCCCTGGAGTTTTTTTTGTCCCATCACAGACAATATGATGTGTAAGGTTGTGTCACATGTGGAAGAAAGGAAAACGGGAGGCTATGCCTGCAGCTGGAGACCTTGTCAGTGACTGTAACACCCTGAGAGCTGCCTGACTAGGACACGGCTCTCAAATCCAACTGACTCTCTGACAAGTTGCGTTCAAGAGAAAGGACAACTGCAGTCTTGTGCTCTGAAAGGAATACAAGATATGTCTAGATGTCAAAGCTGCGAGACAAAGAAAACCAGGAAATTCTCAGCACCAGTTTATGATTACTGGGGGTCCTGCACCATTTTTAAGGTACCTGCCCAGGAAGTAACTATTTCACGTGAGCTGCTCTTCCCAGTGCACTGTTATTTCCTTGGGAGCACCTCCAGAAAACAGATCATCACAGTATGCTCAAACCTACACCATTCCCAGGTAGAAAAATGCATTGCAAACACTTCGGTGGTCTTGTCACAAATCGGTTTGTTTATTGCACTATGCTGCTGGGGAAGCAACTAATTGGCAGGAGTTCATATTGCTCCATCTTTTAACGGTGTCTCATGATCTTTCCTGACACCTGCAATGTTCTCCAGCACCACCAGACATCCAGAGCCTCCTACTATCAGCAGAGCTCATATCTCAAGCTGGCCAACTCACCATCCTCTCTTCTATCAAACACAAGACATTTCATATGCCTCCTCAATATCAAACATATACATCCACGTACTAAAAACAGAAGCCAAAAAGCTGCTCTTTCAATAGCCAAAGTGAGCAAAACAACAGAATCACTGAGTAACAGAGCCTTGCTCCGCATCTCCTCCAGTGAATCTTAAAATCCTGAAAGAATGGGGAATCATGTACCATTCTGGAGCAAAGCTGGAGATGGGGAGATTTAGACTTGAAGTGAGGAGGAAGTTCTTCACCGTGAGAGTGGGGAAAGCCTAGAACAGGTTGCCCAGGGAGGTGGCTGGGGCCCCATCCCTGGAGGTGTTTAAGGCCAGGCTGGATGAGGCTCTGGCCAGCCTGATCTAGGGTGAGGTGTCCCTGCCCACGGCAGGGGGGTTGGAACTGGATGATCCTGTGGTCCCCTCCAACCCTGACTGATGCTATGACTTCTTCCCAGGGAGAGTGACAGAGCACTGGAGGGGGCTGCCCAGGGGGGTTGTGGAGTCTTCTTTTCTGGAGTCACTGGAAATCCCCCTGGACTTGGTCTGAGTGATCCTGCTGAGGCAGGGAGATTGGACTGGATGGTCTTTCAAGCAACATCCCAAAGCCATCACAGATAACACAGGAAGACTGTGAAAACCATCCCTGACCCCTGTACTGCCACTGCCAAACTGGAAATGAACGACAAGCAGACAGTGCTGCAGAGCAAACAAAGAGGACGATTCACAAAGGAACAGAAGTAGTAAATACAGATTTCTCCCAATTACTGCATTTTTAAAATACAATCTTCAAACACAGCGGCCAACCACATTTGACATTTACGTGAATCACCACATGCTGAGCATCTTTTCTGATTTGACAGCTTGAATAAAGCAGTTCTTTTAAAGGCTCAAGTGAAACCACAATATTATGATACCGCGATTAATTCCCAGTTCAAAGACAATATAAAACACATCACTCAACTCAGAATTTACTGTGTCTTATTTTCTGTCCTATTCCATTATCAAGGGTATTACAACTTTGAGTCTCATCCCTGGATTCACACTCACTCACTCTTTCTTTCTTCCTCCTACCCAACCACCCACCAATACTGAAGACTTGGGAGCTGGAACATTGCTCCATCACAATGTTTATTCAACGTTTATGTTTCAGTATCACACATCTTTTTTTCTTCCTGCAGGCAGGCTACAGTTCTCATTTTTCTGCAAGAGGATCTCAGATTTATTACCCTATTTGTCTGGGACGGAGTAGTCCTAGCAACCAAGTTTAAGTAGACTCCGAAGATTAGTGATTTCTTGAGGTAGAATTTCTCACTCAAATCCTGCAATATGCTCCTTTCTGACTATAGGCAGAAAACCCATTACCCTGAACAGATGGGAGGTAGTCTGTGGGAAGAGAAAATCTGTTAGAGCCAAAATTTAAGATTAAAAAAAAAAATTAAAGTCTGAGTCACAGCCATGATAAAAAAAATACAAAAAAAAAAGTCACAAGATTGGCTTAGGAGAACCCGGAATTTTAAGAGACACATGTCCCTTAAACATTATTATACGTGATTCAATTTGTTGTACACTTCTGACGCCCTTCAAAGGCAGCATAAGCCTCTGAAGGAGAGCTGAGGTTCTTCTTTATTAAAAAAGCTGTTATCTTAGCTAGGAAAAAAAAAAGAAAAAGAAAATCCTAAGAGCTCGTGGTATCAGGACAGTTAGTAAACTGTGCTGGTTTCTCTGAAGGTGTGGAAAAGTAACTGTCAGACGGACTCGGCTGTGACTTGAACAGCTGCTATGCTGTGACTACTGTTCAGCTCTAATTAAATCTCAGTGTGATCTCGCTGAAAAACAGCAAGAAGAGAAATCAGCAAAGACAGCGTTCAGAATTGTTAAGTTTCTTCTCTGATGCATGAATGTTTGTTTCAATCCTCCATCTTCCTGAAGCACGCAGTCGACTGACATGAACATATCTGATCCATTTGCAATTGTCACAGCTTCAAAAAGAAGAGGCATGAAATGCACAGAGAGCAAAAAAAAATAGTTCTTCTTTTCAGGGATATCTCAGGGATGTTTTCAGGATCTTTTAGATTCATTTGGTCCAAGAGAGTTGAGTCTCCCAATGACAAAATCAGCTACTTGATACAAAACTTGTACCCTCGTATCTTATGCTTTGAAGTGAAATACAGACTAAGACAACATTCCCTATATGGTCCTCATACAGACCTCTACATAATCTCTTCCTAGTCAGCTGAAAAAGAGCTCCCTCCTCCTCCACATCAAGCTTTTGAACAGTGAGCTGACAGAGTCCCTAGCAGATACTCTTCCAGTTTTCTTCCTCCTCTCAGGTTCTATTTCTTCTGGCTTCTCTACTTTTTTTCCTGGGCTTTTTCAGACATTTGCTGCTTTCATTCTCCTTGTATGGACAGCCAAGTAAAACACTGTGCTAATACTTTAGTTATGGATGTATGAGCTTCACCTTTCCTTGCAGTACTTACATTCCACATTGAATTTAACTGCTTTGACAGCAGATGTCTGACCCATAAAGTGGCGGCTGTAGGCCAGTGTATGCCTTGGATATTGTACACATACACATTGGTTTGGAGGTCTGCACAATGACACAATTCCTTCACTCACTCCATAAAGCCTTGGCTGTCTTTTACAGAGCACCAGTAGCAATAACTGTGTGGTATTTTGCAAACCATCGCCAAGAGGACTGAAGATAAATTAACAGAATGAAGCCATTAATGCTAACAACCATTCCATCACCTACTGCTCAATCTCCAAATCAAGACTGCAAAAATACTCTCAGCGACTAGGCTTTTTTTAGCCCCTTTACAACAGCGATTCACAGCTTTTACACAAAGCATAACTGTAGTTTTCCTGGGCTTCACATTTCTAATGGAATTTACTGTAGAACACACAGGTGTGTGCTACCAGTCAGTAGAAATCTACCAGCTGCCCACACAAATGTGACACTGGAACCCCAATGCTGACGGGATGCAGGAGAAGTGAGAAGTGTGATTAGAAGAGAAGTACCGGTATGGAAACAGGTGCTCTTCCTCAGCTCAACCCACTGGCACCTTAGTATCAACCCTTTCTCATGGAGAGGGGATGAAGAAAGGTTAGAATGCTGGAAGAGTGGACTTGGAAGATGAGAAGAAAGAAGCCACAGAAAAACAGTCCCAACCGACAGAATCCTTTAAAGCTGATTTCAGCCTCATGCTATTAGAAACTAGAACCATCCTTGCCCTTCCTTGTGGACTGAGCTGCACTTTGCCAGCCCAGTGCAGCACCCACACAGCTGCACGGTAATCCAGATGAGAGGAACGACTGGGACGAACACTGGAGGCTTTTCTTGCTGTGCAAGGTACATTTGTGCTGTAAGCGAAACGGCAGGAAGGTAGAGACAAGTGAGAGTGGCATCTTAACTTTAAATTACAGCAACAACAGGAGATATTAAGCATAGAACAAGATCCACAAAATCCAACTCTGTGCAATTTTGTAATTCTCAATAAATCGCAAATGGGTCTAAATTTAATTCTACTAGCCAAACTTCAGGAAAACATTTATTGGAATAAAATTTATGCTAGGACCATAAAGCCCATTCCTCTCATGGAGTCTGACTCACCAATTCTCAAGATCTTTATCATCAGAACATAGTTTCTCGGTGCCTCACCATTTACTGCAGTGCTGTGACATGAGACTAAAAGGAAACTATTGAGAAGTTCAATAGATTTCATCAGAATAAGGGCAGACTAACAACACTGATTTTTTTTTTATGCTGAAGACTGATTCTGAATCATCAGTACCATTATCAGCACCTACAAGTCAGCACTATGACATTTCCAATACCATTACAAAGAGCCCTTTAAACAAATCTCAGTTATCAGTTGACTACAGATGAAGACTGTGGTTGTGTTGTACTCTTCTTTACTTGCAGGGATGTGAAGAGCTGCCAGCATGCATGATAAAAATCTCTAAGAAGCTAAAAAGAAAAAAAGTAAAGGAGGAGAAATAGGTTTAAGTCCATGCAAACAACTGAGCTCGCTGTCTCTCCAAGAAATTTCCAAGCTGGTCAATCCTTTGGTCAGATAAAAGAACACAACTGCATAACGTGTTTTAATGTGACATGCATGATCCTTATACTGAAAACTGTCAGACTACAAAATAAATATGTGAAGGGTTTCTAATTTAAGCATTTCATCACACCATAAATTCAATTAAGACTGGAAAGGGCAGGGGAACCACTGCAAAAAGACAGATCAATTAATGGAATAAGAAAAATCTGATAAAATCACAGGTTCTATAGGCACAGGAGAACAAGATGATGAAGCCTACAAGAAAACTCAGAATACCTCCCGAACATAACAGTCCCAGGTAAGGCAATTTATTTCCCACTACATACATTTCTCTCTCAACTAAAAAAGAATGGCATTCCTTCAGAAAGGATTTCTCAGATGGGGGGAAAAAAGTACCTTTTTATTATGTAAAAATGATTCTATTCCTGCTTCAAACCATGAGTCACTGCAGAAGTTAGCGCTGTGCGCCTGAGTCACTTGCATGTTACTCGTGTCTCAGAAAAGGATGCGTAACCCAGCCATGGCTGACTCATAATTTAACAAAGCATAGTAGACCACTCCTGCCCTGCTGCAACACGCATTTCAGGATACACACACGGAATAATGTGTGGTAGCTCATGAATATGTTTTTTCTAACCAATGTTCACATCTCGTTAAGTTGAAGGGAGTGCAGTTATGGATTATTCTGATTAGTGAGAGAGACAGACAGTTCCCGTTACACCAGAGGAGTTCACATCACAAAACCATCAGAGGGAAAGCTGGCACACTGAGCTTCAATACAGGTGACCTTGACTGGAGGAAGATTTTGTATTTCAACTGAAGGCAAAACCCTCTCAGGGTGATAACTACAAACATCTTGTGAGCAGTGTAAGAATCACTCATTATTCTGCTCACTGTATTTTCTCCCTGCGTGCTTTGCTTAGCTACTTTGGCACGAGAAACGTGTGAACACCTGCATGGCGTGGGTCAGCTTGTGTCAGGCTGGTGTTAATACACCAGAGAAGTCCAACAACCAAAGAAAACCATCTGCCCAGCAGAAAGACTGTTCTTTACCTCCAAACACACTTCACTTTCAGTGAACTGGAAAATCATTTACACAATAAATTTACACATATTCTGTAAAAATAAGAGATTTCCAACTGCTCAAGATCTCTGCAGAACGATAGATGAAAATCCAGTAATACCAAACTGGATATATGGACCTCTCAGTGCTCTTAGCAGTCCTCCCAGTTATTGACGTTAACTTGGAAAACATTCAATCTCAATAGCGTATTTATTATTAGCACAATGATTTGATGAGAATCCAATTTAGAATAGATGAGAACAGGAATCTGAAAAAGCATTATACCTGAAAACATCTGGTGTAATTCTTCAAACAGAAATAGGAAAATGAAAGTTTTTAGCTTCAAGTACCTTCATCCTCATAACTCCCATCTCTTAAAGCTTCATTAAATTCCAATAAAGTGGCGGTGTTTCAGGGGCTTCATTACTTCTGAATGGCTAGGATCAGCAATACTGCTGGCTTGCCAGCATTCTGGCATGCATAAACTGATCTAGACAAGAAAAGGCATACTCATTTTTCACTGCTTCCATTACTCTTAGGAGACTCTTCTTCACAAGAATGGAAAAGAAGGAATTACCGCAGCAAACAGGCCATTTCTCACGACACGCTTTCTCCTGCTGATATTTACATTACAGCTTCAAAACCAGACTCCTTTAGAAGACTCCACAGCCAAAGGCAAATAAGCAGCTGTCTATCCCTCCCCTCACAGAGTCACTAAGTAAGTGCTGATTTCCTTATCTGCCTGCATATGGCTTCCACCTTTTTCAGTGAGAAACCCTGTCCCAAAGAGTACATGTTACTCTGTTCTAAAAGGGTAGTAGACTGCAAGCTGTTTATTCCTCCTCCACCCCACAGAATCACAAATAGGGTGCTATTCTTAAGGTGCTAATATGATACTATTCTTAAATGTCACCCTTGTTTCACATTGTTCACACTGTGTGGTTCAAGGCTCCTTCTTTTCTTCAAGCCAAGCTTCGACAAAACAAAACAGCAACATCATTTATTTCTTGCAGAATACAAGCATACTCCAGACAATAAAGCCCCGTCATTAAATGAGTACTCAGATTGCATTTATCAGTCCTTTAAATGCCAGCAGTGCAACTCATCTTCTAACAATTCTTTACCTTAATTTAGAATTTTAACTCAGGAGTATTTAATCTCGTTTCATAAATACAAAATGTGCTGCTTATTTGTGAAATAAATCCTCCTGATCAAGGTGTTTGATGTTCCAATCATCAGTAACAAAATCTCCACTGCTCTATATAAAATTTGCAAAGTGAGACAATCCTGACTTAAAATCCACTCAGTTAGGAGCGTAACCGGTTTTATGTAAGTCCTCTAGCGTGTGATTTAATGCTTACGGCCGCAGCTAGATGGGATAGTTTGAACTAGAGAAAAGCGAGTCCAGGTGGCACTGCAAGAAAGCCTGGAGAGAAAAACCTCCTAGCAATTAAAAGCACAGAGCAAAGCATGGGCTGAATGACAAAGGGCACTGTACTGAGACAGCAGTTAAAAGGGACACAATCGAAAGCCACACAGGACAGTGCCAATTCATTTGGAATATAAACATAAAAGATTTCCAGTGGGTCTGTAAAACATGGTGACTCACACACCTTCTCTCATCCTCTTCTGGCCACTGAGATGCTTCTCAAACCAGATTCACTTTTATTATTGTCTCTACATTTCCACATGCTTTTACCCTTAAAATGGAATTGGTAAAAGTGGATTAAGAAACCTGATGCAAGCAAGGCCACACTGAAAGGTCCACTGCAACAAATCACACCAGGTACTTAATCACAGAATCATTAGGGATTTGAAGGGACCTCGAAAGATCACCTAGTCCAATCCCCTTGCCACAGCAGGATCACCCAGAACAAGTCGCACAGGAACACAGCCAGGCAGGTCTGGAACGTCTCCAGAGAAGGAGACTCCACAACCCCCCTGGGCAGCCTCCGGCAGTGCTCCGGTACTCTCCTTCTGATATTGATATGGAACCTCCTCTGTTCCAGCTGGCACCCACTGCCCCTTGTCCTATCACCAGATGACCTTGAGAAGAGCCTGGCTCCATCCTCCTGACACCCACTCCTCACAGATTTATAGACATTAGAAACATCCTCTCAACAGCACCAAGTGTCAAAAGGACTTTTTCACCGTACCTTGCTGCTACATTTGAGATCAGTAATTTTATTCCACCTTAAGAATGAACAACTGTTACAGAGTCATAGATGGCTTACATTAGAAGAGACCTCATAGATCATCTGCTTCTAACCTCCCTGCCATGGGCAGCAACATCTCTCGTCAGAGCAAGTTGGCCAGAGCCCCATCCAACCTGGCCTTGAACACTTGCAGAGATGGAGCAGCCACAGCCTCCCCTGGGCAACCTGTTCCAGTGCCTCAGCACCTCTACAGGGAAGTACTTCTTCCTCAGATGCAAGCTAAATCAGCCGCCTTTACCTTGAAACCATCTCCCTTGTCCTAGAGTCCACCAAAAAAAGCTCCTCTCCAACTTTCCCGTAGGTTCCTTTCAGGTATTGGAAGGCTGCTCCGAGGTCTCCCAAGAGCCTTCTCTCCTGCAGATTGAGTAGACTGAACTTTCCTCTATGAACACAAATGGATCTGTGTACACGGGATATCAATTTCCTGTCTTTCACAGCCACAAAATCTTCGAAAGGCTGAAATGTCACCTATGAAATTATAAGAAAAACACTCTGCCATTTAGAAAACGTTATCTATGCCAAGCAATCTTTAAAGTTTAATTAGAAGTAAGCTTTCTCATATTAAGACCTTCTTGAGAACTTTGAGGAGATCTTTTATTTCCAAGTGGGAAAATCCTGTTTGGTTGCTTTTTGCATTCCTGACTGAAGTATTTTGCAGTAACAGCGAGTCATTATTTGTATGAGTGGTGGCCAGTTTTGCTGGTAATCTGTAGTGACACAAAACACGAATACTACAATGAGAGGGAGACACACTGCCATTCAGAAATCTCCCACCGCAAGAGAATGCTGCCGTTTCTTCAGCAGCACTGCTCCACTGCTGCAGAACACTCATCATTTTGTAAAAAACAGCATAAAATAAAGCAGGGGGAAATCTGCTGTATAACACTCCAAAGAAAAAGCCATGGTTTGTTTCTTATCCACAAACCTTGCAGCATCCCACACAGTTCCCATTAAAATCCAAAACAATCCATACACACCCTTCACAAAGACTTAATAAAAGTCCTTGTGCATTTCTGTGCTGCTGTTTAGAATATATTGAAGCCATTCATCTAATGAGTAAATCATGCTGATTTCTCATAGTTTAAGAGGTACTGCAAGAGGCTGCTCATTTCAGCAGTCTGAATAAATGCACCAATTCTAGAAATGAACGGCCTCTTGCAAGCAGAAATGGATTCACTCCGCACATACTCCCTAGCTGACAAAAGCTGACAAAAGCAACTGCAGTCCTTATTTAATACAGACCACTTCTAAGCATGCACACTTCATACAGGGATGCAAACAAAGGTGCAAAGCATTTTATTCCTTAGCCTTCTCCAAAAGCTCTTACATGGTCAAAACAGGGAGATCTACTGTCAGCTGTGTACAGATGACTCAGGACTAACTAGGAAGTCATGACTGTTCCTTCAAGGAGTATTTGACTTTTTAAAGACAAGAATGAAGACCACAACTCAAAAATCAAGTTCAAACAAAACCAAACCCCAACAAAATGCTTTCAGTCACAGATCATGAATTTAAAATCAAAATATTCCCCTATAATTGCAATCATAAAACTCCAAGTTGAATTGAGTATAAAGAGTGTTTAAACTTTATTACCTTACTCAGACTTGTCTTCTAACCAATGGGAAATGACCAAGTCCTACCATGGGTTCTCCCTCTACAATCAGAGCTCACCAAAGAATGGACATGCCTGCTGTGTGGTCGACTCAAGATGACTGAAAGTCCTTTTACCCACATGCCACACAGAAAACTAAGCTGTACCTCTGAAAATGAATAACCCCATTAAGGCAAGAGCTTTCCTATACTTCTCACAATTGTCACAGTTTAACCACACATCAATACAGATGCCAAGGCCTGGGGTCACTCATCCAAGTGAAACAAGGCACAAGGTCCATGCTGACACCATGCAGAGCAGTAATTCATGAGAGCAGGGAGCAGCTGGCACACTCTCTGCTCCTCTACGCAGGACTGTCCACGAGAGCACAAAGACTGCCATGTCACAGGCACACCCACTTTGGATCACGTACGCCTGAAAAATGTTTGCTGACGTTACTGGTGTGTGGCTTCAGACATACTGAGCCTGGCTGGCACAAAGAGCAAAGCAGCACAGACTGCTGGTCGGTGACAGCAAGCCAGTGCCACGTGCCAAGCATCCTGAGGCACAAAACCCTTGGCCAGGAAACAGGCCTTTACCTTCACGACTTGATCTATCTCGAGAAGGATGTGGGCATGTGGTCCACATGGTTTAGGCAGACTTATTCGACCCACTGAAAAGGGCTATTGAATATGAATACACTTGTAAGCTACCAATCCCTAAAGGCTTGCTGCATGCACCTTCTTCTGCGCAACATATATTTAGTAAAGAGCTGCAGTAGGTCTGCTCTCTTCCCCGACGTCACGCTTCAGTACTGCAGCACGACTTGCACTGTGATCGTGCCTAGATTTCCACGACTTAGGCATTTAGGCACAGAACTGCCTAAAAATAAGCAAGTGCTTCCATGAGCATCAGCACTTAGCAGCAGAAAAATATCAAGCTTCATATTTAAATTACGCTTTGTAGAGCAGAATCAAATCTTTCTACCTGCTGAGCAGCATACCTCACCACTGCCTTTCTCACAGCAGCAAGGATTATTTGGGTATAAGCATGCAGCGGTGAATTTACTGACTGTAGTATCATAAATACTGTAAAATAGCTGGTAAAAACAGACTCAACACAACAAATAAGAAATCACAGAAGGTAAACTACAGTAAGAAAATCTACAGAAACTAACATTCAACTTGGGAGAAGACAAGTCTGGAGACTGTAATTGCTAGAATTCTGATCGTGCACCTCTGCTGGAAACTCTGTGGCCTCTGTGTTGGATACCATACCCAGAAAGAATGTTGATGCTTCACAAAACAGATTTTGGCACCAAAAAAGGCAGCCCCACCTAATGGGCTGGGCCAAAATCACCTATCTAGAACATTCAAGACCTGCCTGGATGTGTTCCTCTGTGACTTGGTCTAGGTGATCCTGCTGTGGCAGGGGGGTTGGACTAGATGACCTTCCAAGGACCCTTCAAATCCCTCATGATCCTATGATTCTCTTCTACAAAGAATAAGTAGAGACATTGATAATTTCATCCCATCATGTTCAGCACCTTCTATATGACTTTGGAACCTTCTCTAAATCCTTCATTTCTTCTACATTTATCTTTACATTATTCCCTACAAAAATAAAAGAGATCTCTTAATAAAGAAACATACTGTGTTGGGATAGGGAAAATCCCAATTGGATGAACAGTACCAGAGAGGGAGAGTCAAGCCAACAGACCTTCGGTGTGGTGCAAATCAGAATTTGCTGTGCTTTTTCTTGCGAGCATCGCTGTACATATGGTACATTCTACAGCCCTGCTACTCCATGCTGAGCCACTCCCATCTTCCAGCCAAGCGCTCAGCCCAGCACACCTGCTGCCCGGGGCTCCTGTTGCTGCTGGCCCTGGTACACACCAATACATCACACGCTATGTACGAGAGGGGAGAGAAGCAGCATTTAACAGTTTACCAACTGGTTTAGGCAGAGAGCAGCAACAGCCATAGAAATACCCTGTGAGGGCTGACGTGGGGAAAGGCTGTGTGTTCAGTGCATCACTCTGCAAGGCCACATCACAATTATTCCTGAATTCTCCATCTGTTTGCCAAGCCCAGACATACAGGCAGCAATATAACTTACATGAATCTGGTTTACAGTCACCTTCCCCCGATTTCTTTAAAATAATCCGAGAGCCAAGAAGTCAGACGCATCAAATCTTTAAATGCTTCTCAGTTATACACCTGAAAACTTTTGCTTTCTTTTTTGTGAGATTCAAACTACTCTGCTATCACAGACTACATTTCAGCTGGTATCCAAGCATCTGCTGGACAGAACTCAGGTAATATTTAGCAATAAGAGAGATGCTCATGGCATTATAGAAAAGTCTCATTTCTGTACCTGCTACATTGGCTGGAAATGCTCAGTAGCAGTAAGAGAGCAGCACTGCTTGCTTCAAAAATGAGATTAATAGAAGTTAAACTAGAATAAGTGCATAAAATAATGATTGATTTGTATTACAGACTGATCAAGTAACTTTCGTCTACCATGAAAGAACAAGCATTTCTTTTTGAACCCCAAATTTAACCAAAACTGATTAATCTGAAATTTGTTTGGAAGGATACATCTGAAAGAGCAGCTATCATTGCCACCAAGTGTGCCAGGACTTTCCAAACTGCAAAGAGATGAAATATACAAACAGACAAACATCTAAAGCTCCTGTAGTTTACAGGAAGACATGCTAGAACATTCAGAACTCCAGTCAACCTGGCAAGAAGAATGCATTACAAATTACATGGAAAGGAAGATGATATTCTGCCCCTTTTATCTTTCGGATATAATTTTCTGAACAGTGCTTTTCCTATCTGATAGCACTTACTCTGACATCATCGGACTAAATAACTGGGTGTCAAGTTAAGAGGCGTTAATGGCAGAGTTACATCCAGTAACGAGACCACAGAAACACAAAGAGATGCTAGAGAACTGCATATGTGGTGTTGATCCAATTCATTTGTATTATGGCTTGTAAAAATTACATACAGCCACTTTGCTCAAATTCAAAACAGCAAGCAGTTCCACACCCCAGGGAAAGCAACTGTTCTTACAATCAACAGATAATGAAACACACAAGAGGAACTAAAAATATAAGCTCACCTACCAGCCCTGAGTTTTCCTGAGGACTGAATGGCTCCAGTTAACACATTTCACAGCTCCCTAGACGGGTTTTTGTTTCCAGGCAAAACTAAGTACAGAAAATATCCTCTCCTCCCCTTGACTGTTCAAAGGCGTGTAAAGCAGAAATGCTCTCTCCACTCACCTGCTTTCTCAGCCACTACATCCATTCTTTTATTTTGCTTTTATTTTGCTGTTCATTTTCCAGTCTGGGAGCATATGTCCTACTCAGAAGGTCACCATTAGCTGATGCCAACGCAAAGGTAAGCAGGGAAGACAGCAATGCACAAGAGATGAGTAATGAAGGCTGCATGATCGAAGGTATGAATCAGGTCACAAACACAGAGATGAGATTCTAATATTCCTTTTCCATTTGGGTAAGCTTTGAACCAGGCCTGACTGTGGGATCACAGAGGCAATACTAGAATCAGAACCCACAAATCAGAAAATTCAAGAAGAAGGGGAGAAATCTCCCCTTTGCTTTGTAAGCATCCTGGATAGAATGAAGACACTGCTGAAGATATCAAGGAACATGCCAGTTTCAGATGTTATACCTATGGTCCTTTAACGTTCACAGCTCATTTGGCAGGGCACATCTTCATTTCGATCAAAACAGAGGAGAGACCTTCAAACTGAAAAACCTCTGACTTAAAAAATAGCATCAAATAAGTCCCTCAAGTGAGTTTCTCTGGCACTCCTGTAAAAAGAAGTGTGCAAACAACTAAATAAGGCTTTTAATGGCATCACCTTTTCACTATTAAAATACCAGGTATTGTATTTCATAAATCCTGCTTGTGTGAGAGAAATGATGAGTAGATATGTGCCACAGAAAACTGAAGGAAATTCTCACAAACCCCTGCTGGAAAGAGATAATGTTAGAAGATCTACTATTACAGCTACAAGATTTCTTCAATTTTAAAAAAATAACTTATGGAATTTGGCTACAGATTTTGATGTATACACATGGAGAGTCTCTGAAAAGCACCTGAGCCTACAAAAGCACACTGTTTTAAACATGACTGTGAATCACTATACAGATGGCTCCCTGTTCTTGCTCCATCTGATGGACCACTGTGACTGAAGGAACTGGCACACCAGCCCTTGCTCCTGCCCAGTGTGGCATGTATGTTGCCCCAGTTACACCCCACTTTCTAAAGTGCCCTTGCAGAATAGGGATGATACCCTGCAATTGGAGCTGACCAACAAGGAAGATAAATCTATCAGCTTAGAAGAGTTCCTGAGATTCAGAAAATCCAAACCCACCACGAGAATTGCTTCCACAAAGGGAAAGAGAACAGTCATATTCTAAGTAATTCTGAATGGAATGGAATGGAATGGAATGGAATGGAATGGAATGGAATGGAATGGAATGGAATGGAATGGAAGGTCTGATATGCAGACCTGACCCACTTTTTTTTTTATTTGCTGCCTCCTCAGAACCCAGGCTAAAGACATGGGAGGAAGCTTCCTATCCTAGCACAGCCCTCACTTATTATTTATTATTAACTTTCCAGGTTAACTAGAAACCTGAAGTCAAAAGACACTTCAAGGGCTTGGGTCAACTGGTCAGGCAATTGTGAGCACAGGTACTGCTTTCCTCTATCTCCCCCGAGTAGAACTACATTCTTCGGCTTCCAGAGGGCACACTCTGAATTGTTTTACAGACTGGTTGACCCTTGGGAGTCCTTTGTCTTTTAGGACTGCCTCCCCAAGGAGTCCCTGAAAGCTCGACTTTTTCTAAGCATGAAATCTTCAAAGCACGGGAACAAGCTGATCCTGTGTGCTGTAAAATGAAGACCAGCCTGTCTGAACAGAGAGATTTGCCTGGAACTCGGGAAGAAAAGTCTACTGTCTCTGGAAGAAGGGGCAGACAACTCAGGAAGAGTACAAGGTTGTTGCAAAGCTACATAGGGAGAAAATTAGAAAGGCCAAAGCTCAACTAGAATTTAGAAACTGGCCAGCACCATCAAAGACAATAAAAAGTTTCTATAAAGATGTAAAATGATAGCTAAGGAGAATCTGCATCCTCCACTGGATGCCAGAGAATGGCATGGTGACCTAGTGACCAAACACAAGGAAAAGATTGAGCTACTAAATGCCTACTTTGCCCCAGTCTTCACCAGTCATGCCAGTTGCTCCCTGAGTGACCAGCCCCCAGGACTAGAATCCAGGGATAGACAGCAGAATGCAGCCCCCACAATCCAAGACAAAATGGTCAGTGTCTTATTGTCCAGCCTAGATGTGCACAAGTCTATGGGGTCTGATGTGGTCCACACAAGGGTACTGAGGGAGCTGGTCACCAAGCCACTCTCCATCAGTTATCACCAGTCCTGGCTAACTGGGGAGTCTCAGCAGACTCAAGACTAGCAAATGCAACACTCATTTATAAGAATGGCCAGAAGGAGGAAACTTAGGGCACAAGGCTGGGAGAAATACTGGATGAAAAACTGGCTGGATGGCTGGGCCCAAAGAGTGGTGGCGAATGGAGTCACACACAGTGTTCCCCAGGATTCTGTGCCGTTTAATGTCTTTATTAACAATCTGGATAACAGGACTGAGTGCACCCTCAGTACGTTGGCAGATGACACCAAGCTGGGCAGATGGTGTGATCTACTGGAGGGTAGGGAGGCACTACAGAGGGATCTAGACAGGCTGCCAAGATGGGCAAAGGTTAACTGTATGAGATAGAACAAGGCCAAGTGCCTGGTCCTGCTCTTAGGTCAGAAAAACCCCACAGTAGGCTACAGACTTTGGGATGTGTGGTTAGAAAAGGACCAGGAGGCCAAGGCAAATGGCGTATGAATGCTCTGATGTAAAGAAACAGAATATCCCTTCATTTATTAATATATTTACTTTATGCAGCAATGATGTCCAATACTCTGGGTGCCTGCTAGAAGGACAGCATAACCCTATCCATTGACAATGAAGTTCTAATATATGACTGCAAGCCCACAGTATGATTTTTCTCAAGTGCTTTTTGCAACTCAGTCCTCAATTAGGACACTGCTCCAGTTGTTAAGATTCTAATGATGCTTTGCAATAATCATCGCAGGCACAAATGCCCTAATTGAAAAGCAATTATCTAGCTGCATCATTTGTAACAGAACATTCTGAATATATCTGAAAACTGGCTGTGCCTTGTAGCTTGGTTTTTAGCACTTCCACTCCATTTTAGCACTTCAAGTCATCTCTTCAGAGCTTACAAAAAGAAATTATTAACCCAACCTGCGAAAATCCACTGTTATTTCCAAAAATCAAGCATTCTTTTTCTACCACCGAAAGCATGTTTGCTATTGGAAGAACACTTCTGAAGAAAATGGAAGAAGCATTCTCTACAAAATTTATTTAAGGAATATATTTGCCTGATTTTAACAGAGAAATTTAAGATCTGTCATGTGCAAATAACATCTCTCTTTAAAAGAAAGACGTGACGATCATTAGCTGCCATAATAAACAATATCAAGCAAAACAGCAGCGTTGAGGGTGATCCTCCGCAGCAGACAGACCTTCACTAAGCCAAAGCTGTAACTGAAATAATTTCTAGCTCCAAAACTGAACATCAAAACAGTATCTTTTACATTCACTCCACACTGCAGCAGACAATCCAATTTCTGGAGTATTGTGTTCAGAGTGTTTCTACTGAGAAAAGCTGGTTTCTTCAGAGATTAAGCAATGACTCAGTGCATGGGCACGACAGATGGGATTTGCCCTGCACACGAAGCTGCTCTATCAGCTGACGCGACATCCAGCTGGAAGAACACCCAGGAGTAGGAAACCTTTGCTGTTCTTCTTTGTATGTTTCTATTAAAAATCTTACAATGACAACAAACTTTTAGCAGGTACCTCTGACATTATCAGAGCTAAGTAAATTGGGACAACTGCTAATCTGTTGTGTTACATTAATCAGATTAAAGCTACCCTGCATCGCATCTTTAGGCAGCTGCTACTTACTTAACACCAGGAACACTAGGACATGGTAAAACAGCTCCAGCTAGATGGAACAAACTCTGTGAGGAGCCACTCTGGAATACCAGTATTATAAAAGAACCTACCGTGAGCTGAGTACAGACACACATTGCAATGAAAAAGGTCCTGCAAAACCAGGAGATAGGTTAAGGGTGACAAGGAAGAGTGTGGAACTATTTTTCCAGTTTTAACTCTTCCCTAGAAAGCACAGGATGCCAATGACAGACAGCTCTGACCTCCGCTTACGTTATTACACTTTAGGCTGACCTCTGCATATCTACCATGGATCAAGCAGCACTTGTGAGCATTTCAGCTCTGGAGGTGCACAAACCAGAAGTAAAATTCCATGCAGCAGATGATTTCTTTCTTAACGCAGCTCTTACTTTGTATGTACAAATTACAGTTTGCAGCGGCTGAACAGTTAAAAAAATTAAATACAGAAAAATCATAAAATTGCAGAGATATCAGAAAAACGCCCAGGAAGTCATCCTTGACAAAGGCACGTAAGAACATCCTCTGCTG
This sequence comes from Upupa epops, assembly GCA_013397515.1. Lineage (NCBI taxonomy): Eukaryota > Metazoa > Chordata > Aves > Bucerotiformes > Upupidae > Upupa > Upupa epops. Next base: position 77,907 of record VZRI01006423.1, on the reverse strand, counting down.
CCAAGGTTTTAATTGCTCTTCTAGTACAGCACATTTATAACAGCTTGATTAGAATCATTTTTAATTAAGAAATGAACTAAAAATTGTTCCTGAAGGACAAAGTACTGCAAAGAAAATGAGCATGAGGTACCTGACATCCCTTCAGGAAGTTCTTTTAAGTCCACTTTGCTGTCAATACTAACAGTGCTAATCCTCAAGTGTCACCATGTCATTGGATAATAAATGTTTACTATTAATTAGGGTTATGAATTGCTGCCTGAGTAGTCAAACACAGCCAGAGGATGTTGTTACTCATACTGCAGGTAAGTTCGCTTACTTCATTACATGGACAATGCAGGTCCTAAAACAATACTCTATTACCTCAAGAACTAACAGAATTATTATACTAATTTAGAAGTCTGCCTTTCATTTCTACAATTATTGTTCTCTTGTGGAAACCACAATCCATGCAAAGCACAGATACTAGCCAGGTTTACACCCATTTTCCTAGACACCTCAAAAACGGCCTGACAAAAATGAATCGGACATTTATTGTTTAGTTTTTAGTTTAAAAGACAGCGTGTTCTTTCCCCACTAGTTTTCCAAGAGTTCATGCCCAAGCTAACAAAAGTCCTTATATCAAAGTAATGGAAATAAAGAGAATTTTGTTAAAAACTTTTGACTGCCAAGATGAGTGGATTTCTCCAATACTGGTTACCCACTGTTCTTTCAGACAGAGCCGTACTCTAGGTCAGAATGTGCATGATCTAACTGTACCCAACAATCCTCCATCTTCCACTGTGGTTGGTATAACACAAAGAATTCTAATTCTGATAAGATTCTTTCTTTGAAAGAGCCATTGGATTCTCTTTTTCTTCCATGCAATGCCCAATTGAAATGGGCACTGCTGTAACACAGCACTAATGCATCCCTTTCCCCACCTCAGTGTGGTTCTTTGTTTCAGAGTTAGCTCTCTCACTCCAGACCAACTCTGCTATTCTTACCCTCCACTGGGATCTTCTCTGCTGCCTGAGTTCTACAGGGCAACCCCTGTCTTGCTCTAGCCATCCTACCAGGCTCTGTCTTCGATCTGCCCAGGAATTAACTATCTTGGGCCTGTGACACAGTCTTCTGCCTGATGCAAGGTAATGAGCGAGTACCTACCTCCAAAGGTACTCACTGAGGAAACAAACCAGGAAACGGCCTTTTATGTGGCAAGAAAATTACGGATTGATGAATTCTTCTCATGTTAGTATTCAAAATAAAGTATCATGCTACATGAATGCAGTAAGTACTACCTTCTTTATACAGCAGACAACACTGCTGTATGATTTATGTGTATTTCACACAATGATTTACACATCACACCTTGCACGTTGACATACTTTTATAAATGTTATGCACAGAAATACAGTACTTACAATGGCTGACAGTTTAAAGACCATTAAGTTATCTACATATGAATAGAGTTCACTTCCATGAAACAGCTTCCTTTCTCTGTTTCTTACACATTACTTCCTTCCATTGCAGGGAACTTTCTGCACATGACTGCTATTTGCTTAATGAATTGGTTTTCTGATAACTGGCTGTGAGTTTATGTTAGTGGATAAGTCTAAAATGATTCTAATAAAAGCTCACCCCAGGAAGCTAAAAATCTGCATTACACCGAAGATGTGTATATATCAACATGGTCGTGATTTGCTCATAGTTAGCTTAGCCATACAGATCACATTTTCTAAAATATCCTGAGCTTCAGCATTGCTCTGCCAGGGCAAAGCGCATTCCAAAAAGCTGGTGAGTTGACTCATACCCTCTACTAAATCTAAAACGAATGCTTCTCCTTTGAAGCTGGTAGCTGAATGTTGACTCAGACTTTTTCAAATCCATACACTATCAAGCAAATAAAAGAGTTGATTAGCATGACTGCAGAATTTTATTCTTATACACTACCCTACTTCTAGAAATGCAACAGCAGCGTTAGGAATTATATTATTAAGGGAACTACTGAATTTTACAGAATAAAAGTACTGTGGAAACAAACGACAGATAGCACCAAAAAAATAATAGCAGAGCACTGAGAGACAGAGAAAAACAAGCTCTCTGGCTGGGTTTAAAACAAACGTCCTACTACTCACCTCCACAGCACAGCTTCACTTTAGCTACAGGAGACATGATGCATTTCCCTTGCATTTTATTTCTGCTTCTTTTTAAACATTTGAGTACTAACTGAAGGCAAAATGTTCAAATGCAAATGACACAGCTCTCCATAAGTGAAACGGGTAGATTTTAAATAATGAAGGGTGCAGCATGAAAAAAATGAAAACTTTGATCAAACTGATCGGTGCAGCAATCCATATTTGAGCTATACTTAGAAACAAGAACATAAGCTGCTGACACTTGGGTGCTGCAATCTGAATAATTGCCATATGCTGGGTGTGGAGAATATATGCAAATATATAATGTGCAGCATAAGTAGAATCTGCCATCAACTTGTCTGGGGTTTGAGTTGTGTTTTTGTTGTGGGTTTTAGTTGTTCAGTTTTTGCGGGTTTTTTTCCTTTAATGAAAACACCAGTAAAGACAGCGGTTGGTATTTACTGAATTACAGACCTATCTTTCAACGCTGCCAGATTTGCATTGGTAGTTCCTTTTACTTATGTTTCTGGTGTGGTTTTCTGTGCTTGAGGAACTCAAAGACAGAAATTTATGGATGTTGGAACACTTTGTGCCCCCTCCTCAACTGCTTAGCACTGTTGCACTGTGCATAAAAAGCTCTACTAATGTAGAGCCAGTTTCCAGACAGGGGTGGGAAAAACCTTAACAAGTTCCCTTGAGCACACCCAACTTGGAGCTGACATAATTACACATTCTCACTCGAAATAAATAAATAGTTCTATTGGGTTAGTTAGTACTAGCAAAATTCTGCTCCAAGCAAAACCAGAAGCAGTAGAAAATCAAATATGAAGCTGTCCTACTGGAAGGTGTCTACAGCATTCCGTTGCTCCCTACAGACAGCAGCTTTCCAGCCCTTGGAATAAGCCATGCTACAGCTCACAAAACAAACTTACTAAAACACATGTGGAAGTTGTGCAGAACACAAACAGAACAACTGCCTGCCTGCATTACATCTAGAGAATTCCAGTGAATTTCGGCAAATTTATCCTTAATAAAGTAAAGAAAACCCACAAACCAAGCAAGCAAAGAACCACCAAACTCCAAAACGTACCCTGCCCCCTGATTTTTAATTGGACTCTCTAACTTGAGTTCCAGTGTAACCACCTTCCATAAAAGCAAGCAGTGCAGTACAAGAGTCAAAGTATATATCCACTGCAATTGCAATCTTACAGTTAGAAAACTGTAATAAACCCCATGTTTCTAGGCAGACACTCCACTCTATCAGGATTTACCCAGCCTGGTGGCTGCAATCCAGACTGGCTTTCTAAAAGCTGTCACTTGCCTTTATCAAAGCAGATCCCAATTTAGGGATGGATGTAGGAGAGTAACATTTATTAAATTCTTAATGCATACCCATTGGGTTATGTGCACGCTGAACTGCAAAAACAATGTTTATCCTGTCACCACAGCTGAGAAAGGCAGCAGCTGAACTTTCCCACTGGGAACGAATAGAGAATACTTCCTTCCAAATGGTTTCACATACTAAAAGCACACAATTCCAGTCACTGATTACACAGCTGATATGAAGCTGACAGGTAAAACTTTGAGAGAGATCTCTCTCCTCCGTGTCCTTTGCCTTCCCATTTCCTTTCCAAAAGAGCTCCTCTCTTCTTTTTTGTTTTCTCACATTTGAACTTAATTAAAAAAAATTCTCAGTATGAGAAATTCTTTTGCACTTTTTTTGCAGTTATTATTTAGTAGAATTATGCAGTGTTTAAAAATAAAACTGTGCTTCTAAACATTATGGGCTACAGAATCAAAACAGTTGCCTATTAAGACAAACAGCAGTTTCATAAAAACAAAACTAACATCATTGCCAAAATCTGAGATGTTGTCTTGTATCTTTAAAATATTGAGGCTCAGTCTTTAGTTCCCAGTATAGTGGATTATCGTGTAAGAATTTCAGTCCTGTAAGCAAATAAAGAAATTTAAGCTCTGTATATTACAAAATACAACGAGTTTTATGATTAACATCTCATGACTATGCCAGAAAGTTTACTCACAAGATCCAGTTGAACCCAATCGTGAATACAGAATAGAATTGTTAGATCACACGTACTAAGCAGAAAAAGAAGCAATCCTCAAAAATACCCACAGTAGCCTCAGGACACACTAATAAGAAGCTTCACTATAGTTTGGGCAGCTGTTTACTTTATTGGTTGCCGGTACAAAACCCAGGAATCATTTATTAGGCAGCAGTGGAAGGGAAGAAACGGGAGTGTGGTTCTTACTGGAGCAAATCCAACAAAGGGCTGTGGAGATGAGTAAGGCACAAAAGCATCTGACAGACAGAATCACAGAATCATTAAGATTGGAAGAGACTTCCAAGTCCCTAAGTCCAACTATCAAATCAACCCCACTGTGCCCACTAAATAATGTTTTCAAGTGCCAGATCTACACATTTTTTGAATCCCTTCAGGGATGGTGACTCTAGTCCCTCCCTAGACAGTCTGTTCCAATCTCTGACCACTCTTGCAACGAAGACATTTTTCCTAATGTCCACCTAAACCTCCCCTTAAACAACCTGAGGCCATTTCCTCTTGTTCTGTCACTACTAACTTTGGAGAAGAGACTGACTCCCACCTCTCCGCACCCTCCTTTCAGGTAGTACAAAGTGTGATAAGGTTTCCCCTCAACCTCCTAAACCAAACTAAAGAACCACAGTTCCCTCAGCAGCTCCTCATAAGACCTGCCCTCCAGACCCTTCACTAGCAAGTGAACTCGAGAAAACTCTGACTGTTCAGCCTGGAGATGGCACAAGGGTATCTTACCCATGGCTATCAATACCTGGTGGGAGGGACTGAAGATGGAGCGAGACTCTTGCTAATACTGACCAGGAAAAGGACAAATACACTTAAGCATTTAATGGAAACCATGTACAGTGGTGCTTTGCACAAGCTGAATGAGTACTCAGCTGGTAATTACTTCCAAATATTTTTAAAATAATCTCTGTCAACTGATGTGTCAACACATTTTGAAATCAAAATTCACTGTAAAAGAAGAAGGACCGGTATATTCTGTGCCTGTATAGCATCTAGCACATGCTGCGTGTTTCTGGTTCACAAGTCAAGCTCCTACGTGTCACTATGATACAAACCAGTCACCGAGGAAAAGCATATTAAAGACAAAAAACATGACTCTCTAACAAAAGGCCTCAGAGTAGTAGTCTGTCAGTGAATAAAACACCAAAGCATATGCAGAACCCTTCCTCTAGTGTCAAACACTTTTACATTTCCCATCAGTATCAGATTACCCTGACACCTGCTTCATATTAATCATTTCTCGTTAATTAGACCAACTAGCAGATACAGCACAGCTGAAAATACACAGTATGTGTATGCTGAAGCCAATATTCACTAATGATTCATGGAAATGAAGGGGTTTCCTCTTTGTTTTAAAAAGAGGGTATTTTCAATGCCATTTCTTTATAGTTCTCCTTTGAAACAGTGATTGCAAGAAATAAACTGCTTTTTGCCACCATCCCGTTTTTCAGCTAGGGGAAGTGGAAATATACTGACAACTACTCAGCACAATTCTAAATACAGCCTCATGTATATCAGAGAAAGCTCCATCCCCATTCTGTTCAAACAGCTGCAACCCAGTAAGCAATTTACGTATGATGGAGAGGAAAAAAAATCAATCCTTTAAGTAGGTGGACTGGTATGGAGGATTCGCTTCTCTTTCCCAGTTCTTATCAAAAGAATTGTAAAAAACCTGGATTTCAAGTTTTCTACAGGCCCCTTTGGGAACTGTAAGATTCCCTCTCCTAACAGTAAGGAAGTTCGTTCCATTTCTCTCATGTGTATCTGTTCTGTATTTAACAAGAAGCCCCTGCCACTGCTATGGCTCATCTCTGCATTAGCTGGACTAATGCTACTTCTCAATTTTCCAATGGCAGATTCTGTGGCCATTCTGCTCAAACAGGGATAACATACCTCAGAATGGTCACTGAAACAGCAATTTCCTACTCTTCCATGTAGGTATACAGCTCCTGCAACATCAACAGAGCTTACAATGAAACTATCCGGATTTATTAGCAGGTCTGCTATTTCCTCGTTCAATTTTTCCTGAGTGGCACAGACTGAAAAGGCAATTTACGTTTCTTTGTTCACCACAACTTCACTGGATTTTGAGAAATGTATACATTTATTTGACTGATGGAAAGACTAAGAGAACAACCTGAATTTGGACTGAGTCTTTTTTCTAATAGTCAGAATAAGCTTCATACCACTCCTCAGCTTCATGGCCATAGTAGGTCCTGTGCTTATCTGCAGTTGTTTTCTCTCCTTTCTTCCTCTCCCACCAGTTTCACCAACTTTCACAAACCCTTTTCCCCTGGCTTCTGCTTCCATCTGCAAGCTGGGAAAATCAGCAGCCCTACTGCAGGACTGCACAGACAGTACTGGTCTCTAAATCACTACAATGTAGGCAGAAAAGCACAGAGATAGGAAATAAACACCACGGTTGTTTTTGTATTTTCATAACACCTTGTACCATGCTTCTAAACACTGACTTCCCAAAGCCTTTATATTTACAAACATGGCAGTGCTTAGCAGTGTAGTTACAGATGTGCCTTGAATTGTGATTTTGAAATCCTCAGCTGTAGAAGTACAAGTCTATTATTGACAGAGGCTGCTGGTGTGGAATGCTGAATGCCAAAATTCCAGTCTGGATGCTCCCCTGAATCTCAGGAGGTGAGTAAATGATCACTAAGATCAACATCAGTTAATTCTGAGTAAGGCTTCTGTAGTTTGAATTTCATGTAGCTTACATGGTTTACCAGTGAGTGAGGTGCAGACTCAACAATCCAGGCACACAAAACCCAAGGAAGTATCCTGTATACATGATACCAATGTGCTTTTCTACACAGAACTGTACATCTATGCAGCTTCAGCAATTTTCAGACCAGATACCCTACACAGATTACCAATGAAGTCATTAACATGTAAATGCATTTGTCTCTGAAAAAAACTGGCATAGTTTAGAAGTAAAAAATTTTGTCCTCTTTGCAAAACAATTTAATATATGAAGACCTGATGCTCCACCAGAGAAAATAACTTTAAACCAAATAAATTTCCTTTGATCAAATAACTTGAAATACCAGGACTAGGATATACCCTGCTCTGGGTAAACACACAGTAACAGTCTGGATCAGCTGTGCCAGCTCCGAACTCGGTTTGGACCCTGTTCTCATACATCTCCATGACAGCAGGTATAACTATCATAAATGAGATACAAAATATTTATTAATTTTAATTAATTTTATTAATTACTCTACATGACTTTCATGCTTCCAGCCCCACCGAGAGATAACCTGACTGAATTTGCTCAGGATCAGTACAAGAGAGGTGATTTCTTCACACTGAAGGCACTGAGACAGTGGACCAGACTGCCCAGGGAGGTTGTGGCTGCCCCCTCCCTGAAAGTGTTCAAGGCCAGACTGTTTGGGGCCTTGAGCACCCTGGTCTAGTGAGGGGTGTCCCTGCTCATGGCAAGGGGGTTAGAGCTAGATGATCTTTAAGGTCCCTTCCAACCTGAACCATTCACATGTATGAATCTATTAATTTCTTGCTTAAAAATACAAAGCCTTGATGGCTTTTTAGAAGAGCTAGATGCATTCAGAGCAATCTCCTGGAAGAAACCTCAAAGAGCCCATGCAAATCTCTGAGATGTGTGTTTCCTAATTTCAGAACGATGACTAGTAAAAGATTTGATGGTTATTTAGCAATACTTTAAAATATATTTACTAAAATACCTCTAAATTTGCTCTTTTTCACATAAAAACCTTTTTGCGGTTTCCTGGTAAGAGGCATACAGAGAACAGGATGGCAGAAGTGGTTCTCCATGTTGTGAGAACACTGCAAAACTCCAAACCATGCACCACTGGGCAATACAGCAAAAAAACCCTGTTACAGACTATCGGACAGCCTAGCTCATAGAGGTGAGTAATTTCTACTACCTTATAATGCAGAGAATCCAAAACATCTGCACAGAGCTAAAGTTGCCTAAACACTGCCTTTTGCATCATAGAGAATTAATCTCTATTTGTCAGTACTGAAGCTTGCTGTCCTTGTCCCATTTTGTCAATTGAATAGGGAAGTAAGTGAACACATGAAACATACTAAAGATGTAGAAAAGATTTATTCATATCAGAGTAAATCCAACATAAAGCAACATATGAGGTGAGTTACAGTGCAGCAAGGCAAGCCCCATGTTTGCAGAAAAGAAAGGATTCCCCAACACTGATGTAATTATCGTCGCTGGAGATTCATTTTTGTTTTCTCCAAGGCTGTTATCAGGTGCAATCACTGACCAAGCTCCTAACTTCCACATATTACACACATTATTAAAATGGCTCTGTGAATGCCACAGCCATAAATGAGATAGCAGGTGGGAAACGAGTTGATCAGAGCGAAGCCAGGTTTTTCTCTGAGGCCCCTTCTTCCCTGCTGGAGATAGGTCAATTCTCATGTGTTTCTAAATTACAAGCTGATATGGAGTCAAGCAACATGTTAAACTTGCTCTGACTTTGGACACACGAGCAATGTGGCAGGATGTCTGGAAATAAATACAGCAGTGACAAAGCGCCAGCGGCATTACGTGTGCCACTACAAGAACTGTAAAGACTGTGCACTAACACCGCCCAGAACACGCTCAGCCATCTCACGATATTCAGAGCAGTGCACACACTGGAGCAGCCCAATCCAAGAAATTCTCAACAAACATCTCAAATACCCTAACCTTCAAGAGATTTTATTGATAGAGGAACTAATTTCAACCACTACACTGAGGCACCTTTCAGTACAGTGTGTAAGGTCACCATGGTGCTGTTTGATGTGAAACCTAAAGAACATTCAGGACTGTTTTGCCACGCATTGTGAGGAACAATTCTGGGGGCCCAGCGTGCAGTTTTCCTTTGCTTAGTAAGCCTGAGAATTGAACGTACAAACCAACCCATGCTGCAGAACTGGAGATACACTGACAAGCCAGCATAGAATAGGAAGGTTCCTCATTAAAGTGCACCTTGCTCTGGGAACTGGAATCTAGTCAATTTAAAACAAGTTGCCAAGTTAGATCTGGCAAATCACACCACTAAACAGGCAGTGTTCTGTGGTTTTGCGGGAAAGGCAACTTATGGTGGCTCAGTTCTCATGAAATGAATTTTCAGCACCAACATTGTTCCTTTGTTACTCAGAGAATTTCCAGATCCTACAATACCTTGCCCCTATTCTTACAAGTGCACACACAAACAGAACCAATAAACCATGTTTAATTCAACACAGCATTTCTTTCTCTATAAACAAAGAGCACTTGATTTAGTGTCTCTAAATGCAACCGAGCCTTTTCCTATCCTGTTGCCATTTAAGCCAAAGCAAGGCCATTGGGTCCAACCTTCCTGCTCAAGCAGGACACAGGTGACTGAAAAGCATAACCACCTAAAAACCTAAATCAACTCCACAAAACCTTATCTAGGCGGGTCTGAAACATCTCCAGAGAAGGGGACTCCACAACCATTAATAACCCTTACTGTAAAGAAGTTTTTGCTCATATCGAGGTGAAACTTGCTGTGTTCAAGCTTGCATCCATTACCCCTTGTCCTGCCTGATGCCATTGAAAGGAAAGTACTCATTTGTTCTTGGCACCCAGCTGTCATGGATTTATACACAGTAATAAATCCCCTAGTAGCTTTCTTATGTCTAAACTAAAAAGTCCCAGTTCTCTCAATCTCTCTTCATAAGGCAGTTGTTCCAGAACCCCAGTCATCCTCATAGCTCTGTGCTGAACTCTCTCACTTAATTCTCTATCTGTCTTGAATTTCAGAGACCAAAACTGGACACAGTGTTCCATGCGATGCCTCATTAAAACAGATTAAAGGAACAGAATAACTTCCCTTGGTCTGCTAGACACACTCCTCTTGATCCATCCCAACACCCTGTTGGCCTTCTTGACCACAGGGGCAATTGCTGATCCATTTTTAGGTGGTTATCTACAAAAACTCCAAGATCACTCTCCCCACGGGTGCTCTCTAGCTGGTCACTACCAGTACGACCTGTATTGACGCAGCCCATTATTCCTTCCCAAGTGAGGGATTCTAATGAATTTTTAACAAAACCAAAGGTAAATTCCTCTTAGTCCAACTCTCCAGACCCTCCAAATCTTCTTGAATAGTTAACAGCAACTAGGGGAATCAGCCAATCCACCCAGTTCAGCATCATCAGTAACCTTANTTTAGGTGGTTATCTACAAAAACTCCAAGATCACTCTCCCCACGGGTGCTCTCTAGCTGGTCACTACCAGTACGACCTGTATTGACGCAGCCCATTATTCCTTCCCAAGTGAGGGACTCTAATGAATTTTTAACAAAACCAAATGTAAATTCCTCTTAGTCCAACTCTCCAGACCCTCCAAATCTTCTTGAATAGTTAACAGCAACTAGGGGAATCAGCCAATCCACCCAGTTCAGCATCATCAGTAACCTTACTGAGTAGACACTTTATTCCATCATCAATATCATTAATGATGATAACTGAACAGCACTGGGCCCAGGACTGATCCCTGGGGGACACCACCAGTTATGAGCTTCCAGACTCTGCACCGTTAATCACCACTCTCTAGGCTCTGTTGCATGGCCAATTCGTAACCCAATTCACAATCTGATTATTGATCCCACAATTCCTAAGCTTGGTGACAAGGATGTTATGGGGGACTGTATCAAAAGATAAGATCAATGCAGACCACATCAACTGGTCTTCCATCATCCACCCATTTAGTTAAAACATCAGCATTTCTTCTTTGTAAACCCACGCTGACTGCTCTTGACTACTCTCATATCCTTTATATTCATAGAGATGACCTCTAGAATGAACTGCTCCATCACTTTTCCAGGGATGGAGGTGAGACTGAATGGTCTATAGTTGCTTGGATCTTCCTTTGTACCTTTTTTGAAGACCAGGGTAACATTAGCTTTCCTCCAGTACTCAGGTACTTCTGTTGACCAGGATTTCCCAAGAATGATGGAGAATGGTTTAGCAACAACACTAGCTAGCTCTCTCAACAGTCTTGGTTGCGTCTCATCAGGATCCATCAACTTGTTTATGTTGAATTTGTATAGGTGATCTTTGATTCACTCATTAACTGTCAGAAACTCATCTGCTTTTTCACAAGTTATCTTACATGTCTTCAGAGGCTGGAGTCCAAGGGAGCTACTCATGGGAGTAAAAATTGAAGCAAAAAACTGGAAGGCAATTCTGCCTTCCCTGTGCCACCAATTATCAGGACTTCCACCTCATTAAGCAGCGAGCCCACACTTCCTTTATTCTTGCTTTTACTATTAATACATTTATAGAACACCTTCTTAGTCTCTAACTTCCCTAGCTAATTTTTCATTTGTTACCCGAAACATTCTTCTCCCACCGTCTACAGAGAAAACATACATCATTTCAGAAATTACTTGAAATTTGAGAATCAGCATTAAAAAACCAAAACAATTACTTGTCTGAGTAATGAAATAGTCACCTATCTTTGCAATAAATATATCTAATGGAAACGAAATCGCAGTACATGGTATTTCTGTTATTGATTTATACACAACATACCTAGCATTATCAGCACTAATTCCAGCGGTATTTTCAGGGAGATTTAATTCTTGAATCGTTGCAAAGCCATGTATCTCCCCAAATATATCTCCCCAAATTTCTATCCAATTTCTGTTCCAAGTCTCTATTTTTTTGCTAATATATTAGAACACATTCAGTAATCAGTAAGCAAGTCTTACGCACTATTAATGTGGTGTTAGCAGTAACCGACAAGCAGTGCTGGAAACAATCACACCCACCCCATCAAACCCTGCCTTTGAGTATCCTAAGTTGTTAAACACTTTATAAATCAAATGCTGACATTAATTAGAACAAGCAGTGAAGAAAGGCAAGAACAGCTTTCTGACACTGCAAATGTAGCTGTCAAAAAACATTCTCTGAAAAAATTATTAATGTAATTTAAACTTTGCTAGCACAAGAACAAGTTAGTCTACTAATGCCTGAAAGATAAAGGAGAGAATCGCTAACTTCTATTTTTACTTTCTTGAGTGTAATAATTCCATAAGGTAACAGACCACCCGTTTAGAGCCTTCGTAAGAGTCTGCAGTAGCACGCGAAGCACATACACACATTGCTTACCTAAGGAAAAATGCTGGACTGAAGGAAAATAGTCCAACGTGTATGTCGCTACATCGCTACAGAGGGAACAATCACCAATTGTTTAAAACAGCAGATGCAATTTTGCCTCCTTAATTTGCAAATGCTTAGTCTGTGTAAATGGTTTCTGGAATANATTTTTAGGTGGTTATCTACAAAAACTCCAAGATCACTCTCCCCACGGGTGCTCTCTAGCTGGTCACTACCAGTACGACCTGTATTGACGCAGCCCATTATTCCTTCCCAAGTGAGGGACTCTAATGAATTTTTAACAAAACCAAATGTAAATTCCTCTTAGTCCAACTCTCCAGACCCTCCAAATCTTCTTGAATAGTTAACAGCAACTAGGGGAATCAGCCAATCCACCCAGTTCAGCATCATCAGTAACCTTACTGAGTAGACACTTTATTCCATCATCAATATCATTAATGATGATAACTGAACAGCACTGGGCCCAGGACTGATCCCTGGGGGACACCACCAGTTATGAGCTTCCAGACTCTGCACCGTTAATCACCACTCTCTAGGCTCTGTTGCATGGCCAATTCGTAACCCAATTCACAATCTGATTATTGATCCCACAATTCCTAAGCTTGGTGACAAGGATGTTATGGGGGACTGTATCAAAAGATAAGATCAATGCAGACCACATCAACTGGTCTTCCATCATCCACCCATTTAGTTAAAACATCAGCATTTCTTCTTTGTAAACCCACGCTGACTGCTCTTGACTACTCTCATATCCTTTATATTCATAGAGATGACCTCTAGAATGAACTGCTCCATCACTTTTCCAGGGATGGAGGTGAGACTGAATGGTCTATAGTTGCTTGGATCTTCCTTTGTACCTTTTTTGAAGACCAGGGTAACATTAGCTTTCCTCCAGTACTCAGGTACTTCTGTTGACCAGGATTTCCCAAGAATGATGGAGAATGGTTTAGCAACAACACTAGCTAGCTCTCTCAACAGTCTTGGTTGCGTCTCATCAGGATCCATCAACTTGTTTATGTTGAATTTGTATAGGTGATCTTTGATTCACTCATTAACTGTCAGAAACTCATCTGCTTTTTCACAAGTTATCTTACATGTCTNCTATAGTTGCTTGGATCTTCCTTTGTACCTTTTTTGAAGACCAGGGTAACATTAGCTTTCCTCCAGTACTCAGGTACTTCTGTTGACCAGGATTTCCCAAGAATGATGGAGAATGGTTTAGCAACAACACTAGCTAGCTCTCTCAACAGTCTTGGTTGCGTCTCATCAGGATCCATCAACTTGTTTATGTTGAATTTGTATAGGTGATCTTTGATTCACTCATTAACTGTCAGAAACTCATCTGCTTTTTCACAAGTTATCTTACATGTCTTCAGAGGCTGGAGTCCAAGGGAGCTACTCATGGGAGTAAAAATTGAAGCAAAAAACTGGAAGGCAATTCTGCCTTCCCTGTGCCACCAATTATCAGGACTTCCACCTCATTAAGCAGCGAGCCCACACTTCCTTTATTCTTGCTTTTACTATTAATACATTTATAGAACACCTTCTTAGTCTCTAACTTCCCTAGCTAATTTTTCATTTGTTACCCGAAACATTCTTCTCCCACCGTCTACAGAGAAAACATACATCATTTCAGAAATTACTTGAAATTTGAGAATCAGCATTAAAAAACCAAAACAATTACTTGTCTGAGTAATGAAATAGTCACCTATCTTTGCAATAAATATATCTAATGGAAACGAAATCGCAGTACATGGTATTTCTGTTATTGATTTATACACAACATACCTAGCATTATCAGCACTAATTCCAGCGGTATTTTCAGGGAGATTTAATTCTTGAATCGTTGCAAAGCCATGTATCTCCCCAAATATATCTCCCCAAATTTCTATCCAATTTCTGTTCCAAGTCTCTATTTTTTTGCTAATATATTAGAACACATTCAGTAATCAGTAAGCAAGTCTTACGCACTATTAATGTGGTGTTAGCAGTAACCGACAAGCAGTGCTGGAAACAATCACACCCACCCCATCAAACCCTGCCTTTGAGTATCCTAAGTTGTTAAACACTTTATAAATCAAATGCTGACATTAATTAGAACAAGCAGTGAAGAAAGGCAAGAACAGCTTTCTGACACTGCAAATGTAGCTGTCAAAAAACATTCTCTGAAAAAATTATTAATGTAATTTAAACTTTGCTAGCACAAGAACAAGTTAGTCTACTAATGCCTGAAAGATAAAGGAGAGAATCACTAACTTCTATTTTTACTTTCTTGAGTGTAATAATTCCATAAGGTAACAGACCACCCGTTTAGAGCCTTCGTAAGAGTCTGCAGTAGCACGCGAAGCACATACACACATTGCTTACCTAAGGAAAAATGCTGGACTGAAGGAAAATAGTCCAACGTGTATGTCGCTACATCGCTACACAGGGAACAATCACCAATTGTTTAAAACAGCAGATGCAATTTTGCCTCCTTAATTTGCAAATGCTTAGTCTGTGTAAATGGTTTCTGGAATAACATTAGTTATTAGGAGAAACAGTTGTCTGACTTACAGACATAAAAATCAAAAGGTATGTGTTCTTGTAACACTGTCCTTTATAATCTCCTCTCCACGCCATCACATACTCTAACAATGCACCTCAGATGTGATCCAGGCAGTAATTCCTGAACAAACTGCCTGGCAGGTTGGTGAGAGTTGTGTATGTGTTGTACAGGTCAGCACACCAAGCTTGTTGATTTTAAGTAACCTTTACATTAGCTTTCACAGAGCCCAAAGGGAATAGGAGCTACTGAGACGAGCAAGCCATAATCAAAACAGAGTGAAGATAATGTCTTCAGAGTCTGAAACAGTATTTTTCAACACTTCTCAACTTAGAAATAGTGGACAAAAAGAAGTTCTATTCAGTCAACAGTGTTCAGTGCTTTACTAACCTATCTTACCTCAGCTACTCTATTGTCAAGAATGAAGTTGCAGACAGTCTAAGAGAAACCTGTGTACGCACTGTAATTCCACCTGAGCACAACCATTACAGAAAGCTGCTGTTGCCAATATAAAACATTCAGCATGTATTCTGCAAATTATTTTGTTAAGGTAAACAATGGGTACCAGCAGGAAGATTTTGGAAATAAGTTACAAAACCTCAATTTTTAGTGTGTATTCATGTAATGATAGATTACTAGGAGAGACTAGAAATAACACCTCTGTAGCCTTATTTTGCAGAACTGAAAAAAATAACCTATTTCCCTCTCATATCGATGCTTCTCAACACAGAAGGACTAGAAGTCACCTCAGACAAATAGTTTCAGTCTCTTCATGACATAACCTCCACCAACAAGCTGTGGCTTCTTGCACACATAAAGGGAAACTCTCACTTCAGTGTCGTTCACTACCGCACCTTAAAGAATAAATCAAACTAAATATATAACATTGCAGTGTACCTGCAGAAGAAATCCACACTTGTTTTCTTCAATACAGGTACAACACACATCTCAAAGCAACCAGCTGCCACCAGAAATGTTAAAAATTACTCAGGGAAACAAGCCTCTTCAAGCAAAAGCAGCTGACGCGCTGAAAATAGAGCTACCCATCTTTTTTGTACTGGCCAGCACTTTGCCAAAACAACAAGGTTCTTCCTCATAGCACGACCTAATAAAAATCGAATCTCCTATTTCCCCCTCATGGGGGATGGGAGGACAAAGCTAAAACTTTTCAATCTGAATTGTTTTCTTTTTGTTTTCTACAGATTTTTCCCCCCAATGCTTTCAGTTTTCGTTTTGTTTCTAATATCACTCTTACAGAAGAGATACTCTATTCACATTAACCAACCTCTTTTTTTTTTCAACTAAGACTCTAAAGACACTCATATTCAATGACAGAAGCTACAGAAAGAGGCAACAGTACTTTTAATTACGTACAAATTACCTATTGTTTCCATCTTCTAATTGCCGTTTTATCTACACATGAGCATGTTATAAATCCATTCTATCACGAGCTCCTTATAAAGAAAAAATGTGCTCTTTGAAATAAGAAAAAAATCATAAAATTAACTCCACGACTGCTGTAGTTTTGAAGAGAATGTTAGCCAATTACATCATATGTGTTCTAGAAGAGAAAATAAGATCACTATTTTCATTCTATTTTTTAATCCGTGAAAAAACAAGCACTTTATTTTCCCCTCTTTCTCACCTATGTAATTGTAGCCTGTACGGAATTCTAGCTTGAACATTTGCCACAGGGTCACCTTCAAAACAACAGGAACAAACAGAAGCCCTGGAAGAACACAGCTCCTCTATGTAAGTCAAAATGCCTGCAAAAGAAATAAAATCCTACATCTCCTATTAACTAAGCACTTACAGTGGAATGTGAAGTGGCCACACATGCTATACATAGGAAAGCTGAGCTGACAGTGGTGTCCGATACTCACACTGCCAGTTCTTACTCTTCCATGTCTCAAAAAAACACAAGGAGGCTGCGGTGAGCAATAGTGTACCTAGCCCTGAAGGAAACTCCTTCAAGACAGGAGGAAGGTTAAGAAGGTTCAGAGCCATCCTAAAAGGTAAAGAACATAATGAACATAAACTGTTAACAAACTGACAATGATTCTCTGATGCACTGTTATTAAATACAGTAACACATTTACTTCATTAGAGATATTAATAACCATAATTCAGGTACAGACTAGGGTCAAACCACAAAACAGACACAACATGATTTTGTCCAGAGCTAAGGAAGAGACCAAACTCAAGTTACAGAGCCCTGACTGCTTAATAGGAGGAAGAGCCTTGGTGTGATGGTTGGGGAACTGAAGAATTTACATGAACTCCCACTCAGGGCACAGCACTCACTCGCTGTTTACAGCTACGGGTTTTTCAGAAATCCCACTGAATGCTGCACTGTTCAACAGCTTAGAGAGGAAAAATGAGTTACCACCCTTAACCGTGGAAGTTCATGATCTGCAGTATGTGATAGCAAAACTGCTGCAGCCAGTAATGCTGTGCTTTCACAAGCCACAATGTCTATTCAGTCATTGCCAGCAGGTAACAGTTCTCATAGCCAAGTTAAACCCTCTGCAAAAAATACAGCTTAAAATGTTTTTACTGCAATCTGTTCTACTTCTGTATTCCTTCTCTCTGTTAAATAATTTGTGAAATCCTTTCAGGTACTACCCAGTAGCAGTTTGGCCAAGGATAACCTGATGGTGTTGGCTATGGCAGCCCTCCTGGCTCATATCCGTCTGCAAGTGCAGCCTGACATTATTTAGCAGTGCTGCTGCCAGCCACTGCTCCAGAGCTACTGCTGAGGGACAGTACACGCAGAAGCTACAGAGCACATGTGACCAAGCAACGCTCACAGCCATCATCATGCGATTGTGCACACCCACCACTTCAGTTAATGGCAGCACCAAGATACAAAGCTGCCAAAGCATACAAGCACACTGATGTGCCACATTATTCCTATATATGTAAGTATCTTCTTAGCAGAAGAAAAGTTAAGAACTCCTCTCCCTCAGACACATCACACTGCATTACTTACAACTTCACATGTGTCACAGCTTGGTGAGTTACTAAACGCTGGCTGAAGCCTTAGTTGCCTAGGCGTGGTACAGTTCTCTTAATGCTAAAGGACACAAACCAGAATTTTTTCTCTAACAAAGACAATCTGCAGTGCTTAAAGAAATGGTCCTGCTGAGGCAGAAGGTTCCTACAAACAGGACATTGCTCTCTATTAACCACAATATCCGTAACACAACTCAATCTTCTACGCTTTGAAATACTGTTACCAGATGCAGCGTAGGGGGTGACGCATCATACAAAACCTCTCTCTGCAGGACTCAGAAAGAGTTAAACCAAATCCTGAAATGTAGCAGAAAAGTGGACTGTTTTGCTTAAACAGAAATCTGAGTGCCATTCAAAAAAGTAAATAAATCCATAAAACTGACAAATCTGAAGAAAATCCTAGAGTAAAAAGAAAGGATATGCTACAAGAACTGAAGAAAGACTAGTAGTTCATGTATCCTATCTTCTCATTCAGTAGACAACAGGGAATTTCTGAATGCCTTTCTGAACTAAAACTGAAGAAATCTATGACTGTTAAGCCCAAAATTTCTCTCTGAAGCCCAAACTCTAGTATTGTTGCTGCCACTGACAAGAAGTTTATCTAAACTATTGCACTTACCGGTTACAGTAGAATAATCACTCTGTCTTCCTGCTAAAACAATCTAAATCAGACCCAAAAGCATCATCTTCCCAGCATGAAGAACCTTTTTGAATAATTTCTTTGAGAAAATTTACCTAGAATTGGGGTTGTTCATAAACTTCCTAGGCAAATCTTTCATAGCACAACCTCTCACTGTACCAAAGCGCTGCCTAAGAGCAAGCAACTAGGGAAACCTATTTTACAGTCAGCTCAGATCCAACTGATTAATTACATAAATGAGAAAAGGGAATGAAGCACAGGGAATTTGCTGTTTGTTTTGCCAGAAGCTCATAAAAAGAGAGCAAGAATAATTTGTTCGGTAACATTTAGGTACTTGTACAGAAAACAAACTACAGCTGTAATCCTCTACAGCTCTCACCATCTCATTCTCAGCTTCCCAAAACATCATCCTGATTGCCATGTTTTGGGGTTTTTTTATAAAATCTAAAGCCAACCAGATTAGCATCATCTTGAAAATAAAGACCTTTGCTGCAAGCCTGGTTGTCCTAAGCTGGACATCCATAAATCCATGGGCTGCAACAGGATGCACCAAGAGTGCAGAGAGTGCTGGCAGCTGCTTTTATCAGGCCATTTTCCATCATCTTTGAAAGGTCATGGAGAACAGGAGAGGTGTCTGAGGGCTGGAGGAAGGCCAGTGCCACTCCAGTCTTCAGGACAAGCAAGAAGGATGGCTCAGACAGGCTGGTTATTCTCACCTCCATCCCTGGGAAGGTGATGGAGCAAATTCTTTTGGATGCCATCTTGAACCATCTGGAAGAGAAGAAAGTTATTGGGAATGGTCAGCATAGATTCATCAAGAGGAAGTCATGCTTGACCAATCTGGCTGATACATAAGGGGGGAGCAGCAGATGTTGTCTACCTTGATTTGACCGAGGCTTTGACACCATCTCCTGTAAGAGCCTAATTAGGAAACTCATGCAGAACAAGTTAGATGAGTGCACAGCGAGGTAGATCAAGAGTTTGTTGTGTGACAGAGCAAAGAGAGTATCACAGTAATCACCACTGGTGCAGAGTGTTCCCCAGAGGTCAGTACCGGGTCTGGTCTCATTCAATATATTCATCAATAGCCTGGGTAAGGTGAAAAGAGTGCACCCTCTGCAAGTTTTCAGATGATGCAAAGCTGGGAGGAGGAACTGACACACCAGAGGGCTGTGCTGCCATCCAGCGTGTCCTGGGTAGGCCAAAGAGTCTAGGCTCAACAGGAGCAAATGTAGGGTCCTGTACCTGGGGAGGAACAACCACATGCATCAACATGGGTTTGAGGTAGCCCTGTTAGAGACAAGCTCTGAGGAGAAAGATCTTGAAGTCCCAGCAGAGAGTGAGTTGATCATGAGTCAGCAACGTGCCCTTGTGGCTAAGCTGGCCAACTGTATTCTGCAGTGCATGAAGAAGAGCATGGCCAGCAGGCCAAGCAAGGCTCTCCTTCCCATCTTCTCTACCCCTCTAGAATACTGCATCCAGTTCCAGGCTCCCAAGTTCAAGAGAGACAGGGAGCTACTGGGGAAGAGTCTGAAAGAAAGCAATGAAAATTACAGGGGGGCTGCAGCATTTCCCTCTTAGAAGGAAAAGTTGAGAGAACTGGGTCTATTTAGCCTTATCTACATCTATAAAGCTGTAAAGAGGATTGAGCCAAAGTGTTTTCAGTAGTGCCCAGTGACAGGACAAGGGGCAAGGACACAGCTTGATTATCTCAAGAGGTCACTTCCAACTTCCAACAATTCAGTGATTTCTTCTCTTTGCTGCCTATGTGTTATGGTTTAAATTTTCTTTTGTGCTTATCTGCAAAGGAAAAAAACATCTCCATCCCTATCTCACTCCCCCTCAGCAAAACTGGAGCTGGGAGGGGCAGGGCAAGCCACCCTCCCCCAGTGAATCTGGAGCTGGGAGGGGACAGGAGAAAAAGTTTCCCTTTAAAAACCAGAATTGATTCCATTTTCACTTGCTTCTCCTGGAACTCCACTCTCTGCTACGACCCAAGGCTCGAACTCTGTGAGCAAGACCCCCATGCCCATCTGTGCCCAGGCATGTTAATTTACTGAAGAGAAGAAAAATCAGCTTTTGTCATGGCTTCTCACTGAGAAAGGCTGAAAACGCTTGAGTAAGCGGGATAACGAAGTACTGAGGGGCGTTTCTTTTCAGCTGGCTTAACAGTCCATGCAAGAAGCTGAAAGGACTTGTAACATGTAAACCCATAGCAGAATGTCAGGAAACTGGGGTTTGAAGTGTGCCGGAAGGGGCTTCACCCTTTTGCTGCAATGTGTGCATGTCCCTTTTCCCCTCAGGGATTTGTCCTGAAGCCAAAGGCTGCTGCAATTTTTCCTCAGAGTCTGCAATGGCATTGTGACACATTTTCTGTTTGGTTCGCTTTCACTTGCTTGGGAATTTTTTCTTCCTGTTCTCAGATACAGGTTTAATAAAGCCCTTCTGTTTCCCCAGGCTGCTTCATTGCCTGATGGACTCTACAAGAGCTGGTTTGGTATGTTTAAGATTGCAGGCATCAACCCAAAACAGACCCCTAGAGATCAGGCTGCCTTTTGTTTTATCCCAGAACAATATGGAATGAAACAAGCAATGCAGAGCTTCGACACTATAATGTTCCCTGTGTCTTCCCAAAAAACACTAGCAGTCCTGACCCTCCTCAGTTCTCCACTTCTCCCCTCCCAAAGGTTCTGACAGTTTTCCATCACCTCTGGACTATGAAATGAAAATAACGCCAGTAAAACATCTGGCAGTTTTTAAAATATTGTGGAGTATTTTATCATTAAAATTTCTTCTGAACAACAAAAAATCCCTGCTGAACAAGCAGATGCACTTCATCATGGAAACAGGATAAATTGCTGGTGTTTACAGACAGCAGAGATGTCCCAGTGCTTACATGAAAGATTTAACTACTTTATTTATACGTTTTCCCACCTTTCTGACTGAAATCAGCTTTACTCTACAAATGTGCTTTCTTTAAAGCAGTAAAGGTACTTAGCTTGGACACAAACAGAGAAGAATCTACTATACATCTTCCTGGTGTCAAGAAGCAGCCAGGAATCTGCAGAGAGCAGGCGTGGGCGAAAGCCAAGTGTCTGTAGGCTCTGGGCGAATCAAAGGCTGCAGCAATGGCTGCAGCATAACCACCCACCGAAGTGTTATCAGAAAAGAGCAGCAGCTGAGTCACAGTGCTGACTTTCACCTAGGAAAGGGATTTTCTCTAAGCTCAGATACATTTACTCTGACGATTAATTTTTCAGAGGATTGAGTTTCCAGCATTTTGAGGTCTAGTTTTAGGAATTTATAAAAGCACATCCTTATTCCCATGTGAATGGTTAATGTTGCCCTTCCCTTTTCCCCCAATACCTCTACTGAGGATTTTGCCAAAATCCAGGGATGAAATAAAATGCATTTTAAAAAAAAATAAGTGGAAACTTCCAGGCCCACTAATCCCACACAGCTCTGTTTCATAAGAAAGAACACATTTACCTGCACTCAGCTTCTTTTCTGATACAGCACAAACACCCACAATGTTACATTAACCACAAACGTCTTCAACCTTGATATCAGGTCCAAACTGAGCAATTCTATGACATAACTACTGTAGCAGAACCCACTACATCAGGAAGGTGGTGAATCTCCTCTGTTTGCTACAATGGAAGAGGTTTTGTCTCTGCAGCTGTCACCTATCAGGAAGGCAGGGTCACCTTTCCTGCAATTTTTTTTGCAAATGGCAAGGTAAGTAAAAGGAAAAACCTCCCGAGGCAAGGCTCAGAACTGCAGGAATTATACCGTTATGGGCAAATAAAAGCCTTTTTTTTTTTTTTAAGCCAAATGAACAAAATCTACTCTTTGCTACCCAAAGCCCTTTATCATTCTAGGACAGTTAGCATAAGAAAACAAGGCTACAGTCTCATTATAATTACTTAGCTGAAAATTCTATGTCAGTGTTTACATCTCTAATTTTAAATTTGCTGGACTCCCATGGGGATAACTATGTGTTCCTACTCATTCTGGAAGCATTTGAAAAACAGCAAACAAACAGTAAATAATGATGCCACGCAGCAAATGTAATTTTGCTTATTGTTAATTCCATTGCTTTGTACGATGTCACTGTATCACACCAATACTTCATCTTAATTACACAACTTTAGGACTGAAAGCTACAAGTCCTTCCTTCAAACGAAGCGATTCAAACACGCTGTGGTTCACCACTAAAAAAGGTGCAGGCACACACAAGAACTAAACAACTGCAATGACAGAGGGAAGGGTCACACACTGGATTTTAGCTGTGTCTCGGTTTGGGAAGACAGCTATCGGTTAGGGAAACCTGGAGTCTCCCTCAGAATGGAGACTGTCAACCCCCTCCCTCCAGAATACTAAAATTTTTCAATTTAAGGGCTTTCAGGCAAAAGATTTGGGAAAAGGAACAACAATTCTTTACTAAGAACACTAAAAACACCAATAGTACACACAAACAACCAAACCAAAGATGGTCCTAGGGACCCCGACAGAGTCAACCTGACACTCTGTTAGTCAGGGTGGTGGCTGCAGTCCTCCTGGAGCGGTGGATGTGGCTCTCGCTCAGCTCCACGCTGCTGCTGCTGCCGCCGCGCGCGCTTTTCCAAGGGCCGCTTCACGCAGGCGCCGCAGCTTCAGCGGCTCCCGGGGAGCGGCTCCGCGCCGCCGAGCGCCCCCCGCCCCCCTCCTCCTCCTCCGAAGGTTCAGTGGCAGCCATGTGGCTCCTCTCCTCTGCAAAATCCAGTGGAGAGAGGTATCCTAGTGCCCCCGAGTCCCATTCTTATGCAAGAGATAAAATTACACATCTTCTCAACTGCTTTCAACAGATGAGAACAGAATACAAATGTTTATATTCCATAACCCAAGACAAGCTGTCTGGGCAGGCAGCAACTGAGCAGGATTCAGCACAGGTTTGCGAGACCTTAACTGTGCCCTGTGCTGTAGTTGCTAACTCCCAGTCCAGTTTACAGCTTCTACTCCAGCACAGAGCTGTGTTCATCTGAACGTATTACCCTCTCTGTATGTAGATCTTAGCAAACGTGGCTCAAATAGGCAGGTATTCCTGTCTAGGATTAAAGCCTGATGGAATTTCTTAGCTAGACTTCAAATTTTGTAAAAATCTGTGATTTCAGGGAGTTCCCTACATCTCCCCATCAAAGCACTCCTGACTTCGAAGAAAACTGTAAAGTAAAAAAACTAGAATATGGGGCTACCTGCAGTTCCTGTACTTATTATGAAGATCAACTTGCTGTTTCCAATACTTGACCAACAGCCACATTTATCATCTACATCAAGTTTCTCATTCTTGTTGAAATGCATCTTTAACTCAAAGCCCTCCAGCTCACAATTTCATTCTGCTCATGAATTATTCCGAAATGTCTAACACTGCGTGCTGCAAATCAAGAAAACCCTAGTAACAAATAACCAGTTCAGCAAAACCTTGACCTTTTCTGAATGGTAAATAAGCTGTTCACTGTGTTCTCCAGTCTGCCATCAGGGTCCGCTTCTCTAATCTTGGTCTTTACTGCAAAATACAGTAAGCTGCTTACAAGTGTTCCTACCTCTTGCATATGACTCTGTCCTTAATCACAATCAGGAGTCAGATTACAAAATAGTCATTATTAATGTATACTGCTTCCACCTCATGAGTATGCCACAACCTACTTCAGAAATTTGGAACTTGCTCAGTTTGTCTTCTCAAAGCTGAACTGCTAAAACAACTGAAGATGTGCAAAAAGAGCAGAAAAAACTGAAGGAAGTCAATGCCATTTCAAATGCTCCCATGAAAAGATGGTTTCAAGATTCTTCCAGTTATAATTCACACCACTTGAGAATGTTTATTTCTGCATAGTTGTATTTCACTGCAGGGCATAAACTGTGACCAACCTGCTACCGATCTCTGCTTGACTACTGAAACTACCAGATGCTTGTTATACACATGACCCGATATTTAAGAACCATACACATATTTCTTTAATTTTATTCTTTTTCAACACTAAGATCATCACAGGAAATCTGGCAAGTTGTTTGGTTTAAGAAAGTAGAAGACACTGAGATAAACACAAATGAGAGTTAGCAAGATTCTTATTCCAATGTAATACAATACTTCTTTCTTTGATAAATTCTCTCAAAGAGGAAAAGCTAGCTTTACCCAGCAAGAGCACAAGGAGAGAACTCTTAAATGATGACAACTGAAATGCAGGCAATACTGTGGTTGAAATACACAGCAAAGAGGTAATCTATACACGTACTGCATGTACCCCAGCACATCAATGATGCATTGAGTTTATCAATAAGCAGTCATGAAATGTCTTAAAACCCATTGACAGAGCTTGGCAATTTATTCCAGATCAATAAGCCAAATACTTCTAATCACTAAGAGCTGAACAACCAAAGATAAAGAACATTTAAGACTGGAAGAGGGGAAGGGATGAGGAGGGGAAACAAAGGAAAACTGTACTCTGCTAGAAATGTGCATAACAAAATGAACTGAGGGAGCACAGGAAACAACCTATGGCTGTTCAAGCACAGTGTTCAGTTCTCATTTCATAGAATCATAAGGGATTGGAAGGGATCATCTAGTCCAATCCCCCTGCCACAGCAGGATCACCTAGACCAAGTTGCACAGGAACACATCCAGGCAGGTCTTGAATGTCTCCAGAAAAGGAGACCCCACAACAACCCCGGGCAGCCTGTTCCTGTCCTCCATTATGGTTCAGGCTGGAAGGGACCTTAAAGATCATCTAGTTCCAACCCCCTGCAATGAGCAAGGACACCCCCCACTAGACCAGGTTGCTCAAGGCTCCATCCAATCTGGCCTTGAACACTTCCAGGGGGCAGCCACAACCTCCCTGGACAACCTGTTCCAGTGTCTCATCACTCTCATCGTGAAGAACTTCCTTCTGACTTCCAGTCCAAACCTCCCCTCTTCCAGCTTGAAACCATTCCTCCTGGTCCTACCACTCCAAGCCCTTGGAAACAGCCCCTCCCCAGCTTTCCTGTAGCCCCCTTCAGGTACTGGAAGGATGCTATAAGATCCCCCCGCCATCTCTTCTCTCAGACTGTCCCCATAGGAGAGGTGCTCTGGCCCTCCTATCATCCTTGTGGCCCCTTCTCTGGACATGTTGCAACAGTTCAGTATCTTTCCTGTTTTCTGGATTTTTTTTGTATAACCTTCATTTGTATTTATAATGCTATTCCCAACAGGCTCTTGGAAGACTGCAGAAATAAAACAATACAATCCTCACTATTCAAATAGAAAGAAATTACAACAAAGTGATCCACCAATGGCTAAACACAAAATTGCAAGTCTCAAATCATCTGACACCTACATTTTTCCAAGTAAGTGCTATTACTAAAGACAGATGCAGATTTCTCTAAGTGAGTAAGGCTTAAGTCAAACACATGTTTATGGAGAAGGCTTCAGTCAAAACAAAAACACTGGAGGGGAGCTGACTTTTTACCTTTTCTTGAAGACAATACCTGCACTAGCTACGCAGAAGCTTTAGTTTAGAAGTCAGAATGGTACTTCTGAGAAGATGTGCTTGAATCATGGCACGTATCACATTCGCTGGCAGGCAGTTTAAACGTACCACGAAGAATGATGCACACTCCTCAGTCTGGGATGAATTACTCATGTAAAAGTCTACACTGAGTTTTCCTACAACTTCCAACTTCTCCATACAAGGACTTCAGAAAAGAAGAAAAAACAAGCAGGAAAAGCATTTCTTAAGTGAAGTTCCCAATGGACTGTGTCTTTGGCATCCCTATGTGCTGAAGGCTGATGGCTCATAGGAACTATGGAGTGTCACAAGTGGAGCTCTCCCAGCCACAGGGCTGTGCTGAGTCTGCAACAACACTCCAGAAATGTTGTCTAGTGAATGTTTTTATTTGCTCATAAAAGCTTTGGTTTTTTTTAAGTACTAACTTTAATCTACAGCCAGAAATTTGTGACCAGCATGTCAGAAATTTTTCCTTTCTGCAATAAAAGGTGACAAATTCTAGATGTACCTGCTCTAGCAGGGAATTGGACTAGATGTTCTCCAGAGGTCCCTTTCAACTCTCACCAGACTGGGATTCTATGACATTAAAAAAAATTCTTCAAAAACATCATCTAATCCTTAAGAAGTGGTTTGAAAAAGCTTTCAAAAAGTAGCAATTTGTGAAATTTTCATGACGAAACACAAGCACACCACACTTTTTCTCCCGAACATCACTGCTAGCACATGTAGTTACCCAACTCCTCATACAGGAAAACAGCAAGAGTAACCAACCAACAGTACTGTGACAGTACCTGCCCAATTATTGCTTTGGATGGTAAGTGATTTCATTGCAAGCCTTCACAGTTAATATCACATTAAACGTTCAGTCTGGATTTCAACACAGAAGTCAGATGAGAAGCCACTAATAAAAAAAGACAATGATAAAAAACAGATCCTTCAAAAGAATGTGTCCTTGTTACACAGAGCAGTTTTATGCTTTGGACAACAATTCCGGTTTACTGCCAAGAGAGGCACACACCTGCACACACCGTTATATGTGGGCACATTAAACCTGGTTCAGTTTGTGTGCTACCTGGATTATCAACTGTAACACACTACTGAAACACAGATGCAGAAGCGAAGTTGACTTTGATCAAGCACGCTTTACAACAAGCTGCTGTTGCTGCTTTCCTTTGATTTACGTATTACACATCATCCTGTCTTCCACCCTGAAAGTTACTTTGCTAAGAATCTCCAAACTGAAAATATTCTCTTCTCATCTGGAGGGATACAGCACCTGGATTGAAAGAATTTCTGCCATCTGTCAAAAACCTAGCCTAACATATTTCTTCAATTGGTCTACACAAAAGTATACTTTCTACTCTAATACTTTGTGAAAGAGCAAGTTTTGAAGAATGTTCTGCAGCATGCACACAAAGCACAGAAAAGTTTTTAAATTCTCTTCTGAGTAAGAAAGTTTCCCTTTCTGCTTCTATGATTTTTTTACAATAACTTCATCAAATATTTTAAAACCACTAACTATAATAATAGGATGATAATACCTAACTCACTGCCTGGGCAGGCTACAGATTTTATAAGTCAATGCTCAACCTTTTTCATGATGCAGAATGAAAGTGCATGTTAAAACTGCTCTGATAACAGGACCAAACAACATACGGAAACTTCATTGTTCCTTTCTCTTTTAGTGCAACTTCAGTACTTGAACAACGCTGTGATGAACCTGCCAGCAAAATAATGCAGGACAGAGACCTGGCACACCGACTGGCTGAACTATAGGTCCTCAATTCAGCATCCAGACAACTACCAAGCAAGGTGACAAGGATCTGCTCCCAAAAGACAGCTCTACATTTATTAAAATCTGGAGTAAGATTTCCCATCTATCATTTTTTGGCGTCATACACCCATATATAAACACACCAAGTGTTACACAAACAATGATCTTGCAGTTAACAGCTGGATATTGCAGATGCACAACGTTAGAAGAGTATCTCAGCTATTCTAAGCTAAAACCTTAGCTCTAACAAGTACACTATAGTTGAAATTCTCTGGATTCTTTGAGTTATTCATCAAATAACTGAAAAGGGCCTGTAAAAGCCATTAAAAAATGAAACATTTATAAATAGCACTGCCTTAGGTAGGAGCTGTAGGTACAAACAGCTGATAACATACCTATCAAATCAGGATGCTCTTTTAGAATTACTCTGTGCCCCTTGAAAATAAATGGGTTTACACCCTCAATTTGGTTTGCTTCCCTTCCAACACCCACTTAAAAATTCAGAAACTGCTAACAAGTACTTAAATGAAGCTAACATGCTTTAAATCTTACCCTAGTGTCTGTTAAGCAGTTATATGCACAAACCCTTCATAACATCCTTTTTCAAAGGCTGAAACCAATACTGGAAATCTGATCAAAAGAAAATGGAAGTGTTCAAAATCACCCAAGAAATGACCAACACACTCATGGAAAAGCCTGCATTAGCCCAAGGAGAACCTGCCTCAGACACAGCAAATCAGAAGTAAAGATTTCATCAGGTTGTTACAACATCATCATCAAGACAATGCCTGGGTTCACAGTAATGGTACCTGGTGTGTTTGTTCTATATCTCCAGCTTTCCAAAGTACTCTGCTTGAAATATCTGGACACTGTCACCAAGGGACTTAAACAAGTCACCTGCAAAAGCAATCACACCGTATCTTCTCATTTCACTCTGAGGTAGTGTCTTGTTCTGAAAGCTTCTTTGGAGCTGGTGTGGCATCACTGCAGTACCTACCACCATGGACTTAGGGATCTCAGATGAATGCTTACAATGAGTCACACTACTTAGAAACAAAACAAAACAGAGCAGAAAGAAACCAACCTAAAATCAGCTGCTCAAATTCAGGGAGGACTTCTAGCAAAGAAAAGCCTAGACAGCCACTGCAAGACTTAAATTGAAAAGGGCTTCCGGCACGATTGACAGAGTAGACCCGCAGTCTGCTGCTACCCACATGCTTCATGAACAAAGACCAATCCAAGGGAAGTCATTTTAATAGACATACTGTAAACCTTCACACACCATAATTATGCTTTATCTTAATGTCTCTCGACTCCTCTAAAGGATTACTAGTGCCAAGAAAATTAATATTATCCTCTTGTACCCTGAACTGCTGCTAGTTCAGACCAGACACTTCCTGGTAAGACAATTGGCACAAATGTTCTAGAATACGGAGCTACTAAAGAAATATAGGTTCAGCACAACCTCAAACAAAATAGTGACTCTCTAAATCCCATGTTTTCTATCATTACAAGCCATACAAGAGATTGTCCGTGTGATCTGTCTTCAAAACAGCCCAGTGGCACACTGAAACAGCCTCCACACAAGCCACCGCAACCCAGGAGCACCAGAGCAAGAAAAACATAACTGGAAGTAATACCCATCTGGACACTGACCAGTGGTAACTCCTACAAATGCTTCCTAAAAATATACCTACAAAGAGATATATGCGCACGTACACTCCCTTCATAAAGCTAGCACACTACTGCTAAAGCAACTCTGGTGACAAAGACCTCACCTGGTAACCACCTACAATGCAAAAACAATGTCAGAACATTGGTATTGCTTGTGAAGGTTTCAGGTGTGCAACCATGTTAGCAGCCCTGGCTACTACTTGTGATTTAACCACACACATCTGTCACAATTTTCTACTCTGTTATCTCTCCTCTAGTTTCTCCAGGTTGACTTCTCATGCTGTTTAAATATAAGGACATTTGGGGTTGTTACTAGGACTTCTGATTTATAAACGCCTCCCAGAAAGATTGCGGGTTTTCAGTTCTTCACCCAATTGTGGATGTGCTCGCTGTAACACACAGCCAGTAACATCATTTCCTACCCAACAAGTCTACTTCACTCTTCATTTCACTTCAAATAAGGTTCACTCCACCAGACAGTCTGTTTCTGTCACAACGAAAAGGCACTCCTGCATGGCAGAGAGATTCTAGCTTTGTCATATGCCAGGATTTTTTGTTGTTTTTCTATTATTGTCGTGGTGTCTAAGAAATTATGTAAACATTCCCCTTAAACAAGAATTCACAGGAACTAATGGGAAGAAAACCCACACTTGTTTGCCTGCATTATTGACGTTGGTATCCACAACATA
This sequence comes from Upupa epops, assembly GCA_013397515.1. NCBI lineage: Eukaryota > Metazoa > Chordata > Aves > Bucerotiformes > Upupidae > Upupa > Upupa epops. The sequence continues at coordinate 47,710 of VZRI01006423.1, read as the reverse complement.
CCAAACTTACATGTGTTTTCACATCTTAAAATATGCCCTTCCACAAACCCTAATGTCAGAGCACAGCTTTACCAATATTAACCATTATTGGTCCTCCAAAGGAAATAAGCCTTTGAATTTTTTTAAAGCTTTCTTAATGACGAAGCATGATAAATTAGTCACCTGCATGGAAACCACCTAGAAGACAGTGAAAGAGTGGTGAATCTTACTGTGTGGAACCATCCCCATTTCTTAACACAAAATGTGACTCACTGTGCCAGATCTCCTACTGCCGTTCTATCTACTAAACCCGGATTGTTCCAGTAGAACTACTGCGACGAGTGGAGGAAGCAAGCAGCCGATTCAGTGTGACAGACAGAGCAAGCTTTAGTTTATTGCCTCGGATAGCCCCAATATATACAGTGCTCAATAATTATGCCTACTAGGCAAGCGGTTATTGGTTTAGCCTAAAAGTCACAATTTGCATGTTCCTCCTACTTGCGGTTTCTGCTTAAGCTTAGTTCTCACAGTTATTTACTGACAATGCCAAGGCTGCAATGTCCTTGGCCATCTGCGCTATCAGTATTGTTGAACACCTCCTCGATCCTCCCCTCGGTACTTTTCACTTAGGCCTGTTGTTCAGGCTCATGCCCTACTTACGTGCAGCATTCCTAAAGAGCCATGATCTCACTCTTCGAGCCATTCTCCAACAAACTACTATTGGTTTTTAGTAGTAAGAACTCAGAAGTAATAAAGAAACCAAGTTAATCAAAATAAAAACCTGGTCAGGCAGAGCTTCATACACAAACACAATGAGAAGGCCCCCTTGCTGTTTTGTTTTTAAACAAGCTAACTTCTTCACAGTGAGGGTAACAGAGCACTAGAACAGGCTGCCTGGGGGGGTGGGGAGTCTCCTTCTCTGGAGACATTCAAGACCCACCTGGATCTTTCCTGTGTGATTTGGTCTGGGTGATCCTGCTGTGGCAGGGGGATTGGACTGGATGATCTTTCGAGGTCCCTTCTGATCCCTAATGATTCTATGACCTTTTTAAAAAGGCATCTTATTTTCCTCCTTTGGAACCGTTTAAATCGTAGCACCAAAAGAAGAGACATTTTAACTTCTGCTTTTCCCTCTCTGCTCCCGAGACTCATTTTATCCCCCATAGACACACTCATACCTGTCTTCTCCTGCAAAGAACTCAGCAGTATCACAATGATGGATCCTGACATCTGCGACACTATCAACAGAAACTGCAAGACAGTGGCTCAGCAAGACTTCAGCCCATTCCAGCCCACTCAATTCAGCAAAGAGAGTCACTGTTTCACAAGCAGTGAGTGTAGGATCAAAATGAAGAGATAAGGACAATTCTTGCACGAGAGACACACTTTATTTTTAGGTACACATGGGAAGATTATCTAAACTGGGCTCCATTTCTGAAACACCTACTCCAGAAGTTCCTGGGACATGGACAGCTTTGACTCCAAAAGACAGGGACACATCCACACACAAACATAACTCAGGTTTTATTATTGCTGTGCCAAGAGCTTTCTTTATGTCTTCTCCACACTCACCTTCCCAGCAAACACCAAAGTGAGTACCTGCAGAAGCTTTCCATTAAGCAGCACACTGCTGATGTTTTATGACTGTTTATGTTGTTAGAAATTACATCAAAGCCTTCTCCTCTATTCTAATCATGCCTGTTTAACAAAAAAACAGGTGCTGCATACAAGATGAGACAAATTAGCTCACATCAGAAACACAGAAGCCTAAAGGTTACTACAGCAATAAAGAAAGATGCATCAGTATTTGCAGCCTGTCAGAGAGTGCCCAACTCTGACAATGAAGCACAGCGACTCCAGAGGATGAGATTCTGCTGAGCCTAATGAGACAAAACCAAGACTTTGGTCAGCCTTTGCTGCATCCTGCTGTCACTGCTCTTCACAGCATGTCTGTTTGCCTTGCAAAAACACACCACACACTATTTTATTGCTGGATTTCTCGTGGAGTTTTACAAGCCTTCTTCACATCGTGCAGTAAAAACATCTTCCTATTACAGCTTTAAACATTCATGAGAAACCTGTATGCATTACACCTTTACAAAGAAATGTCATCTGCTCATTGTGAGAGTCTAACACTTGATTTGGGGTTTAGGGCAGGGAAATGTGACCAATGTTTCCCTTAAAAGTCCGTATCATTTTTGCTTAATATATTTCTCTGTAATGCATTTATTTAAAGTTTTCAACTCTTTTAATATATTTAGCTTAAAATATTTCCAGTAGTATTTTAATCTATTTTTTTAATACTTAAACAATTTCAGCTCATAAGTAGAAACAATTCAATAAAGACATTTATTAGTTTCTACTGAATAATTTAATGTGGGTGCTTCAGATATTTGTTCAATTTTATCTGAGGCTCTAGTAATTTTTCTCTAAACACTGTAATTATCTGACACAAATTAAAAGAATATATTCTGTAATATTTTTTTAGCTCCTAGTAGCAATCAGTGTATGACACCATCCACCAGCACCAAAATACAAGTCTACAAAGGTCAAACGGCAAATCAAGCCAGGTCAAACAGGGACCAGTCATTACAAACTGCTGAAAAATAACTCGCTTCAACAGTTGTACCAGATTGCCTTTTGTAACCACTTCAGGTTTGCTCTGCCTCAGCTGGCGATTACAATCCCAGTTTCCACAGTGGGAGGAAAGAGCTTCTCTTCCCATCGCCCAACCTCTCATACAAGGAGAGCACAGTAACATAGAAAAAAAATGGGCTATGACCAAACAAATCCAAATGCCCAAGGTCAACAGACAGAACACTACTCACACTCCTTCCCAGACAGGCTCAACAATTGTGTGACATCTCCCGTATCTTCTACTTTCTTCCATCACAGACACACAGGAAAGAAGGATAAAAGACACTGCAGCATACAGCAAACACACAAAGGTTCTTCAGAACCTGCAATCCCATGTTCTTCAGTAGTGTCTACTAGGCCAATCCATTCACTAAATAAATCTCACCAGCCCTTGCTATTCACTGATACAGCTGAGGCAAAATGCGCTGAGCCTTAGCTGCGGCCGAGGGCCAGCCCTGCTGTGCTCTAACACACATTTCCAGACTGCAGTGTATCTTATTGACACATGCAGTTTAGATCACTTGTGTGCCTCAAGAGCAAAATGTGGTAAAATTTTGTGATACAGGACCACAGAATCATTCAGGTTGGAAAAGACCCTTGAGATTACCAAGTCCAACTAATAACCCTACTATACCAAGTTCAGCACTAGGCCAGATCTCTAGGCACCACACTTAACAGATCTTTAAACACCTCCAGGGATGGTGACATAACCATTTCTTCAACCTTTTTGAAGAAATTTTTTGGTGAAACATGGGTCTCAACACTCAAGTCTTGTAGTGTCCTGCAAAATTAGTTGTTACAGCAAAGAACACCCGTTCAGCACAGATACCGCTTGGAACACAGCAAGTCCTTTGGACACACCTTTCAAGATGAACAATAAAGTCTAACAATATAATTTTTCATAACCTTTTGCTTCATACTGTTCCTATATCAACTGGTATCAATTTGCTACTGGCAACTCATTACCAAATTCTCAGTACAATTTCTTGGTTTACTTGAGTCTAAAGTCTATAAGGCAGCTTTTAATTCCTTTTATCCCTCACTTTGATCTTGTTACTTTGAAATCTATCAATTTAGATTCCATTACCATGTTGCAAATTTTTCCTTTTCTATTAAGTAAAATTTGGAAAAAAACATTGGCAAACTTGTTTTTATTCAACTCCACATGGGCTACAATGGGCTTCATTCATTTCAGGAAAATCTGTATGCTCTCTTCATTGATAACAGAGAGTAAAGAAAGATTCACTCAGACTATGCACACCAGGGACAGGGACAGGATGGGGGATAGCATCAGATGTAGTCTGTCCAAATCTACAGTCAGCTTTTATACAGTAAATTGACTTAAGTAACATTAGACCATGAAAGAGCTTGGTTAGATAGAGCAATACATGAAGTATGGAGAACAGAGCACTTCCCGCTGAAAGCATTTTAGAAATACACTGTGTTTTGCTATTTACACCAGTATAGCCAGTATTACATGATGGAACTGTAGATAAACAGAGACAATCTGCCATTTTTTCCTAGATCACCTTTAAAACTCCCAGCTGCTTGCTGACCTCCTCACCTTCAGCCCCCAAACAAGCGCCAAGGGATCGCTCCAAGACCCCTGACCCAGTACAGTTACTACCAGTTTCAAGATTGCCCCCATTTTACAGCTTCTCCTACAGCAAAGTGCTTTGCAGAAATGCTCTCCTTCCAGCCAGGGCCATCCCAGGGGACCCAGACGGCTCTGGCAAAGCAGTTGCCCTCATCTGAAGCACCTAAGTGACACACTCTAAAATGGGGAAACTTGCTAATCAAAGGCTTCTACTGAAGGAATAAACACTGCAGTAACTAAATCTACATGTTGATACCCAATTAGACAAATTAGAATTCTAGTTTTAACAGGAGTCAGGAAATCCTACTCAGTTATACACAACGAAACCATCCCTACCAAAGAGAAAACTGCAGTGAATGAGCTTGGTAGTATGGAACTTGTTTGGTAGTTACCCCTACATAAAACAACGAGGCACATTTTTAATTGAAATTACTTTCTAGAAGACACAAAAACAACCTCAGTAAAGTCATTCTGCTCACTGCAGTTCATTTCTCTATTGAGAACCAGCCTTTTTTCTGCACTACAACAATAATGTTCATATTAAGAACATTTATGATGAGCAATGTTTGCCCATAAATGACTCAGTAATTTTACAACAGAACATTTACTCTTCATATAGCACTTGTCCCAGCCATCTGGAAATTCCCTCTTGGGGCTACCATGAGATGACTAAATCCTAAGGCAGTAAACACCACAAGGAACGCATAATTCTTTAGGAGAATACGACACTGATACTTACTCCTGCTTACAACTACATCCACACAGTTTTCCCCACTACTGTTTTGTCTGCTTTGCAGAACTTAGCTTTGAATTCTGAAACAGCTTCTCAAAGGTTTCACGTAAGCTTTTCATGAAGACGGCACCTTACCCCTCCCCTGTATGGCCTCCCATCAATTGCTTGGCAGCACTGATTATCTAGTACATTCTGTATACAGAACAAAAGGGTTAGTTTCTGAGGAATTTAAATACAGTTTAAATGTAAACTTATCTATCTGAAAAATATGGATACTTAGCACAGATCAGTAGGTAGGAAATGAGAATTAAAAGAAAAAGGTTAATCAAGCTGCCCAGCTTTTCATTTAGACCTGTCACTAGCTACTTGGATGACCTCAAACCTGTTATTTTACTACTTACTTTCCTCCAGATATCAACAAGGATACCAATACCTCTTCTCAGTGAGATGCAGTGGTAGGACTAGGGGCAACGGATGCAACTTGGAACACAGGAGGTTCTTTATGTTTATAAGGAAAACCTTTTTTACAGTGAGGGTGAAAGAACTCTGGAACAGGCTACTCAGAGAGGTTGTCTCCTCTCTAGAGGCACTGAAACCCAGCCTGGACACATTCTTGTTTGACCTAATCTAGGTGCTCTGGCAGCAGGGCAGGACTGCATGATCTTCCAAGGTCACTTCCAACCCCTAGCATTGTGTGTGAGATGCCTAAAGCCGTAGCACAATCACTGAAGTTTGTTGTATACTATTATTAAACCTAAGTGGGCCTTGAAGCATTTCCCTCCCTGACAGATCCATGAAGCACCAGTGAATGAGACACTTTTCCACTCCATCTTTAAATACCTTGTTAGGTTCTCAGCTAGATGTGTTAACTCAGAAAAGGGTTCTGCAGCTCAGTGAAGATACTGAAAATGGCTTCTCACGATGCAGCTGCAGCTGAAGAGAACGTGGCATTAAAATGCATAAAGAACAGACCAGAAAATACATCCAGCATCACCAATGCCTCTATGTAAATGAATACCACTACTCCATTCAAAGTGGGTCAGCCCTCCTGGACAACACATTGTGTATGGCAACTAGGAGACAGCATTCCAGGAGAACCAGCAGCAGCAAGACCATCTGTCATGGGTTTGTCTCTGGCAGGTGACTACAAGCTTTCTCAGTTTCTTCCTACACCTGCCACTGTGGTATGCAGAAAGCTCCCAGCAAGTGCAAGTCTCTGGAACCAGCTTACTTTGCACTGCTGCAGTGAGCAGAAGCCCTCTATGGTCTCACTTATCTATGTAGCTGCAAGTTTTCAAAGAACCTGTAGGAAAGCAACTGTCTTCCACTGCTCTAACGCATCTTTTATTGAGAAGAAAGGACAGTTTGACACAATGGCTGCAGTTGCCCTCTTCCCTTGAGAAGTCAGGTAACACGGTACAAACACACAAATCAGTGCAGGGAAGTGAATTCACCCACTTCCCCCTAATCTAAACAATAAAAGTAAAGAAGCTGAAAAGAGGAATTTCAAAACTTGTAATAGGACGAACTTCTTAAGGCAATAAAATTATGAAGACACTGAGGTCAAGACTAAATAAATGCAAGTAATAACTAAGCATTTACATTTAGGTAGAATGTTCCATAGGGCTACCCTAGTGACTGTAATACCAGCAGGTTACTACACATCAGACTTCACGAATGACTCAATCTCTAGAAGAAAATCTATTAGAAACAAGATGTCCTTGTGATGCTAGAGGTACAAGGCAATAGCCTCTGGTGACAGAGGAATGTGCTCAGTGCTTCCTCTGGCTCTCAATAGGAACAGGATCCTGAATTCGTGAGATTTGTGTCATTCAGATGGAAATCCTTCCACTTCTATTGGAACTGCAATCCAAGAGCAATACACACATTTCCAATTTCAGATACACACAACGCTGCTCAAAACGTCTATGAAAACAAATGCTCAGCACATGATCTCCCTCTCAGGAAATAAACTAGAAAATCAACATGTAAATCAACTGGAATTGTTTCTTAGGAAGCTCCAAGAGCTTTATTTGGTGCTATTTTTCTTGCTCCTGGCAGGGTTTGGTCAGTAGATCACATGGCAGAGGCTCCACATACCTCATCCTGCTAAACCGTAACTCAATGCATCATACCATGCAGGGCAGCTCGTGTGTGGCCATCAGACCACCAAAATCCTGCTAGTTTCAACTTTTCATTTTATATTCTTATTCAGATTATTATTCTTATTCCTTTTCAGCTGAAAGAGTCGAACTCTCGTGCAGTTCAATACACATTAGTATGGATATCCACACCTGCCAAGGAATGGAACAAACTTTCCTGCACGTACCATGAGAATACACAGACATACACTGCTCAACATCTATTTTAAAAACCTTCAGGTATTCAGTGATTAGTTTCTGGGAGAGGAAAGAGCCAGTACAACAAGCAGCTCCTCTGCTTAGCACTAACGCATCTCCATGTCTCATACTATGAGAAACAAAAAAGAAAAAGCAAGCAGGCACAAGTAACCCTGGGTGCATCTGTGGGTGTACCTAGTCTGCAGCTTGGAATGCTGTGGGTGACATCCACAACGAATGCACAAAAGCATCGCTACTGCCAGCAGCGTGTTGATTTTGGGTGCAATTATCAGGTACACAAAACATGCTATGTTTACAGCGCACAGGGTGGCTTTGGTAAACACACAAAAATTCCATCAGAACCAAGCTTCATAAACATATGCAGGTCTTTGATTTACCAGGATCTGTGCGCCATCCAATATTAAACAAATAGATGTATCTGCAAGGCACTGAGCAGTGTCCATGGATGCATCTCTGTGACGTAGGTACAGAGGCTGCCTCAGTCTGGCAGATAGAACCACCTTTATTTTTTGTTAAAAAACAAGCTCAAAGCAAACCACACAACCAAAAACACAAACACAGAAGGAGAAAACCTCCAAAAAATGTCACAGATAACGTTATCTCAACATCAATAACATATCTGCGATAGACAGAGCAAGTGTCTTATTGAAGTACCATTTGAAAGCAAACTGTATCAAACCATGGAGCAGCACAAGCCCATCCCGGCCGCTGGGCTCTCAATGTGAGAAGCTGCCGACAGAATCACAAACCCACAATCCATTACCGAATGATGTCAGGGTTCTAAAAACATACTTGTTTCACCCTGAATTATTTTAAGGCGCTGTGAAGACCTCAGACACTGCAATTACCAACAGGGAAGGAGACGATTCACAGCTTAAGATGTAAACACGTTCTCGGGAAGCGGGTTTGTGAAGGGCGAACAGGCAAGGATGTCAAGAGTCTGGATAAAATACAGCGGCCACAGGCTGACACATGGGTCTGCTAAGGCCGTAGCCCCAGCCGGGCAAAGGGGGAAAGGGGTCGGGGTGCAAGGTCTGTATTTTATACCGCAAATCCCACGTCTTTCTGCGGTGGGAGCGGAAGCAAAGCACCCGCTCCAAGCAAAACCCAGTGGGCCGAAACTCACGGGGCTAAAGGAAGACTGAGGGCTGTTCCTCAACACCCTGAAGGACCTTCACCTCAACACCCGCTCCAAGCGGGAGGGCCGATTAGCGCACCGAAGGCTGCAGCCACACGCCGTCCGAACCTGTACCCTCCCGCCCCGGTACCGATCTGGTTTACCCTGGGTTTGTGCTGCCTCCCTGCCAGCCGCCGCGGGGGTCGGCTCACCCTAGCCCGCCCCGGCCCTCCCCGCTCCCAGGGGAGCCCGCACAGAGAAGGGGCAGGCGGGCTGCACCTACCAGTCCGTGTGCGGCTCGTCCATCACCAGCAGCAGCTTGAACTTCCTGCCCACAGCCGAGGAGACGGCGGAGGAGGCATCCACCAGCCCGGCCGAGGCAGCCGTCTGCTTCACGGCGTTCGAGNAGCGATGAAGCTGCTGTCCGAGAGCCTGCGCCGCAGAAAGTTCATCATCTGGCCGGGGCGAGGGGAAAGCCGAGCGTTGGGGAAAGGCGACGGCGGGGCACACGGACGGCGCGACACCGGGCTCTGCGCTCCGCTGCCGGGCTCTGCGATCCGCAGCCCCGAGTGCCGCCGCGGCGGGAGGCGCCGCCTTCTCCTTCCCCTCAGCGCCGCCGTGCGCGCTCCCGTTCGCCAGCAGGGGGCGGTGCGAGCGAGGAGCCTCGTTCCCGCTGATGGGGGGGACCCGCCAAGAACCATGCGCGGTGCCGGCGGGGGTCTGCCCCGGGGAGCTGTGAGGGGGTCTCGGCAGCCCCGAGCTACACCGCTCTGGGAAAACTCCGCTGTGACAGGGTGAACCACGGCACCTGCAGCACAGAGGCTGCGCGTGAGGCTCCCGGCTCGAACTCTCTTTTATTTACAGACACCAAACGCGTTAATTTATCCGCAGGTTCCGCGGGGCCCGGGGGAGCAGCGTGCGCAGCCCCCGACGCTGAGCCGTCGCTGCTTGCATTCAGTGCTTGGCACCGCAGCCATGGCCGGCAGTGCCGTAGAGGTGAAGAGGAACAAACAGTGCAGTCCGGGAACAGCTCTGTACTGGCTCAAATCACTCTTCAGGGAGCAGCGGCAATTGGAAAAGGACTGTGAGACGTTCCAGCCCAAAATCAGTCGTTCCAGCAGCTGCCTTCAGCATGCCCACTGTAGTGCGGCAGAGACCAGCCCAGCTGTGCTGGAGCTGTCGGAGAAGGCCCAGGTATCACCACACTCATATCCTCAAAACACTCAAATCAGTAATGAGGGTATTTTGTTTTACATTGTTGGGGGGAGTTGTCATTTATGAAAATCTTACGATATGAAATCTTCACATCTTAAAAACTATCAGCTTTAACAGGAATTTTAATTCCGTTTCCCTTGGATTTTGTGGTTACCACTGTATTTTATCATAAAGCACGTACTGTAGCCTTGATTGTATGACACATGCTTTTTACCCAGGACTCTGGTAACTGCAGACCCATCTCTGCAGGTTGTGCCACACGTAACAGGTGGAACAAGATGACACCTGGTAAATTCGTGCAGCACATTCTGTTACACATTTCCTCATGCTGATGCTTTCACAGTTCAAAGTTTACATATTCAAAGGCAGAACTGCACAGAATTCTTAATGAATCACTGAATATAGAAACTTTCATGTATTATGTCAGAAAATTAAAGGCTATGAAAAATTACTTCTAAATGCCATTGGGGGAAAATGATCACCCTGCCCAGCTCTAATACAGAGCACATACAGATACAGCCTTTTGCATGGAGTTCACAGAAAATTTAAATAAGCAGAACTGGCCTGGGCCTGGGTTGCACTCCGAATGTTCCTGTCACTTCACCAGTCAGTTGCCTGCCCTGTCATCGAGATTGTGGCACTGCACTTACATCCAGATAAATCTGAGCCTAGTGGGCTCTAGAGAGAACCATGGTCTCACTCGAGTATTATCTTCATGCTATTAGAATTTCTAAAAAGCTTGTACATAAGCACAATACATGAGTTAAATCAACCTACAGCACATGACCCAGAAGCAAGTCCCTTGCAGACAGAGGTGGGGTACTGCAGTTCACCACCACAGCAAATGTGTAGGTACCATTCCCTCTGATAATACTGTGCAAAGATGAGACAAATCATAACTGAATAGTAGTGCATCAACAACCCCCACACACTCCCATCTCATCTAAAAAAGACCACACTACTGAGAGCTGTTCTTTATGTTGGCAAACTGAGAGGGAGGGGAAAAAAGAAAAAGGAAGGATGAAGCATGCAAACTAGTACATTTTATGATGACTTCTCCCATCTACCTACTGGTACTGACACAGGAACAGCTACAGAAGGGCTCACATTCAAGATGTAATGAAATTTAAAAGCAGGTTAGGGCTAGCATGATTTGATTTTGTATTCTTTAGCTACTGTAATGTAAAACTCAACTTTAGGATGTTCAAATTTTATGTGCTAACACATATCACAGTATCACAGTAATGATGAGGCTGGAAAAGACCTTCAAGATCATCCAGTCCAACCTAAATCCAACTAAACCAAGTAAACCTAACAGATATCTGACATCTAGATCATGCCACTCAGCACTTCATCAAGCCTAACCTTTAACACCTCCAGAGACCGTGACCCAACCACCTCCACGGGCAGCCCGTTCCAAAACCGGATCACTCTGTCAGTGAAAAACCTTTTCCTAATGTCAAGCCTAAACCTCCTCAGATGGAGCTTAAAACTATGACCCCAAAGAGAAACGACCAACCCCCACCTGACTCCAGCCACCTTTTAGGTAGTTCTAGACAGTGATAAGGTCACCCTTGAGCCTCCTCTTCTCCAGGCTAAACAGACCCAGCTCCATCAACCTCTCCTCATAGGGCTGACCTTCCAGCCCCTTGACCATTCTAGTTGCTCTTCTCTGGACTCGTTCCAGCATCTCGACATCCTTCTTAAACTGAGGGGCCCAGAACTGAACACAATACTCATGCTGACTCATGCTAAGTTTACTGTACCCCCAAGTCTCTTTCTACCTGAGTACCCTCTAAGAACTCCATTCCCAGCCTATAGTTCTGCTTGGGGTTGCTATAACCAAACACTTAGACTTGTTAAAACTCATCCTCTTAGAGTCTGCCCATCTCTCCAGTCTGTCCGAGTCCCTCTGCAGGGCCCCCCTACCCTCCAGCAGGTCAACACAGGCTGCAAGGTTGGTGTCACCCGCAAATTTGCTCACAATGGATTCCAACCCATCATCAATATCATCAGTGAAGATGTTNCAGGTACACTACATCCACGGCCTTCCTCTCATCTACTATTTGAGTTACTTGATCATAAAAGGATATTAGGTTAGTGAAGCAAGACCTACCCTGCCTAAACCTATATTTAAGCTTAATCTCTTGGCCGTCACACAGTTGTCGCAGGATAGCACTCAGCACTAATCGTTCCATAACTTTGCCCGGAACTGAGGTGAGGCTAACAGTGTAGTTACCTGGATCATCTTTCCCAACTTTCTTGTGTGTGGGGGTGACATTCACCAACATCCAATCATCTGGGACCTCACCTGTAATCCACGACTTCTGTTAAATTATGGAGAGCAGTTTAGCAAGCTCATCCGTCAGCTCTCTCATCACTCTGGGGTGATGTTCTGAGCCTCGTCGTCTCTACACGTGTTGTTGGCAGATGACAGTATTACCAGGTCTGGGGCAGCAGTTGCTTGGGCCTGCTAAACAGAATCTCTGTGCTGAAAATAAATCCTGCATAGAAAGCGCTCTTCTGGGCTGTGACTTGTCACCTGGCAATCCTCGCAGAGATCAGCATTACAAGGCATTTTAAAAGCTTCATCACTTATTTTAACCCATGCTGGTAGGTCATCAGCCTCCATAGAAACATGACACTTGTTTGCCAAAGAGATAAGGAAAATGCACACATGTAAAGAAAACACAGCAGAAATACGGTCTGCAGCGGGTGGCTGCTAGATGCCAGGGATGTTGTGCAGATAATAAAGGAGACATACAATAAGCTGCCATTCTTTAAATGACATAATGGGACTAAACAGATATAAGGTCTCTAACACTCTGCACACTTGCCCATGCTTTATGCGTAGCTGTACTTCATTCTTCTCCCTAAAAAGCCAAGTACAAATGAGTAGAAGAGCTACAGTAATCACATTAGTCTGAGATTTTAACCACCACTAATGGAGTCACTTCCATCTGTTCTGCTAGCATGAGGGAAATGTTTGAATGGATATGCTGAATTCATGATATTTTACTAATTTTTAAATATTTGAATTTCAAATTCATATTTCACCTGTAAAACATGTCTTTAAAAGCTAGTCATTTACTATATTCTTCATCTGTGTTATTTCTGTCAAACTTATACCCAATTTCTAGTTTTCTGAACACATAATTGGAACTCCTCTCGAAGGAGTCTCACTACCTATATCCCTGTGCTACCACAATTTCACTTAGTTTCATGAGAACTAAGTTTTCTCATAACTCCTGCTGTTGCAATACTCATGAAGAAAAAACTTGTCAGCTTTCCATTCCTGGTCTTTCTCGCATTTTGTTGTCCAAGGTGCCAGCAATAGAGTTAAACCATATGATGACATGACAAAAATTGGCACACCAAGGGGGAACTACCTCAGTCACTGCTTTAGAAAGGACACAAAAGCAGCTGGATCTCTTCATATATGGGCTTTCATGTTTTGATGTATGAACACTGAACACAAATTATCCAGAACTGTTTTTTTGTGAGATGATCATTTAATGTCTACATTTTTATTACCTAGATTGTTCCCTTCATGTTAAAACAATTTTCTTCTACTATGCCTTCCTACCTACCTACAAGGTATACATATGTCCTGGGTTAGAATGAAGGTCTAAATTGGTTCTGGGTTGGTGCCTGCAATCCAAGCACAGCAAACAGCTCTCACCGAGAATTCAACAGGCAATGAAGCAACCTTGCAAAAAAGAAAAGAATTTATTGAAGCCACAAATAATAAGAAATGGAAAAATTCCCAAATCAGTAAAAGAACCAAAAAAGTAAACCAGAAACTGTATCACAATGCCTTTACACACACTCTGAGAGAAATGGGAGACAGCTAACACATCAAGTTTTGGCTTCAAATGAGAGCCCTAAGAAAAAGAGACTGTACACCAACACTCTAACCAGAAGGGGAATTTCAGTCACTCCTTCCATCCATAGAACTCATTAGGGCTCCTGAGGCACTCTTATGTCGTGATGCTTGTGGAAAAATTCCCTTTTCCAGTCCTCTTGCAGACACCACCTTCCCCTGTAAGTCTCAGGTTTGCTTCTAACTTCTCTCATCTTGGGACTGTTTCATCTTCAGGCCCCAACAGCATTTCAGATGCAGGAACACAATACAACCCCAGTCGCTTTCTGTTTGTCAAAGGTTTAGGAGATCGGTACTTTATGATCTCTGTCTCTCAATTACTAGAGGCTTCTCCCAGCCAGTGGCAGAGCATGCAGCATCTGCTGTCAGGCCCAGGTGGGAAGAAAGGCAACATGGTGCCGGTCACATGGGGCAAATCCTGTTGGTAAATAGGCCTAATACAGGGGCCTGCACCTCTCTCTCCTCTTTCTCTCTTTTTCCATCTCCCAGGCGGTTACGGCTCCAAAGGAGGGAAAGAATCAAGAGCTTGCCACCATCTAGCATCATCAAAGACAATCCAGGAACGGTGTGGGGCCAGCAGCTCCCTGTTCTTGCGTGCTGCCACCAACAGGAACAAGCTGGCAGTGGCTACAGTCCAAGGGCTTTGCTTCCTCTGCCTTCCGCCCCTGGGGAAAGGGGAAGCCGTAGCTAACCCCCACATACACCCTGTGGCGGCTGGGCCTTGTCCCCTACCTCGGGGTGGGCAGAAGGAAAGCAGGCTGTGCTCAGTCCAGGAGAGACAGGAGAAGAAGTGCAGAAAAGACCACCACTCCCTTTTATAGACTCTGTCCACCAACCACCTGTAGGGTCAAGACACTGACCCCGGGGTCTGATGGAAAGAGCTACCCCCAGCTCCAAAAATTATGCTCTTTGGGCATGAAAGCACAAAAATCAACACCTGAAAATTCGGCAATTTTCAAATTACAAGCCCAAACTATTCTAGGGGTAAGCCTACCAACAAACCTTAGACTTTTCTCAGTGTGGAGGAAAACCACCACTAGAAAAAGAAATTAGTAGAAAAAGAAATAAGTAGTAGACAAAAAATTTTTACAAGTAAAAAATCTCAGTAAAAACTGTAAGAAAAATAAGACATAGTAGTGTGCATTACTCCAGAACGTGACAAAGACAGAAGAATAAAAATATAAGAAACAGAAAAACAGGAATTCCTTATAGGTTGTACTTTCCCCCTACTGCATCATTTAGAACTCCACTTCCTTCAATATTGAAAGAAGAAATCTTAACAAAGAATGAGATACAACTGGTCTATAAAATGTACACGAGAGATGTTTGTCTGCTAAGAGCAACAGAACTCAGGTCTGGAGTTGCACTAGATGCACAAACACACACAGCAGGAAAGACTGTTCTTGCTCAGGAGTGGGTTTTTTGGGCCCTTACAACCTGAAGATTTTCCTAAGCAGAGAAAACCCAGCAATTTATGAAGAAAGAACCATTCTCCAAATAAGAGGCTAAACAGTGTAAGAATGTCCTCTGAAGATCCCAAAGTCTGCCAGCTATATCATACGTAATGGCAATTTCACTGCCACCGAGATGCTGTGGTCTGGGTTGTGACATTCTCCGTTTGTGCATGTTTTATTTATGATATGAAATGTAGAGTGCAAACGTCCTACCGCTCTGACTCATGTTCTAATTGAGTCAATAGATAAATGTGAGATCAACTGGAACACACTCTGGTAGTGAAAAATAAACGCAGGACAGGCTTCTAATGAAAAAGGTTAAAACACCATGAGCCACAATGCTAAAGGACCTGCTGCAAATAAAACGCAGCACTTAAATCCAAGCTGCCCTTCAGAATAAAATGGTACATGGTGTCTTAAATGATGTATCAAATAGGTAAGATGAATTCACAGTTACCTAATTAATTGGCAACTTTATTTACCATACATTAATTTTGAATACTATCTATAGAAAATGTGATAAGCTGTTAATGTGCAACATGCCAGGCTAGCAACGGATTGAAAGGGTGACAGGACATGAGCTAAATAACGCAATTATCTTCTAATACTGATTTTTTTTCACTAATTAAAAAACAGTACTGTGCAATTGGCGTAGGATTCAAAAATAACCTTTCATCCCACCATCATCAATGGGTGCCAATCAATTTTATAAAATCAACATTTAAAGGAACAAAAAAACAACTTTAAGGGTAAACTATACAATGTAAAATGTATATGCCATTGCACTGTTTTTACAGAGACTCATACACACATGTGGAGGTGTAATTGTAAATTCTTTATAGTTTCCTCAAGATCATTAGGAATGGATATACAGACTGGGACAATCAATCTGCAACATTACAAGTACATAAGCTCAGTTGTGTTCTTCCTGCTTAGACAATACTTCTTGGCTTATAGAATTTAATATTAGAGCTCTTGCAATAGTCTGGGATGGAAAATATAACCACCATTTCCTTTGATGAATAACTATTACAGCCTGTGAGCAAAAAGATCAAACCTGAGCACCAAAGCAGCATGTGAAATGTCATGAGATGAGAAATTACAGCTGAGGTAAGAACCCATAAAATTACTTTCTCTTAAAACAAGATATTAGGTCTTATTCAAAGTGCATTTAGCTGATTTAGTTCACTGATGCTAGCCCTGATCTAGGGGAACATGGATCACTCCAAGGATGCACCTCTTTCTCTACCATCAGTTACAAGAAGGAGAAACAACAAAGTTAGAGTTCTTTCCTTCCCCTGTTAATATCTAATTCTGACAACAATGGCAGGACATTTTCCAGGGGAACATTATGAGGACTGCCCCCTCCCACAACAGCCATTGTCTGCAGCATATACAAGAGCTCACGTGCAGACACAGGCGCGCTCCTTTGCAGTAGGAATCCTATAATGATAATTAGTTGTGAAACAGCATCTTCTTGACCACCTATGAAACACATAGGGGAGATTTATATGTCAATGCTTTATATTTATTTATAGAAAAATGTTTAGCATTTAGTATCTGTCTCGCATGCAGAGCGATGTTAACTTTCTGTCAACTCACAGCACTTTCCATAAGCCACTTCTTCACATACCCAAATCCATCCATGGACACTAATGCTGAACATAGGGCAGTGAGAGTGATAAGAATACCCAGATTCTTATCACTCTCTTATCTTATGATAAGATACCCAGAATTTAACATACATTTTGAAAGAAATCTATCTTTCACACAGAATTTGACAAAGTAGGTGACATAAATCACTTAGCTTCATCAGTACTTAATATGAATTTCCTTTTGAGAGTGCTTGTTTTTACAGAAAACCCTATGTCTTGGCTCCATATACAGACGAAAGATTGAAATGCAGGGAGAACGCTCACACTCTAGATTAGCTGAGTCATTGTGTTGTAGGAACAGTCCCTGTCAGCAGGAAGCAAATAGGTTAGCTAGCCTCATGCAAGATGTGAGGAGGGCATCTCCACCCAGGAGTAGGATTAAACACAGAACCCAAGAATATTACATCTGTAGTACCAAGAGCAGTTATACCTTTAGAAAGACCATCTGCATAATAGAGAGCTGATTAGCAGATACAGATCAGAAAAGGTCAAATCATAAAAACAGACCATGTTGCTGTACACGGAGTAGAGTTTTGGCCAATGCTGTATTTATGCAGTAAATTAACCCTTATATTTGATCTTTCTTTCTCCTCTATTGAAGAATCTTTTATTGAGATATTCTTTACAGCCCTCAGTTCTCTAATAAGGGAACACAGCTTTGCATTTAATCCAGTAGTGAGTCTGAAGGCTCAAAAGCAGCCTTTAAAAAAAAAAAAGGAAATTAAACCAGGAGGATAAATTCGGTCATCTGAGTTACCTGGTTTGAATGACAGCACCTTGCAGTATACAGTAAGCTCCTAAAATTTGGTAAATTATTATTACAGCAGTAGTTATTCACTCAGTAGTATCAAATAATATTTGTGCTCTTTGCCAGCTACTTCTTTATGGTTCTTCATACTTCGTAGAAGAACTGGGTCTCTGACAGTGTGTAGTCTTTTCACAGGCTTTTTTTATTTAGATGGTTGCAGTACTGCAGTACTGCATCATTGTTAAGACTGGAGTGCTCTTGTGTGTCAGCTCTAAGATGCAAGGAGTACTTTGATTGCCATTAAACACACAATATCTGCATTATCTCCCAGTCAGGTAACTCTCTCTGTAGGATTAGATGGGTGACAAAATGACAAAAGGGCCTCTTAAAAAGTGTTCAGAGTTCTACAGTTTTAAAGAACCTTTGTGTCCTGCCTCGTACTACACAGAGAAGAGTTTCTCCTTTCCTAGCTTGGGCCACTAAAAGCTGTATTTCCCTAAACCTCCAATTTATTTCTAAGTCTATGTATCAAACACCAGTGAAAAGAAGGCAAACATGAAACAACTGTCTTACAGGGTGCAGAGCATTAAGCTGTCTAGGACCTTTGGGAAGAAAGGCACTAGATACAAGCGTTCCTTTGCTTTTTAATTGATGTTTGCTGTACTGACAGACAGGTGGGCACAGTGTGTCCTTCCCAGTCTGGGTCAGCACCACACTGGTGTGCTGCCACCTGTGCCATTTCCAACTGAATCATTACGTTGCAAAGCTTCACTGTATTTTGTTGTGAGGAAGGAGTAACAATCATCAGATAACTGAAAAGGAATTCTAATGTTACTCTCACTCACAAAAGTAATCCAGTCACTGCTCCCCTGTCAGTCACTGGGTTTGTAACCGCCTACATAAAATGTGAACGGTAAAGGTCCCTGGTTCTTGCAGTGCAATCCAACATCCTTGGGAAAAAAAGCAAGCAAAGACAAACTATATCACTTCCTTCACCATACAAAGTCACTTGGTAAATAATTATCAAGTCAAGGAGCAAGCTATTAGAAATGCTGTGGAATTCCAATAGAACAGCTTTGTTGAAAATCAGAAGATGCAGTTTCTTGTGAGTATTGGTGGTACAATGCAACCTCACGCTTGAAAAGACGCCAACGCTACAGGGACCGGACCTGAACACACAGAACTGCACACAGGGAGATAAGATAGAATACAGTGTGATAAGCAAACTAATTACAGGTCTGCAGGTTGAGCATCCAGTCAGTAATTATCACATAACCTGAACTCTTAAATCTTTCTCTAAACTGCTACAGAAATGAAAGGAAGATTCCTTAATTTGTGTCAGAGAAGTGATTTTCAGATTTGTGTCAAAAACTACCAGAGCATTCATTTTATAGCCTAGAACTAATGAGTACGGCTTGGGCAGGTTTAAGTTATTTGAAGATACGACTGAAAAGCATAAAATGAGAAACAGAATGCAGGAATAACTCAATCAGATTCAAGAGCCCGGGCTTTTTTCATTTGAAGAAAGCTCTGCTAAGTGTCTGCTAAGCCATGAAAAAACTGCAAGACATGAGCACAATGAAAAATGTCTTAGTAACTGTGCTTGGATTTCCAGAAAAGCAGAGCCAACCATGAACAAAAGGAAGTACTCCACAATTTCAATACACATTACTCACATTAGCTGTGATACCTTCCCTGTTACCTAATAATTGAATTGTATTGATCCTATCTTCATTATCTAAATCATATGTAGACATGTCTTTACCAGGTTAGGACAGTTAGTTGGGCTGAGCTTTCCACACTAATGCTGCATTCAGTGTGGCAGATTTTCACTCATCTCTTGTGTGAATTTCTCAAGACTGCAGTTGTGTTTTATGAAGCAACCAATCTATCATAGCCGAAACAGATGACAGTTGTACACTATAATTTGTGCCATGATATTACTTGCGATAGCTAGTAAATAAATATAGAGTGTAGATCAGAAATAGCCACTGAAATTCTTACCATATGGAAGATGGCTCAGTCATAGAGCTGCTGCTGGTTGAACAGCTAGTTTCATTCACACCAGCATTCTGAGAATGGCTGGGTTTTTTCAAAACACAGAAACAGGGTGATGATAGTGAATTTTTGCATTTGGTGTTCAAACAGTTATAAATAGGACACACACGGCAGACATAAGCCTTTTCATTAGGAATAATTAAATTCACAATTGCAGTCACTAGAGTGTGTAGCTCCAGTTGTGGATTATTCCACATAGCTGTTTTCCAGCTGCCTTCACCAGATACCACTCACAACCATCCTTATTTGTCTGACCCAAACGATCACAGAATCATCTAGGCTGGAAAACACCTTTAACATCATTGAGTCCAATCATTAAGCCAACTGTGCCAAGGCCACGGCTAAACTCTTCTCTAAACTCCACATGTACACAACTTCCAAACATGTCCAGGGATTCAACTCCTCCTTGGGCAGCCTGTTAACAGCTGTTGTATTTCTGGCATAGAGAGAAAGGCAATGACGCAAAGCTAATCAAACCGGTGACTGCCAGGAGAGGTTTGATAACAGCCGGGAAGTGCAGTAACAAGTATCAAACTGATATCCAAACCCAAAAGTTTAGGAAATTTAAATACTTACATTAACATAACTACAAGTCATTCTTACGCTAGATTGTACAATTATTTTAGAACTTCTCAAAGTTTACCTCAGTGATTGGTTCCCCTAGTGTACAAGGGGCTGGGGGCAAATCAAAAACCCCCGTACAGCTTTTCATTCAGAAGCTTAATGGCATTTAAGGTAAAATTAATTTACTTACAACTTCCACAGGAAAGTTTTGTCAGCAAAGGAAATACCTGCCTGCCCTGGTAGCCAGTTGCCTTTAATTTCTAAATCTGTAGCTTCATTCTTCAGTT
The DNA here is from genome assembly GCA_013397515.1 of Upupa epops. Lineage (NCBI taxonomy): Eukaryota > Metazoa > Chordata > Aves > Bucerotiformes > Upupidae > Upupa > Upupa epops. The sequence goes on along the minus strand of VZRI01006423.1, from coordinate 27,423 downwards.
CTGACAAAACCTGACTTTTCATTGACCAGGCTGATGCAAACACAGCCACAACCCTCTTGCTACCACAGAAGTGTGTCAGGTTTTCATTTTGCTTCTGCAGACAGACAACAGTATGAAGAAAGGAAAAGAGAAACTTCAAATTATAATTATAAAATTATAAACGTATGTTAATATTGTAATTGTATAAATTTATACATTACAGCTGCTAAACTAAGGGAAATTGAGGAAATGCTTGTTATTTGAGACAAAATGCCTACAGAGATACTCAGTAATCTCTATATTTATTAATTAAAAAGGGCATTTAAAAATCATAAACAGTCAAGCATTTCTGAATTTCAAAGGTGTTAGATGGGAGACAGATGGTACAAAACCATTTTTGAGGCAAAGGATACGTAAACTCTACTCACTAGTTACTTCATACTATCCAGACTCGTCTTGGTTTAGAGTATTAAAATCTCTACCTCAGTTCCAGCATGATGTGACAACTGTTTTCTGCCTAAAACAGAGCAAACATGGCTAGAATTTAACGTAAGCTTTCATTTAAACAACACTTTTACCTTACTTTCCTAATAAAGGCAATAGATGCGAGAAGGCGATATGTAAGAAAAAGGTCTTCCTTTTGAACACGTCCCTTTTTGCCCTTCATTCCAGTTAAATCAACCTTATCACCTGCACATCTCGTACATTAAAAGGCTGCTTTAAAAAAAAAAAGCAGTGTTTTGTCAGAAATTTTTCTTACCTGATTTATTTCTGACCGTGTCATGTCTGCCCATGTGTTAACCAGGCTAACTTCACCAGATGCAAATTGAAGGCCTCCCAGGTTTATCAGGTCACACAGCTTAACTCATGGAAGAAACACATTACACCTGCTCCAGTTTGCTTCACCAATACAAAAGCATGTGTGGGTCCTCTGACAGTGGTTCTATTTGCATTAAAGTGAATTTAAGTGCCAATGAAACAAAACTTGTCTAGCAGAAACATGCACACTGACAGACTGTTACCTGGCCAGTCAGAGGGGTTTAGTGGCAGGTAACAGGAGAAAAAAAGAAGCCTGAATGTTGCAGCAGAATTTTACTGTAATTCACCTGCGCATTGGGAACATCAGTCCCTGCAAAACAGCAGCGCATCCTGAGATGCGCTTAACTGATCTGGGTATTGGTGAATTAATGTCTTGGGAAGCAGACCACTTCTAACATGCTGTAGAAACAAGCTGGGCATTGCTATTTGTGTGAACACATAATGAGATTTGCTACCATGCCTGCTGTGCATCGTTCTTGCTACCATTTGCTGGCTTTGTTCTCCAGTTACATGATATCATGGAGAAAGCAAAATATCTGGGAAGATTATTAGCTCTGAAATCCCTTTCAGAGAATCATAGAAAAATGAAGGTTGTGAGAGACCTCCAAAATCATCAAGTCTGAGCAAGTCCATCCATCAACCCAACGCCACCATGTCCACTAAACCATGTTTCCAAGTGCCACGTATACACAGGTTTGAACCACGTTCGGGGATGGCGATTCCACCACTTCTCTCAACAGCTTTTGACATGACCTTTCTTACAGCTGAGACATTTTTCCTAATGTCCAAGATAAACCTCCGCAGCACAACTTGAGGCCATTTCACTATTACTAGTGACTTGGGAGAACAGACTGACCCCCAGCTCTCTGAACCTTCCCTTCAGGTATTTGCATAAGGTGGCAAGGTCTTCCCTCAGCCTTCAGACACCAGTATAATGTAAGTCATCAAACAGAGTATGGGTATAAGCAGTTAGAACAAACTTGTCAAAAACAAGGATAAGCCTCTTCAAAGTACAAATGTTTGTAAGAAAATCAGTTCATTTACTTTCAGTGACCAAAGGATTGCAGCAGCTTAATTTTCAAGCGAAAAATAATAAGAAGAGAAGTCCAAGGTAATGAATTTCACACAGAAAACTTATCAAGAGGTGGAAAAAGGTACTTTCTGGTTTCCCTAGGAAAACTCACTGTTACACTTGATTCAAATCTCACAGCTTCTGCTCTTACCTCTCAGTCCTACTGAAAAATTTACTGCTTCTGGCAACATATTTGCACTAAGAAATCTCAGTCTGAAGACAGACTGGAAAGTTCTACAAGGTTCCAGTGCTGCTCACATTCTGATGTTGCAGAACTGTGCCTTCAGGTAATCTTTGGGTTTGCAAACACACACTTCGCTAGCGGTTATAAAAACAGCAGCACAAAAACCCCTTATTATTAGAAATAACATTAGAAAGAGAGCTAGAGGGATTTTATGGTCACGCTAAGCTGATTTAGGCCGAAGAGATTTGGTTTGAAGGAATATTCTAGTATTTCTTAAGTGAAGTATGAAGTACTCAACAACAATTACCTTGCCCTGAGTAATAAGCTGATAGGTGCCGCAGATGCGATGCCTCTGGATGCACTGCAGTATGAGTCACTAGCTGAGATAAAGGAGCGGAACAGAACCTTAGCAATTCTGCTAAAAGCTGAACATACTCATAGCCTGCCTGCTCTGGTGATGCAGGAGGATACCCTCCACCCTGGCTCAATTTTCAGTGTACTGACCCTTCAGCTGGGGACTCGGTGCCAGGCCCATTTTCTTTATGAAATCCCAAAGGAGCTACAGGGTAAAAATGCTGTGAAATCTATATTCCATTCCATTTCCAGACATGTTTATGGAATAACACAGGAACTCCTGTAAGGGAACATATGTGTATATATTAAAACATGCACATTGGTATAATGAAATATGTATAAAGTATTTATCCAGACTTGAGCGAAGGAGGAAGGCTCTGCTTCATTGAAGATTTGTAGCATTAAAGCTACACTTAGAACAGTCTGGAACGCATCATCAATCAGCTGTTTTCCTATGCCATCATTCAACATTACAGCCAAGGACTAAACATCCAGCGGAGTTACTCAAACTCAGATTGTTAAATATTATGAACACGGAAAACCAGGACCTATAGCATGGGTATGTGTAACGGGGAATAAAAACATTTGAATACATCTAGGTGCTCAAAAAAACTCCATGTCAGTTTCCTTAAGTTTAAAATCAAAACAAAACACCCTCAGAAAATGAACCCCCACAGCACCTAACCCACTGCCCGCTTTCTCCCTTATTAGACACTGCAGACAGGTACAGTGAAATCCACTATGGAAACAGAGAGCAACAGGCAGGCTGTATTTCACTAACAGAATTGTCTGGAATGCATTCTCTATCTGGTGCAAAAGGTGATGAGACAAATAGCATACCATGGGCTGTGTTAGCACTGGGGCATCACACGCTGTTCCTCACATTCCTGTTGTGAAAATGAATACTTAAAATAGAGCAGCTGAAACACAGACACTTTCCTCTTGTCAGAACAACAAACATGGACCACAAAATGCCATCTCTACAGGCAAAACATTCTGGATTGGTTACATCAGGGGTATTTCCCCCACTTCACATGAAGGGAAACTATTATATAAAGTTTCTCTCAGGAAAGCAAACACAGCCGTTTATTGCTGTCTGTGTGTTTAATCTCTCTAAATGGATTTTATGTTCATTTATTATTTATCTGTATCATCAACATTTCATGAGTGAATGCTGTCCTTCTGTGAACCAACTCTGGGTCTGACACTACCTGCGTCTCTTGCAGCTCAAATTTTCATTTTCCCTGGGTAAAGCTGTTTTAGCACTGGGTAGGGTTTTTGTAAACAAAAATCAGATGAACACTTTCAGCACTGCAATTCATTGTGCAAATTAATAATTCATATTTGGGTTATTTGTTTGAAGCGAAAGATTAATTTAGTGATACTTTCACTAGGAGTATTTATTTTTATGCAATTATGCTTTAATAGAGAATGAGTGAGTATTAACCAGTATTTGGAAACACTGACCTACTACCTTCACTGAAAAGCCTGAACAACAAACCTCTATGCAGAGCCAGAGGAGGGGTCTCCTTGGAATTAAACCTTGCAAGAGAGGTCAAGGAAAACAGAAAGGGCTTGTCAAGTACATTGCAGGTAAAACTAAACCGAGAGGCAATGTGGGACCTCTGCTGAATGAGCTGGGTGCCCTGAGGACAGAGGATACAGAGAAAGAAGCAGACACACTGAACGCTTTCTTTGCCTCGGTCTATACTTCTGGAAGATGTCCTGATATCAAAGCCCAGACTGCTGGGCTCCAGAGGAAGTCGAGGCAAGAGCCTGCTTTGGTTGATGAGGACAGGGTTAAGGATGTGTTGAGAAAACTAGATGAACATAAATCCATAGGCTCTGATGGGATGCACCCACACCTGCTAAAGGAGATGGCGGAAGACATTGCTAAGCCACTCTCTGTCATCTCTTCTATGTCATGGGTAGAGGTGCCTAGAGACTGGAGGTTAGCAAATGTCACTCCAATCTTCAAGAAGGGTAAGAAGGAGGACCCAGGTAACTATAGACCAGTCAGCCTCACCTCCAGCCCAGGAAAGGGGATGGAACAGTTTGTCCTGGATGCTGTCTCTAGGCACATCAGGGACAAGAGGGTCATTAGGAGCAGTCAGTATGGCTTCACCAAGGGGAAGTCATGCCTGACCAACCTGAGAGCCTTTTGTGAGGGCATAACCAGGTGGATAGATGATGGCAGAGTGGTGAATGT
>VZRI01006423.1:0-22235 GCA_013397515.1 Upupa epops | reverse complement strand
GGGATTGGACTAGATGATCTTTCGAGGTCCCTTCCAATCCCTAATGATTCTATAATTCTATGACTCAGGTAAGCCTTTACATTTTGCGTTTATGCTGTTGGGTTTTTCTGTGCATAAAACTGACCATTACGGAACAAAACATAGCAGTTCACATTAGCCCAAAAGCGCAGTTGCTTCAGCAAGTCACGTATTACAAATGGAACAAACCTAATGGCTCTTATGGATAGTTATTAAATATTTATAAACACATAAATCAACGCTCATCTCAATTTATNTAATTCTATGACTCAGGTAAGCCTTTACATTTTGCGTTTATGCTGTTGGGTTTTTCTGTGCATAAAACTGACCATTACGGAACAAAACATAGCAGTTCACATTAGCCCAAAAGCGCAGTTGCTTCAGCAAGTCACGTATTACAAATGGAACAAACCTAATGGCTCTTATGGATAGTTATTAAATATTTATAAACACATAAATCAACCCTCATCTCAATTTATAGGTATTGATACTTACAGATTGATATTGTCTCTTGCTGGTGTCAAAACATAAGGCAATGAACCACTTCAGATCCATATTCTTACAGAAAAGTAAAATCTCAACATGAAATCTAAATGAAAGAATAGTGTTTTCAAGGCTGAAGTCCAGGAGAACACTTAAACACACGTAGATTCTCAATTAACTCAAGTGAAACTCCCCATGTGCCTTAAGCGCTTTGCTGGATCAAGGCCATCGAGAAGATTACTGCCATAAAGATTGTTCAGAAAAGTCTGTCGCTCTATGGTGACTGCTATGTAAATATTTCATTTCCCTTAAATCATAATTCAGCGTCCACCAGTTTCACTTCCAATCTATTTTGTTAAGTTTTCCTCCCAATACATGTTTAGCTTGTAAAGTTTTTAGGAAATACTCTAAAAATCCAGTTGGCTGGTGTAACTCCAGGAAGTTGTACGGAGCCATGAGTCAGATTCCGTCCCAGAAAGCTGCGAACAACAGCGTCTGGCAGGGTAGATGCAGCACACAGGAAAGTTACACATTTAAAAGTGGCCTGGGGGAGACTGGGAACAGCTTGAGAATATGAAAACATTGCTAAAGTGACCCAGTCCTATGCCCTTTCTTTAGGGACGGCCAAAGATGAAAAGCTGTCTTCAGAGGAATTGGAAAGGTCATCTGTCATCCTTTATGTACAAACGCAGTTGATGTTCTCATCACAGAGCAGTGGGCATCATGCACCTCAGGGCACTTCGTGGAGAAGCTGTTAGCAGCTAGGATGCCTGTCAGATAGGGAAAAACTAAAATCTGATTATTCAATACACAGCAGAAAAGCCAGGAAATCTCTCTGTTATCTGAAGCTGATGACTTCACTATTACCACCCTGAACCCTGAATGAACCCTTTACTCTATCATGTCCAAAGCACTTACTCAGGTTTGCATGCACATCTCACAGTTGTGTTGTGCTGCTGCAACAGACCACCTACTCCTTGTGCTTAGATCATCTTCATTTGCCATTTATTACTCACTTTTCTGTCCTGGTCTCCCAGATGCTATGAAATATGAACACCTCTAGTTCCACACTGAGGGTTACCTCTGCCTCCAGGTGCTCTGTGAGGCTTCAGATTCTTTCTCTTTCTTTGGCTTTTTGCTAGACTAGACTTTGTTAAGCAATTCCTCTTGTTCTGTTTAGGGTCTTTGTGCCATCCTCTCTTGCATCCTTACAATCATCTCATTTCTTCAGTGCTAGTTTTCAGAATAACCAGTGTCGACTTACTTGGCAGCCTTCCCTCCATATCTAAGTGTATCTATACCCCACCTTTGCAGTATTCATAGGATCATAGGATCATAGGATGTTAGGGGTTGGAAGGGACCCAAGAGATCATCGAGTCCAACCCCCCTGCCGGAGCAGGACAAAACTATCTAACACAGATCACAGAGGAAAGCATCCAGGCGGGCCTTGAAAGTCCCCAGAGAAGGAGACTCCACGACCTCCCTGGGGAGTCTGTTCCAGTGCTCTGTGACCCTCACAGCAAAGAAGTTCCCCCTTGTGTTGAGGCGGAACCTCCTCTGCTGCAACTTACACCCATTGCTCCTTGTCCTATCACAGGGAGCAAGTGAAAAGAGCCTGTCCCCTCCCTCCTGGCCAGCCTTCAGGTACTTATAAACATTTATCAAATCTCCCCTAAGTCTTCTCTTCTCCAGACTAAAAAGCCCCAAGTCCCTCAGCCTCTCTTCATAAGCCATGCCCTCCTGTCCCCTAATCATCCTCGTAGCCCTCCGCTGGACCCTCTCCAATAGATCCTTGTCCCTCCTAAACTGGGGGGCCCAAAACTGAACACAGTACTCAAGATGAGGCCTCACCAGGGCAGAGTAGAGGGGGAGAAGAACTTCCCTCGATCTGCTGGACACACTCCTCCTAATACACCCCAGGATCCCATTGGCCTTCTTGGCCACCAGGGCACACTGCTGTGCCATGGTCAACCTGTTGTCCACCAGGACCCCCAGGTCCCTCTCCACAGGACTGCTCTCCAGTAGATCACCTCCCAGCCTGTACTGGTGGAGTTTGTTATTCCTCCCCATATGCAGGACTCTGCACTTGTCCCTGTTGAACCTCATCTGGTTTCTCTGTGCCCAGCTCTCCAGTCTGTCCAGGTCTCTCTGGATGGCAGCACAGCCCTCAGAAGTATCAGCCAAAACTCCTAGCTTGGTGTCGTCAGCAAACTTGCTGAGTAGACACTCTGTGCCCTCATCAATGTCATTGATGAAGATGTTGAACAAGACCGGTCCCAGCACCGATCCCTGAGGGACACCACTAGTCACAGCTCTCCAGCTGGAGCTGGAATCATTGATCACCACCCTCTGAACTCTATCCTGCAACCAGTTCCTAACCCACCTCACTGTCTGCTCTTCCATCCCACACCTCCTCAGCTTGCTCACTAAAATTTCATGGGAGACAGTGTCAAAGGCATGCATGTGTACAACAGCATGCCAACAACAGAATTCTCAGTCTGTGACACTAGTAGACAGCACCCAAAATTGTGCATTCTGAAGATGAGAAGCAGCTCACTGGCAAACCTTGCATCCATGGTCCTAATCCCCAGAGAAAACAAAGAACCTAGCACTTCCATTGCTGACTATACCAGTCCTCTTCCTCGTTTACACCTGGCATCTGCATCCCCACCACACAGCTCTTGACAAGGCTTCTGTCCACCCCTGTGCTGTTAATCCTTACCTTCACTGTGGTACATGACGGTGGTTGTACAAAATTGTCCAGATGTTACAGAACCATTTCGGTTGGAAGAGACCTGTAAGATCATCAAGCCCTAACCCAGCACTGCCAGGTCACTGCCCTAGGCAGAAGCTCTAATGTGGATTTGGCTTTGCTGCCAGTGAAACATTTACTGTTTCCAACCCCACTAACAATCCTACAAGCAGATGGGATTATGAACAAGGAATTCTAGGGCCTTGACTCTAAACCTATCTTCCAGTCAAACTAAATAGGTCCCCATCTGAAAATGAGCACTTTCTTCATCTTAATTTGATTTTTAAATATCCCATCAGGTGTATTCCCACTTATACTCAAGTATTCCCACAACACCTAAACACAAGTTTGTTACTGGTTTTCATACAAGATACATAAACAAACATTGAAAAGACTAAAATTTACCTGAAATGTCTGTACTGAAATAAGTCTGAAAAATTGTTATGCTCTGCAGCTGACAGTCCCTTTAATCATTTGCAGTCCCTAAAAAAACCTGTGGTTAAAAATCTGACCACAAAACTTTCACTTTTATTTTCAGTGGTATCTTGAAACCAAATTCTTTACCATATACATTATACTTAGCTCTGTAAGAAGATCTAATTGTGTTGGTGTCTCTCAACATGCCATTTCCAACTCAATCTTGCTATGCTGTAACTGTGTTTGTGTGGATAATCGCATTAAGCTTTACCAGACCTCTTGGCTTATTAAAAGCTCCTGCCTGGAAATGATCCCAGCTCTGATCTGGAGAGGAGTGTTGCTGCTGCCCACACTCGGCTCCTGAACACAGGCTCAGGCTTCAGCACTGCAGAGTGGGTAGGAAGGAACAAGGGGCCATGCAACTACAGCAGTGCTGTTCCTGGGGCTGCAGGAGGCTCTGCAACCTGGGATAAGACTGGCATAGTTTCCCTTTTCTTCTATGTTCCTTACCTGAGCAAAGCCTTTGTTAGCACCCTGGAGAATGGTTTGTCTGGGTTGCTCCTGGACTCAGCAGAGCACTGCTGTCACCACTGTGCAGGCTTGGAAGGCAGGCGCATGGTCACTCGGATACCTCAGCAAACCCCAGGAGAATGCACACTTCCTCCTCTTCACTGCCATAGCAGGAGTCTGAAGTGGGATGTACAAGGGGACTCTGGCTCTTCAGGAGCAGGTAAACATACACAATCCTGGTAAAGACAGCACTTCATGTGCGTCAGAATACAGATCTGGATGACAGCTTCTCCCTGTAAAAAAAAAAAAAGGCTTTAAAAACATTTTAATCTTTACAGAAATCATGTCATGAGAATGGGAAGGCTGATAGGTACTTATTCACACTGAAATCTTCACTCTCTAATTCTGCAAAGTATTGGTGTTAGCATTCTAACTATTGGAAAGCAATTTTGCTCACGGTAAGGATGAATTTTGTTGCTTAGTTACCCAACTTTTTATTCGGAAAGAAAAACCTCATTGCATTGTTACATAAGCAGTCTTACATCTATCCCGAGAAAAACACGGTGACCTGCTATACAGATCAGGGGGGCTCGCTGAAGAGATCTACATAAAGAGCACAGGGTTGGGTTAGATTTATTCTGCACAGAGCTTTGCCCCAGATGGTCTGAAAATAAATGCTCTAGATGTAAATGCTACAGCAAAATACGGCAGCAACAGACAAGGTGATGGAAGCTTGGGAAATTCTTTGGTCTCTCCTGCAAGCAAAGCAGATTGCCATGCAAAAAGCTGGGTGTATCCTATCACAAACCACCCTTGCACACCAGGAACAACTTTATTTCCGTTCCATTGTGCCTATTTAAAAAAAAAAGTTCAACAACATCAAGATCGGTTGTTCTGCTTTATCCAGCACAGTCACAAAAGGAGTACCAGAAACAGGTAAAGGTAACAGTTTTCATTCAAGTTAAGGGAAGGGGATTCTGCATCACGATGTGACCACTAGAGATCCACCACAATCCTAACTCTGGAGATGTAGCATATTTGAAGTTGAATCTATGTCCAGTCAGAATAGTGGCATAAAATTCCAAGAGGTAACAGATTCACACAGACACAACTTTCTTCCCAAGCCTGTAGTGTTAATTTCCTGTTGAAGACACACTTTATGGAGTCACAAGTAAAATAAAAAATCATCAACCTGCACTCAAATCCTGACTCATTTTAGGATGGACAAGCAAAGCTTGTAAGAGACAAAGATCACTTTTTTCTATTCCGTTCCACCCTGTTTTCCAAAACAGACTTAATGACCATAGCAGTAATTAAAAAATTAGGGTTTTAGCAATGCAATGCCACAGCAGTCTTAAGAGTCCAAGACCAACACATCCACCGTGGTAGTTAGCGTATATTAGAGCTCTGCTACACGTTTTGAAACAGAATGAATAAAAGTCAGTTTTGTCTGGGGGGGTTTTCTCTTGAAAGGTTATGTGACACCAGATAAGGCAAAAGTTCAGACAGAGGAAGGATCAGAGCAGCAGAAATAATGGAAGAATTGCTAAGGCAAGACTGTCAGCAAATCACTATTGTCTTTTTTGTTATCTACGCAGGACACTCCTAAAACAAGTGTCAGGAAAGATGAAATATATGATTAAATAGTTTTGACAACTGTTCCACAGAGATTATCTAACTGAGAAGATGTTGCATTATTACAAGTGAAACGTAGGACTTCAGTTTCCTCATCCATTCCCACTGGTTGGCACATTTCATTTCACCGCTTACAGCCTGCTTTGTCGTTATAAGGGAAATGCAGTGGTGTGTTGTACTCCACCACGCTGACTGCGGCTTTCCTGACAAAACAGCAGTCGTGTTGGTAGAAAAGCAAAGTAAGAAGTTGGGCATCTTAGTGCTGGCACTCATAGGCAAGCAAATAAAAAAGCTGTTTAGTGTTGGTGTTTTGAACAGATGAGTTATCTACCAGTGACTTCTGATCTCCACCTATTCTTAAAATGTTCAATGGCAGACACAGATACACCCAGCTACAACAGAACGCTGCACAGTATTGCTATTTCCAAAGGCTAACCACCACACAAGATTCCTGGGCAAGCTTTATTTTAAGAAGAGATTACTATTTAGTTTCTACAAAATAAAACCAGCCGCTTTGCCAGGCTGATGCTGTAAACCTTTCCTGTATGGCTTCCCAGGATGAAAACCAAGCACAGTAATGAAAGATATCTATTTACCCTTGTTTCTTAATGTGTCTCTCAGACTGAAGCAAGTAGTCTTGAATCAAACACAGCACACATAGTGCTTTAGCAGTCTCCTGAGGCAATGTGACTTTAGGAAATGTTGCACTAAGCACAAGCTCACTGCTGCTGTTCTGCTTTTCCTTTCGGGCATGTTCATTTCTCAGCCAGTTTAGCAGTGCTCTTGAAAAATCAGTTTATTTTGAACATTTCTCCCATTCACTAATAAAATGAATAAAATAAAATGTCATTCATTAAGCAAATACAAGCCAACAGTACATTGGTTTTTATGGAATTAGGAAGGCTGAGTCATGACAGGTTCTGTACTGCAGAGAAAGCCCCAACGGATAAAAGCCATTAAACAGTTGTGTGGAGCACATTGTACTGATGCACTTGTGCTCACAAGAGGGAAAAGCACTGAAATAGCTGGGGTTTAGCCAGTGAAATATAGAATAACCATTTATAACGTTGGCACCTTAGGTAGCTGGCTGTATCTACTCTGAAGGTGAAACAAAGTAAGTTATATTCACAAGTTAGTCTGTGTTTGGATTGCAGTTGTCACGAATGAAGCTACTTCTGTTGAGTACTACCTTGACTTTCTCACAGTGCTTATTACCCCCATGACCCTGGGGTTCTTACCAGAGCCCAATTATACTGCAGCAGTATCTGAAGATGAAGGTTATGCTAGCATTTCCATGCTGGGAGGGGGGGAAAGCCCTTTATCACTGTTTAGAAAACTCTGAACAATGATATAAGATAGTCGATACTCTTTAAACTCTGCCATCAGTGCTGCAAAACTCGGGAGCAGATTCCATTTTGTATATTATCGGTAATGGAGATGTATTCAGTCAAACCCTTGTGTCAGGGCAGATACATCCCCTACTGCTCTGCTCAATTTCCAATGGTTGGTCAAGGCAGCAGTCAAACACTTCAAACACCCTCCAGTGTCTGTATTAAGCCACACAAGTAGCCACCATCATGCAGTGCATGTCCCCTTGCCTCTCGTCTGCGTTCGTATCACACACAGCTCAGCAAGTGGCAGCCGGTAGCCCTGCTACGTGCTTGTGCTGGTCAAGAAAGCATAGAAGAGTTCCACCTCATCCTTCCAGTAGACGATAACAAGGTTTATAATAATCCTGTTACTGGAATTCTTTCAGCTTTCAGAGTGGGAGATTTAAATAATCATTAAAAAATAAATTCTAGTGATGGGTAAGGAGATTTCTGTTAGAATGTCTCATGAGCAGTAAGTTTTTCTATAGATTGAACCTACTGATCATCCGAAGTAAAATACAATGTAATTGTAATAGCCACAGACTAGGTGTTTCAGACTGACCAGCCCATGCATCTCACCTTTTCTGTTTAGAAGTTCATCAAATATGCTGACAATCTTACAAAGAAAAACACATCTTTAACAAAGCATAGCAAAGCTGCTCCTCTCATTCTCCCATGTTATTTCAGAGAATTTCTGGAAAACATAAATATTTCCTCATCGTTCAGTAAAAAAAAAAACAAAAACAAAAAACCAAATCTCAAAGCCCAGCTAAGCATCTAAGCACCTAAGTACTTTGGAAAACCTAAGTACAAGTGGCAAATGACTTTTGCAAGGCCACAGTCATTATTCAAGGAACACAAAAAGTCCCAGACAGTCTCCAATGACAGAATTCCTTCTCTTGTCTAAGAAATTATCAGTGAAATGCAGTTCAATTTTTAACTGGTCTGTAAAATTCTGTTAACCCAATCTGCAATCACAAATGCCTTCACTGCAAAAGCTTCTCCTACCTATTCACAAGATAGTAGATTGTTCAAACAAAGGGCTATATAAGCAACATTCAGAACTGTTTCTAAACTTAGGCAGTTTCCATAAGCACCATTTTCAGGAATGCCTTCAAAACTAGGGAGCAAAACTACCAAGACAATAAAATGAGCGGGGGTGATGAACAGCTTTTATCAGCACTCCAATGTGAGGCTGGTTTGCTACCAGACTTCGTTTTTTCAGAGCTACAGCCTGCTGAATCACCTCTATCTTCAATTTGTATTTTTTATGCTGCCGCAGGCACATCACTGTGCACAGCTCTGCTCAAATGCCTGTGTGGAAAAAACAAGATACACTAGAGTACGGTGTAAGGATGAATAAAGCCATTTCTTAGTAAATAGTGGGACTTGGTACATAGCAGCACTGCAAGACGTTTGAAGCTGCTTTATACCACCAAACACCATCTTTTCTTGCTGTAGAGGATTAGAAGAGATAAATGCAGAAAACTGGTTTGTAAGCCCAGGCAGCCAAGCTAACGTGTGACATGCTTTAAGAACTGTCCTCCAGACCTGAGGCAACTACTCATGAAATCTGGTAGAAGAATTAACGGTTTATGCCCAAACAACACTGAGGACAAACAAAGAATCGCGACAGAGGGCAGCATATCACCTGCCGTGATTCACAAACTGTGAATAAATAAGTAAATTTAAGAGGCCAAAGAAACTCCCAGTAAAGAGGATTTTGAAAGGAAGGTAACACAATACTAAAACATCCAAGAAAAACCCCCACTCTTATTTAGCAAAATATTTTCCTCATTTCTAACATTTAAGGAAGTTTGGACTTTGCCTTCTAAAAGCATTATTTCTTACATTTCAGAGTTAACTCATAACTTCTTCCATTCAACCCGTTACGTTCTTAGATCATGATCTGTAGCTCTTGCTCTCAGTGACAGCTGTGGAAACGTGGCTGGAATGATGCATTCAGTGAGGAATGCTGTTCTTAACTGGCATGTGGAACAGCAGCACACTAACCATTATTTACCAGAAACTACTTTAAAATTGTGCTTTTGTGTGGGTGACTAATGACAAAATCACGTACTTCGTAGTGATTACTATTGGGACGATTAATACTTTTATTGCGAGATATTTTCTAAACAAACCATTTCTGGGTCTGTGACTTTTGTTATTGGTAATTCTGGGGTAATTTTGTTATTGGTAATTCTTATAAAATGAGGATCACTTGCCATTTTTGTTCAGCATAACCATATTAACTGAAAAGATCCACCTGACGATACAAATCCCAAACAGCATTAATGAAACACTGACTATTCTCCAAATTTCCATTAATTCTCCAACCAAAGTTCTCAAAATCCCCATCACCCCAAAAACCAACCAGAAAACCTCAGCTGCTGGTTTTATGTAACCTCTTGAAGTGCTCCTTACCTCAAATACACCTTCTCTATCACAGACTGTCATCCGTTACAAATAATACACATTTATAGGGACTAGATATTTAGAGCTATCTCTTCCCTGTGCAGACTGCATGCTGCCTGCATGAATTCAAGCAAATGTCATTAAACTGCTCATGACACTCTTCAGGCCACTTGCAGACACATAGTTCTTTGAGGTATCCTTTCATCTCCATTTTTTAACAGCTAATGCTACTCAAGCCTTTCTGCCTTGCAGGCTATTTGTGGAACTGTTAACTACATGGCTAAACCCAAATCATCCAGCTGCCCCTAATCACTGCAGTAGTAACCTCGTGTGTACAGCAGTGTTCTGTATCCATGAAATGACAGGATAGAAGCCAATCAGTACTATCTTCCCTCTCTGACCCAAATTCAAAGCTTTTTCCTATGGGAAAGTACCTGACCACATGCACTCCTGAACTGGAAATTAATGTGCTTTTAAGCAGGGAACAAAATCTGTAGATGCTAATTCATGCTATAGCAGAAAATAGAGATTAGTAATGCAACACTTTTAAAGTGTCAAGTCGATATTACATACAAATTTTCTTAATCCAGCTTCCAATCACTGAAGCTTGTGCAATCCAGTGGTGCACGTGTTGAGGTACCTTAGCTCTTGGGGATGTTGGCCAGTTGTGGCCAAAGTTGATAGCACTGCTGACAAGGATGTGGAAGCACATGGCTGGACTGCAGATTGAGTACTGCAGTGCAGATGACATGGTCTTCAACCATAAACCTCTTCAAAACAGAGCCAGTCCATCCCTTAAGACAACGAAGGCACTTCTATGGAACACCAGACTTAAAATGAAAACATTGAGAGGGGAACTGTCAGTTGCCCATGCACTCTACATGCTCTAGGGCTCTCTACATCTAGTTATTTTTGTGTAAACCATGCGGCAAATGAGACTGTTCATACTGATGCCTCTAATTCTCTCCACAGTGTTCTGCCAATCTCCACAGGTGGCTTCTGCCAAATGCTCATCCCAATTCTTAGAAGTTCCCCTACCCAGAGCATTCAAGCTGGTTTCCAGCAAGACATGGTACTTTCAATTTTTCCCTGCAAAGGGCTATGATAAATCCACTCTATACAATGCTTTTCGACCCAATTAGCTACTGAATTGCTTTTGAAATGAGTTCAATTGTTTCGCCAGTTACACAAATCCTGTCAGAATGAACAAGACAGGAGAAGACTGCTGGTGCAATCTGACTCTAGTGTCTGAGAACTCAACTCTCTCCAAGCCAGAGGAAACAAGTGCCTGTCAATAAAATATGATGAACCACATCAAAAGTGTCACTGAGGCAGAACACACCACTCCCAGCTTGGAGCTGCCTCTTTCTATTCACCTACTCTGCACCTCAACTTGACTCCTGGATGAACTAAAAAAAACAAGGACATATCACAGGTTAGTAGAAATGTTCCCTGTAGGTCAGCTCTACAGCCACTCTGCAGGGTTTCTTTTTAGTTTTGGGACTTTTGCATTGGTTTATGGTTTATTTTTATGGGTTTTTTTTTACCATTTATGGAAGGCAGCAGAAACTACATCTGCCAGAAGCACAGACCACATTTTTTTATTCCATGCTGCTCTTCTCCCTCAAAGTAGTCACCAGTACTCTACTCAAGTTACCTGTTGAGAAGAACAGACTGCACCCACCTAACAGTCCAGTGTAGCTCTTAATGGGAGACAGTCAACCTTGTAGCTTTTTGATTAAACCACCTCTTCCAACCTCTGCAAAAGCATGAGCAAGTGCCCTCTCCCCATGTGACTGTACGCTGGAATCACACCCTGCAGTGAGATCACTGGTATTCAAAGAAAGGCTCAGGACCCAAAAAACAAAATAAATTTGAAGATGAATGACCATGCAGTGGCAGCATTTAAACAACTCAAGTATGAATTTTGAGGGGAGGGCTGGCAAATAAGACCAGAGGGGTACCTGAACCTGTGGGAAAAGCAGGTTTTGGTGCCTTTTACAATTACAAGCTCTCTCCGTTTCATTACAGCGCAAACTCATTGATTTATACTTCCTGCCTCTTTTCCAAAGGCACCCTGTTGCCATGAAGATAACTAACAATGTTTTCACTTGCAGTCTTTACAGCACTAGTCTCCTTTATTTTCTTTGTGATAGCTTAAAGACTAGAGCAAAGCTCTACCAAAACTGAGAGATCTCACAGTGGAAACCCGCATTCTGCAGCGCCTCAGAGACATTTAACATTTTGGGTATGTTTTGCCATCAATCACATGGATTCCCATCCCATCACCAGCTTCACTCCCACACTGCCTGCCACTCAAAGAGATGGTGATTTGCAAGAACAAAGCCAATTAAAAACAGGCTTTACGAACCTGCCAGTTACAGAGATTATGAACTGTTACTGCCACCTATTTATAAATCAAGTTTCTGCTGGCAACATCTGGCAAATCCATCAGAGATTGCTGATTTGAAGATTTTGATCCAAATCTGTCTTTTAGCATCCTGGATTTCCCAGTGTCTTCAGACACACAAGAACCAGAGACAAATTTCTAATAAGGAAAATTGAAAACAAGTTTTATTTACCAAGAACAGTTTCCTGTCTGGGGACACAGGGTGCATCCAGACCAGTTACTATTGGGGGCATCTCCCAGCCAAGTTCCATCAGGCTCACCTCAGCCCCTGCTGCGTCAGTTCTTGAGATCCTCCAGTCACTCTGCTGATCATTATAGATTCATTCCTTTGATAGTACTGGGGGGGCACTGTGCACCTCTATCTACCAAGGTTTGGTATTGCAGTGGCTCTGATGTGCCAGGCCATCAAATTCATACTGTGCAGTAAACTCAGTTGTCCCTTTTCCTGGAGGCAGGGCCTTTCTAATATCAGTGGCTGCGTGCAGTTGACCTGCTGTGGCTGCTGCAGGAAGGTTAGCTGGACAGGCATGAGCAGTGCAATGGTCACCCAGACAGGACAGAGTAACACAGCTGCTCTTATATGGAGGTGCATAACTTACTGGTACAGCCTCCCTTCATCTGTGTTCACTCACACTCTCTGGACTACAAGGCTGAAGTTGGTCATTGGCCCCACCACTTCATGTTGTCTCTGGCTATGTAGGAACTGCCACACTGGGCAAACAGGAGGCCAACTTAAAATACTATTCGACAAGGTCTGTAAGGCAGGAAACACGGGGCAACAGCTACAGCTTCAAGCTTGGGACTCTTGTGTTGGACATGAAAGAAATTTCTTCACTAGCAAGAGCAGTGCTGGAACAGGTACCGGAGAGACAGAAGGTCCTCTGTCCTTGGGCCAGCTACACCAAATGATGCTGACCTCACCCAGGACCAGGAACCATCGTGTTTTGCTTAGAGCTTAGACTAGGTGAACTCCAGAGAACCCTTCCAGTCAGTGCTTCTGTGACAACACAGTCTACAAAAATTTGTTTCCTACTGGTCTTCAGCTGGATGATCACTACAGGACACTGTTGTCAACAGCATTTTTTCACATGACTTATGTGGCTATGTTGTTATTGACCTCAAATGAAGTTTGGTTTGAAATCCTTTGTACTAGTCCCTTGCACTGCATCTGTCACCCAAGACTCCACATGGCTTTCTGGAGCTGCTTACTCCACTTTTGGTTCTGGCACTAATTTGTTTGGCACTAGTTGAGGCTTCTGTACATTCTGCTGTATGTGGACAAGCATCACATCCATAGACACAGAAGTCACCCTCAGAGGACAGACTGTGGGCATTCAGTTTCACATTGCCAGAGAGCATTGCAGTGGGAACACCCAGGGGTCACTTCCACTCTGATTATCTTCTGAGAATGTTAAAATACTTCACTTCCATATAGAAATCCAGAACATACCTGTGAAATTAGCTTTATCTCAATTAAAACATGTCAAGTCAGCCCCTACAGAATGATTCTGGTTTCAGTTTCATCCAAAATGCCACTACTAATAGAGAGTATCAGAAATCCTGCACTGTTTACCCTGTTCCAGGATAGGGAGTAAACTGCACTATTTTTCAGATTCTCTCATTACAAGAGTCCAGCCTCTACCAGATAGTTATGAAATAGATTCTGTTGTCTAAGGTCTTATGCAGGGAAAGCGGGTGGCAGGTTCCAACTCACTAACTATCATAAATTTCATCATTCCTCCTTCTGGAAAACAGTCAGATAAGTGGGTTGTTTCTCCTTTAATTAGAATGTAAAGGGCAGAACTGAGGAGCTGTGCACATTATCACTCCATATGCCAGTGGAAAAGAATGCCAAAGAGACCTAGAACTTTAAGAGACAAAAGGTGTCAAATATGTGTTTAGACTCAACTAAACAAGTATTTTCATCCTGTTTTAAATCAAAGCACCTATTTCCATTAGAAGGTGGGTTTCTCCCTGCTGCATTTCACCATCATCTACTTCAACCAGTTTTAAAGTAGTTTTAGCCTGTATTTTTTTCTTTACCCATAAAAAGGCAATTGTGTCTTAACAATATGCCCTTAATCATTATTTTTTAATTAATGGCCTGCATGATTCACCATTTTTCTGATGCCAGTATCAATCTGTCCAGTGAGTCTTTTCTTTAGCTCGCAATGTTTTGTGACAACTGGTCTACTGCAGCAGCCTTAAGATTCTCTTGCAAACCAACCGTACCATCTCAGAAAGATGTCTCTTTAGGCACAGGTAAGAAAACTTTTTTAGCATAGGAAAGGGAAATTTCATAGTCTGTTTACTGAACAGCTCTGACTCATCTTGTCCAAGCTGTCTGAGCTCTCTACGAGGTGGAGATATTCTGGAAGGAGGGGGGGCTGAAGGAAATAAAAATAGAGTGCCAAGAGAAAGCAAATGTTATCATGACATTAGAGTCTGAACTCCAAATTATACACAACAGGGAACAGAACTGAGATCTTAAATGCCCAGTGTTAAGTGCTATATTTTCTACATTCAAAGAGCAGAACCATGTGCTGACATCCTAATTGGTACTTTCAGAAGGAAATACACAAAGGAATAACAGCATCACAGAGCTAGGAAGCAAAATACTCTACAACTCCTCACGGGCCTGTCTCTGAGCAGTGTATTTATGTATCAAAATACAGCATGTTGAAATCTTAGCTTCTTATTCCAGACTATTTTGTGGTTGTTGTTTTGCTTTACATTTGGATATAATTTAATCTGATTATAGATAGCATATAAAAACTGAAAATGTATGCTTGATTCTATAGCTTTAAGTACCTCACAATCTGAAAACATAAATACCCACATCCTTCACTCAAGTCAGCACGACCACACTGGAAGCGGTGTGTAACACTTTCACATGCAAGTGTGGCTGGTCCCTCTCAAAAAATAACCTGGGTTTTTCATCCAAGCTTTAGCTGCTATAACTGGTTCTGTAAAACACTTGCAGACACCTCAGCCCTGCACACAGAACTGGCTCAGTCTTCAGAACTGACTTTTCACTATCAATCACAGGACTTGTTAGATGAAAGAATACAGTTCCTACCCCATCTGACCCAGTCTGCTGCAAAAGACAGCACTTAACCTTCCTACCAGCACTGCAGAAGATGGAGAGAAGATCCAGATCACACAAGAGAAGAGTACCAAACAGATACGATGAAGAAAACCTCCCTTACTGCATGTGATACAAATCATTACGTGGGAGCAGCAGCCAGGTTAGTGGCCAAGCAACAACCATCCCATTTTCAGGAACACTAAGTTATTGAGTAGGAGGATTGCTATTTACAAACTCAATCTTATTTTTTTACTGGAGTATGCCAACTTGGAACCACAAACAAATTACGGGTAATGAATTAATAGTAGCACTTCAATTAAATAACCTTCTAATTTGTAACAGCCATGACAAGAATTCCTGGAAAAGGTCATACAGCACCATGTTTTACTGTATTTATCCAGCACTTTTCAGAAACACCCTATGGGAATATTTTTTCACTTGCAGTGATTTAGGGCAATGCTGTAACTTGGCACAACACGGTGTTATTCCCATGCTACTCATGGAGATAGTAGCAAAACCCGTATTTCTGACTCAAATTCCATCTTTTGCCTCAACAGCTCAATATTATGGCTAAATGGTGATCCCTGCATGCACTCAAACTGGTGGAAGCTGTGAAATTACAGTTTGTGCAGTGCCAAGCCCTAGATGATTTCTCCAAAAACAAGCCAATGATAGTCGTCTCTGCCAACCCGGAGGAAGCAGCAAAGCCACAGGGAGAACATCACCCAGGCTTTAGGTGGTAAATACATGGCAATGTGGGTCAACTCAAACGACAGATATATGTTATAGTCTCTACTTAGATTTGGGCCTGACAGCAGAGTCCTTCAGTCATTATAAGATGCATCCCTCCATCCAGGGAAGAATCAGCTTTGGTAGAAGAGTATTCCTCTTGAAAAACACACTTCCTGCCCTCATTATAGATAGGAAAGGTTTAGGTTTGTGGGTTAAGGTCTATGCAAAATTGCTACATTAACAAAGAGCTGAAACAAAACATGCATCTCACATAACTGTATTTTCTCCAAGAAGCTGCAATCTCAAGAATCTTCAAGCTTGAACACAGGACATTCCACCTCAACATGAGGAAGAACTTCTTTACTGTAAGGGTTACCGAGCTCTGGAACAGGCTCCCCACAGAGGTTGTGGAGCCTTCTTCTCTGAAGACTTTCCAGATGTGCCTTGAGTGATCTCCTAGGGCAGGGTTTTAGTCCTGCTCTGGCAGAGGGGTTGGACTCTAAGGTCTTTGAAGGTCCCTTTCAACTCCTAACACTCTGTGATTCTGTGACTCTGTAACACATTGTCTTATCAGAATTCAGCAATATCCTAGGATGATTTCAACCTGCTTGAAGCTTCTCCATTGTAGCATTTTAGTGAAAAGAAACTCTTTCAGAAGCAATGCAATAAAAATCACCCAAACCAATGTTATATCCTGCTCTGTCAGCTGCACCAAGAGCTTTATTCTTTCCCCTTCACACATATGCCCTCTTCTCTCCAAAGTGCTTTTAGCTGTAGGAAAAGAAAACATGTCCTGTAGCACTGCCAGAGAAGCCCGTCATCTTCAGCTATCATGACACACAGAAGCTTCCCAAATATTTCTCTAAATACGTTGTTGTAAATTATTTCCCATCTAACATTAGAATGAAACAGCAGGCTTTACGGTGCTGTGCGGAGGAGGCTGGTTTTGAAAGGAAGAATCCAAAACTCTGTTAGGCCCATTCCATATCTCAGAGCACCAGAAGGACCTGGAGTTCTCCATTTTCCTCCTGCTCTTGATGAGTCACTGCTTGTAAGACCAAGACATTGTGCAGACTCAGGGCCATTACGAAGATTGAGTAGTCTTGTGAAGTACAATTAGAATGACTTTGTACTTGTCAGTTTGCAATTACATTCAGAACAAACTTTACGTTAGCAGCAGAATTAGAATCTAACAATAGCAAAGTAGAGTCTGTCAGGTCCTGCCTATCCAGTTCCTTCCCTTTCAGCAGTGGGCAGAGGTTCAGAAGGCAGCATTCCTTTCTGATTTCAGCCCTAATCAATTTATGCCCTGCAGCAAAACATGGTAATGGAGCCAGGTACCAGAGCCGTCTCCAAAAACACGGGGAAATCTGGCTCATATCACAGCAGAACTGACTCCACTGAGAAGTGTATCTGGACAGCCTAGTAAGTCAACAAAAAGACATTTGAATGGGAAGAGTTCTGGGAAGAGCAAAACAAATGTATGACTAGTGTTTATTAGCTGAGAAAACAAACATGTTAGCAGAGGAGCTGGGGTTTGGGTATGAACCTACAGAATGCACAGCCAAGTCCTCTGACCAGTATTTCTTATGAACTGATCTTAAAAATCTAGACTAAGCCCTGTTGATACTATTTGGTAGCACTTCTTGTGGCCCTCAAGTAGCCATCAATTCACTTTGCACTCATCTAATCTCATTCTCTCTGGAAGGCAGAGCTAAAAAGTAATAACTATTGAGAATCGATAGAAGGTACCACTATTTCTGTTTCCACTTCTTCTGCTTTTTGACTTGATTTTGACTTGACTGTGCTCCTACAAGACACCACTACAAGGTGGCTAACATTTACAAGCTCTAATACAGCTTAGACACAGGCAAAAGGCAGTGCTGCCTTTATCATAGGTGACTCAATACTAAACCAAGCCATCCAAAACACTTTCACCTGGTATTTTTGGCCATACAGAAATAATAATGTTAATTCCCACAGTGAGCACAGTGTGTTCTAAGGTATTTAATTACAAGCTTCCTCAGCAATTCTGCACTACACCTTAGCAGCAAAATGCTCAGTGTGCAGTAAAATACAGGACACTGTGCACACTGAAGTGCAAAGCAGACACTGCTGTGGTAGCAAGATGGAACTGTGGAGCAGACAGCGCTGTTGAGGTCTCTCATCAAGGCAGTAATAAACTAGGTATAGATAACTCTCCTCATGACACCAGGACAGGCTCGTGTGTCTTTGGCCATCAGTAACCCTGGAGGGTTTCCATACAGCAGGGCTTTAGGATGCGTGAGACTCCATCACAGTACACGTTTGTCTTGAATACTTCTGTATTCATGTCTTGAATACTTCTGCAAAGCCATACAGAATCACACAATCTCTTTGGTTGGAAGAGACCTCTAAGATCATCAAGTCCAACTTTCAAAACCAGTACAACCAGGTCATCACTAAAACATGTCCCTCAGCACCAGGTGCACAGGGAGTTTAAGCCCCTTCAAGGATGGTGACTCCACCAATACTGCCCTGGTCAGCCTGTTCCAGTTATTTACAACCTACAGTAGTAGCCATATGCTCCTGGAGCTGGTGACTATGCATTCATGGAAGCAGGAACATCATATTCCTCCGTCAAGGTCCTTTTATCCTCCTGACCAGCAGTATGCAAGCAAGGGCTTGCCAAAGCTTGAAAAAGTTGTTTATCTCTTTCCTGTAGACAAGAGCTTATGCTGGTGAAAGATCCTTTACCATTTCTTGTGCTCTCTATTCCTTGCTGCATTCCTCACATGGTACAAAAACTGGAGCTTAATAACAGCTGGATAAACACAGTTACAAGGGCTGCACAGCCTCATTTAGCTTGTATCTAGGGTTGAGCTCCAGCAGTCACTATTGTCAGTGACCCCTCCCCAGCAAAGAGGAAGGACAGGGAAAAAGAGAAACAATCCACATGTTGAAATAAAAACTGATTTAAAGGAAACTGCCAAACTAATTACAACAGCCACTCTAAAGTATTACACAAGATCATACTCAGCTGTCACAGTACAAGGGAGAGCAGTCTGCCAAAAGTGAAATAGAGACAGGAGGAGCCAACCAAGAGCCCAAGCCCTGGCAACTACCCCCTTTATCCTGAGCGAGATGTTGATGGGATGGGATCCACCTGCAGCCAACTCAGCTCAGCTGCCCTGGCTGACCCCAGACTGTTAACAGCCAGCAGAGTGTGGCACAGTGGGCAGCCTGGTCCAGTAAAGCCAGGCTTCTGCCTGTGTTCAGGGTAATTCTGTCCTCCATGGAACTTCCGAACATTTTATATAAGCCTTGTTTGCTGTGCCACCCTCCCCAGCCCTCACTCCTCGCTTTCTCTGGCAGAATATGGCCTGAGATTTTACATTTTTCATTGTTCAGTGAAAAATTACTCTCGTGTGGCTCATGGAACAGGCACTGAGGCCAGAGGACAGGCTGGCTGCAAGCAGAGGGCAAAAATGCTTCAGTTTATGGCAAGTGTCTGAAAGCTGCTTCTCCTGCCATAAAGTGTTGAAGTGCTCTTTGTGGTTTTGACAGAAGGGTCATACAAATCTGCTTGTGACAATGCATTCACCTGCAAAAAGCTTTTGTTTTGCTCATTTTGAACAACTATTCCTGTAGACAATGCTATAAAGATGTTGGAGAACTTAAGAAAGCTGACAAGCTTTCCCTAGCTGAACCTCATGAAGTCCATACAGACCCACTACTGCAGCTTGTCCAGGTCTTTCTGGACGGATTCCATCCCTGAGGCTTGTCAACTGCCCCACTCAGCTTGGTGTTATCTGCAAAGGTGCTGAGGGTGGATGCAATCCCACTCTGTCATTGATGAAGACACCGAAGAGCACTGATACCAGTAGAGACCCCGGGGGGACACCACTTGACACCAGTCTCCATCCAGATCACCACCCTCTGGATGCAACTATCAACTAACTATGCAACTAAACCAAATCATTAGTCACTGACCAGTCCCTCCAACAAACCTGTATGTCTCCAATGCAGAGAAAAGGATGTTGTGGGGGACTGTGTCAGAACCTGTTCACATAATTCACAACACAGGGGTTTAACTCCCTACAAAAGGTTCTGTATTTGTCACAGAGAGCAGCTGCTTTTAAAATGTTTTGCTACCTTGTAGATTGCAGGAAAACAAAGGCAGGCAAAGTCAATGATCATTTGTTTGTTGTACTCAGAGATCGATATGTCTAGGGAGTCAGCTGGAATAGAACGTTTATAAATCAGAGCTTAACTCTACAATTCCACTGTCACCTGCCACAGAACTGCTAAAACCTTCAGCACAATTATTCCCACTAAACACCAACTTCCAGACTCTTAAACTGGGGCTTTTTGTTACTGGAACTGCAGAAACCACGAACAAGACCTATGGCCAGAGCTTGGGTGTGAACTGAGCTATATGGGGAGCACAGTGGGAGGCTACCCCTGACAGCTCAGCACCCAGAGCTAAGTAGACTCCAGTAAGTTATCACTTAGTGAAGGTGAGCTGCTGGGCCACCAGTCTAGTCATTTGGGGGGTTTAGGAGTCCTTAAGCCCAGAGTGGTGGTGGCATCCTGTTATTTCTTTCCCCCTGCCATTTCTTCTCCCACCAGTACAACAGTAAGTCTGGTCCAAAAACAGCTTCAACACAACAGCTCCACAAGGAAGCTTGGTGAGGGCATCAAGGGGAGTCCCTAAGCTCCAGGTCTGCACAACTTTGAAACATATCCAGGGATGGTGATTCAACTCCCTTCCTGGGCAGCCTGTTCCAAGCCCTGATGACCTCTTCTGTGAAGAAATTTCTCTTCATATTCAACCCAAACTTCCCCTCAGGGTCCCGTCCTATTCAACATATTCATCCAACAACCTGGATGAGGGGACAGGGTTCATCACTCTCAAGAGTTTGTTGATGATACTGTGCTGTGAGCTGCTTACNAAGCTCCAGGTCTGCACAACTTTGAAACATATACAGGGATGGTGATTCAACTCCCTTCCTGGGCAGCCTGTTCCAAGCCCTGATGACCCCTTCTGTGAAGAAATTTCATAGGGTCCAGTCCTATTCAACATATTCATCCAACAACCTGGATGAAGGTTCATCACCCTCAAGAGTTTGTTGATGATACTGAGCTGCGAGCTGCTTACCAGAGAACCTTGATTCCATTCAGAAGTTCTTTAAACAGGAGAAGCCAAGTGAGCTGGGTGTGTTTAGTACTGAGAGGAACTAAAGTAAGGTCTCATAAATGCATACAAATATCTAAAGGGTGAGTGTCAGGATGATGGGACCAGGCTCTTCTCAGTGGTGCCTAGCAATAGGACAAGGGACAGAATCAGGCTCTGCTACCTGTGGAATGCACACAACCTGAACTGTTGACATGTGAATAGAAAATTACTCTTCTCAGGCTTTTTAAAATCAAGTTCTGCTGCAGATGCTCAAGTTCATGTGCAGCATTTGCTTAGTTCACTTCCACTTCAGTGTAATGCAAGTATTTTTCACCCTAAGGCTGCATTAGGGATAGAGTGTCCTCTATTTGTCCTGTGGGGCACATCTTTTGGTACTTGCAGCTCTGTTTTCCCACAGTGCTCTCCATAAATGAGAAAATAATTTGCTTCATGAGTCATGTTTTGTCTGAGAATGTCTGCAGAGATCACCGTGTAAGAAAAGCACGCGAAGCCAAGCTGTGAACTATCTCACACTGCCAATGTGCCTTTGTCATTTGGTTACTTAGGTTACATCCTAGTTTTTAAACCCCCAAATGAAATCTTTGCAGGTTACAGAGGGCTTAAAATCCAACCCTGGGACAGTCACAGCTATCAGTCTCTTGCTATTAGCAAAGGAAATGTGGGGTTTTTAGTAGTTCCCAGAAAGTCAACAGGAACACTTGACATCATTTCTAGCCATGGAGAGAAATCCCAGACAGATTAATTGGTTTAAGTTCTTTAAAAATTTGGCTTGTGGTGAGTGAACTACTCAGTCAATACAGTATTTTGGAAAGGGATTTGCGTTTTGTTCTGAAAGCATTTCAACTTTCTTTGAAGACATGGAAAAATAGATCTGAGAATTAGCCTCCCACATGGCCAGAGACCATACCAGAACACACAATGTGGTGCAGGGCTCAGTTTGAGAAACATCTCACAGGGTGGTTTGTTACAATAGAATGGCTTAGGGTAAAAGGCACCTGAGATCTCACCCAGCCCCAAGCCCCTGCCACAGGCAGGGACACCTCTCACCACACCAAACTGCCCATCCAACCTGGTCTTGAACACTTCCAGGCAGGGGACATCCACAACCACGGGTCAACATGTTCCAGTGCCTCAGACCTTCGAGGGAGGAATTTCTTCCTAAAATCTAATCTGAATCCACCCTCCTTTAGCTAAGATCATTTTTACCTAAGCCATTCTATGATTCT
>VZRI01006422.1:27109-39211 GCA_013397515.1 Upupa epops | reverse complement strand
CGGCTTGGCCATCTGGGCCTCATCTCCTTCAGCAAGGGAAGCTTTTTCCTTAAGCTCCTGGTGGGTCCTGAGTTACTGCCTCTAACTCTTTTGTCCTACAGTCTGCTGGCTGGTACATAAATCAGCACTTGCCACGAAAAATGAGCAATTTGCAACTTTTTAAAGGACCCACTTTAACTTCTGAATTAATTTGACTGGTAAACAAAAGGAAATGGATAATTGACTGCTATTGAGGTAATTCAATGTGTTAAAGAACTTTTGCTTCATCTGTCCCCTTTACTTGTCTTTTCCAGATACCGATTTTGCTGAAACTTGAAAGAATTTATGAAGTTTGGGACCTCAGTTTCTCTGTGTAATGCAATGATGCTAGTTACAAACGTCCAAATGCTACTCTCTGAAGAAAGGCAAGAGGTACACATGCGACCCTACTACAGCAAATCATCATCATCAAACCTTGGTACATCTGGGTTGTAATGGTTTTAGTATTAACAGGAACTTGTAAAAACTAAGACAAACCCACAAACAATTGGTGTTCCCCAGTCTGCAGCTTCTTTTGAAAAGCTTCAGCCTGACATTTTGGCCAGCTCACACTTCAGGAGTTGTTGATATCCTAACTCCAGCTGCACGTGCAGCATCACACGAACCTCCAAGCTCTTGAAGGTTGTTGAGGTGCCACCGCAGATCAAAACCTGCTGACACCTTCCTGCCTGCTTGAAGCTGCTGGTTTGGGCTTTAAAAGCAGGCAACAGGCTAGAGTGCTTTGATCTTTCTCCTCTGGACTATGAATCACGTTATGCATTAGGTAATTTTTACAATACATCAGACTGGGGAGTATTTTCCAAATTCTGTGATGAGAACAGCTTTAAAAAGTAAGAGAATGATATCCCCAAAGACTGACTGAGGTTAAAGCATGTACAAGAACCCACTCACCTCCTCCAATGATAACACAGTGTTTATCGGACAAGGCAGCCATGGGCGAACAGTGACTCTTTAAAGACAAGCATAAATTTAATTTGATTGCTGGGAATAATTGAGTGTTATGGTCCCGCACTCATTGCAGTGGATTTGAGCAAACATAATTGAAAGGGACATGTGTTTTTTCCTCAGTACTCCCTCTGCGGTTACTGATTACCCTCCCAGCTGTAGCATTTGAACCTGGTGTCAGCTCTCGTGGAGGACAGACACACCAGCCCAGTGGTGATGGTGCTCAGCCTCAGGGACAGCCAGCAGGATTCAGGGCACATAGAACAGATATGAAAAGGCACAGCAACATCCTGTGTGCTTTAGAGGGAAGAAAGGATATGGGTTCATGCTGAGCCTCACCCACCTGGGAGAGAAGGTGCGGATTATTCCTGTCAGTCTGATGTGTTATTTCATTTTGAAGATTTTTATCAGAGCTGTCACTGGCTGCTCCAGCTTCGTGTCCTCCTGTGATGGGTTCTTGCTGATCATACACATGGTGTTTCTGAGTGATGCTGCTGCCAAACAGCAGTAACTACAGTACCATCATCATGGTCAAATGTCCCTACGCAACCCAGACATCCCGATGCATATATGCGGCCTATAAGAGGTTCTATAGAAATTCTATAGCTTGACAGAGGAGAACCATAGGGCTGGGCATAGAGTATGGCAGGCCGGAACTCCATTAGGTTCTGTCCTGCTTTATCTTGATTCTCAAAGTTTGTTTGCCCTATTTAGATGCTTCCTTCTGCTCCTGATGCTCACAGCCCAAATCTGATGGTGAAATTCAGGCTTTCTACAGCAGGACAGTGCATGTTGCAATATGCAAAAACTTCAGGAGAAGCATTACCAAAACCACTTGGGGACTGCTTGCGTTGCACCTTCAAAAGTGACTCAGGCACCTTGAAGCATAAAGCTGAGGAGGAACCATGGCTGGAAACAAAGATCCATGACAAAGATGGAGTCTTTGAATCACACCTGTATAGAGGAAGAGTGACAACACTCAAGGTCAGAGAAATCACACCAGGGAGACCAGAGATAAGTGAGGGAGGACTAAGATCCACTGGAAGAGCTACAATTATTTAATGAGTCATTGAGCACAATGATCAGCTGTTCAGCGTGATCTCCTCTTGGCATACATGGGTTTGCCATTTCTTCCATTACTTTTAAGCCTAAAACTAAGCTTTTGATCTGCTAACAAAGTACCCTTTGATACCTACAAAAAGGGATGGAATCCATTTTGTCAGCAGCATATTACTGTTTCAACAAAGTTCCTGCAGGTATTGTGCAGCAGAAACCCTCTGCCAGTCACAGAAGTGCTGTGGAAATAAAGCTGAGTGTTTCTTGAATAAACCCTGCTGCCAAGCAGTGACAGAATGAAGCAACTGCAAGCTGGGGTATACCTCAGTGTCTCTGTGACCCTGCATCGGACTTCTGGGCAAGCAAATCGCATTGCTGGGGTAGTCCCAGCATCTTCTCTATGCATCATACAGAGCTGGCATGTGTAAATACGTCTTCAGCTTAGATCTTCAGGGGATTTTTACCCCTCTGGGTCAGGAATGTGTCAGAAGCAAAATATTTTCTCAAAAAAAAATCCATGTGTCTTCCAGAATAACTTGGAAATAGGTGACAATCACAAGGAGAGTGAGTGCTACCTCCCTCTGTCCAAGGTATTGTGGAGGTGAAACAACGCCTAAAGCAGCACATGGTTTCCCCTCAACTATATAGTGTCACTGCACTAAACTACAGTTAATTTGTGACAGGCTTAGATGGCTTCCTTTCAGTGCATCTCATTGTCAGGTTTTTTACATTTTGTCATGCCTTGATTTCTCAGCTAATTCATAACAGCCCACACCACAGGTGGGTTCATGTCTGATTTGCCCTTTGGTGTCAATTGAGCTGAGCTGCTCTACATTCCTGACAAGGGAGTGTCGTTCCGCCACTCAGTCAGATAAGAATGGACATAAGCAGCTCCCTGTGTAAAAAGAAATGGAAAGGCCATTGTCTGAAGTGGAGTTTGAAGTGGAGCAGACACAAACTCCCTGAAAACTACGCTCCTCCCAGAAAAATAAACCCCATCACATTCACCTTTGTTATCTCAGTGACTGGGAAAGCCTCGGTGAATACAAAGAATGGCTGTCATAATGAAAACCAGCTATGGGCATTTCCGTGCACTAAAGCTTGAAAAATTACATTGTGAAATTCAGTGAAAATCTGTAAAAATGCGAAGCTGGAAAATTAAATTCAGGAAGTCTGGAAAGCTTGATAAATTAGGAAAAGTGGGAAAAAAACCCACCCATTCAACAGAAAATGGTGACTTTCGGTGTGTTTTGCAGTGCCTATGCATGTGTGAGCTAAAGCCAGCATTTGTTCTTATTTTCAAGTAATTACTAGACAGGAAAACTCCAAAGGCCCTGTTTGCATCACCAGTTTCAAACACTGTTATATTTTCTAAGCTGAAGACATTTTTCTGTAGTTCACATCCTGAATTTTTCAGCTCACCATATGATCTTCCATTTCTGTAGGCTGCAGATGATGGGTGAAGTTTTCAATGTGTAATAAAAAGTATTTTGATACTTCCATGGTTTGAGGAATCACTTTTTACTAGTCATTATAATGACATCATCATTTTCTCAATTAGAAAAATAATCAATACAATGCTGAGCAGAAGATGTTGCTCCTCAATTTGTCAGATATGACCACATCTAGCACCGTAACTCTTTTGACAAAGGTATTCATGTCCTTTCATGTCCTGTTCACTGTCTGACTTGAGGTAGTATATGATGTTATGATTATACAAATACAGTTGACTTGACTGTGCACACTGTGGCATTGCTGAGGTTCATGCTGCCGTGAATGACCATGCCGTCATCTGCGTCCCTGCAGTGAAAAAAAGGAGAGTGAAGCAACTCCAGAGTTCAAAGCCATCACTGTATTTAAAGAAATGCAGGTCGTTTCTTGGTGGGATTTTGTACTTGTTCTTTGCTGTCCTGATAGACACAGAGAGGTAGAAAGTGAATGTGGAGACCTGAGCGACCAAGCATCCCCTACCTCTCCCCACTACTGCCCAGTTTAGCTTCAGCTAATTCCTTCATGGGAAGCTCCACAGCTTCCCAAAATATCCAAGCTTCAGGAAGGCTTGGAAGCACCAGTGACTTCTCCACCTCCTTCTCCTTGATGGCAAAAGCTACCTGATGAAAACAAGCAAGTGCTTCAGGAAACTGTTCTCGTAAAAAACCAGAATCATAGAATCATTTAGGTTGTAAAAAACCTTCAAGCTCATTGAGTCCAACCATGAACAAAACTGTCCCAATCCACTGCTAAACCCTGTCCCTGAGCTCCAGATCTCCACAACTGTAGAACATGGCCAGGGCTGGTGATTCAACCCCCTCCCTGGGCAGCCTGTGCCAAGGCCTGAGGACCCTTTCCATGAAGAAGTTTTTCCTCAGGGCCAACCTAAATTTTCCCTGGGGCAAACTGAGACCATTCCCTCTTGTCCTGATACTTGTTACTTGGGAGAAAAGACCAACCTCAGCTCCTTTCAGGCAGCTATAGACAGCAATAACGTCTTCCATTGCCTCCTTCAGACTTTTCTCCAACTTTGTGTCCTTCTCTGAACCCGTTCCAGCACCTCAGTATCTTTCTTGAAGTAAGGTGCCCCAAACTGAACCCAGTACACACAGGTGAGGCCTCACCAGTGCCCAGTACAGGGAGACAATGACTCCCCTACTGCTCATCACACTAATTCTGACACAAGCCAGGATGCCACTGGCTGCCTTGGCCACCTGGGCACCCTGCTGGTTCAGATCAACACCCCAGGCCTTTTTGTCAAATAGCTTTCCAGCCACTCTCCCCAAGTCTGTAGCATTGCATCGGGTTTTTGTGACCNCCTGCTGGTTCAGATCAACACCCCCAGGCCTTTTTGTCAAATAGCTTTC
Source organism: Upupa epops (assembly GCA_013397515.1). Classification (NCBI taxonomy): domain Eukaryota; kingdom Metazoa; phylum Chordata; class Aves; order Bucerotiformes; family Upupidae; genus Upupa; species Upupa epops. Next base: position 34,313 of record VZRI01006422.1, on the reverse strand, counting down.
CAGCCACTCTCCCCAAGTCTGTAGCATTGCATCGGGTTTTTGTGACCGAAGTGTAGGATCTGGCACTTGGCCCTGTGAACCTCGTCCCATGGGCCTCAGCCCATTAGTCCAGCCTTTCCAGATCTTTCTGTAGAGCAGGTCAACTCTTCCACCCAACTTGGTTGTCTGCAAACTGGCTGAGAGTGCACTCTGTCTATTCAAATCATAATGAAAGATGTTAACCAGGAGTGGCTCAATTACTGAGTCCTGGGGGACACCACTTGTGACCAACTCAAACTGGATTTAACTCCAGTCCCCACCACTCCTTGTGTCTGACCATCCAGCCATTTTTAGTCCAATAGAGTGTATGTCCGTCCAAGTCATGGGCAGCCAGTTTTCTCATGGCAATGTGCTGCGGGATATCAAAAGCTTTACTGAAGTGGTTTCTCATGAGTGTGGGGTGGGTGGTCGTCACAGCCCTAGCACTACCCATGGCTCATTAGCACTTCCTGAGAGAGCTGCTGGTTCCAGGTGAACTAGTAAGCCTGACACCCCTGCACACACAGACCAGCTGTGGGCTGGAGCCAGCTCCACAGCAGTTTCTCTCAGCAACTGAGGGTGTCCTCTGGCTGCCCTGAAGCATTTCCAACCACAATCCCTAGATGACAAATGACAGCCCCTCTGATAGAACCTGACTTACCAGTAATAGTGAAGCCATGTGTCCTTGACCTCAAAACAGTGATTCTAGTACAAGGATAAGTAATTTGTCCATTTCCTGAAATGACAGATTGTGTTCATGATCGGGGGATGCAGGAACTCAACAGAAAATTGAAAGTGAAAGGGCTATTTTCTTAAAGGGCTGCTGCAGCAAGGGACAATGAGTCCCATGGTCTGAGCTGCTGAGTTATGTGCTCTAGTGCAATGCAGTCAAGACATCGATCCCATACAGTTGCTCATGGAGCCACACTGAGCATAGACATGCAGCTGCCTGAACAGAGGTCACCTGTGACTAACCCCAGACACCCAAGCAAGGGCAAGTGTGAGGAAAGTAGTTGAGGTCAGCTGAGAGTCCAGGTCATTAGGCAAGCTCATGGTGATGATGCAGACAGAGGGTCAAGTCAGGCAGTCAGTTAGTTTTCAGTTCAGGGTTTGGCTCAGTGGGGTCCATGGCCAGGTGTAGTCATGGCTGTGATGCATTGTTTGGTAGTTCAGGCTGGGGATGAGTCTTGAAGGCAGCTCCCAATGGAAGGGTTTGGCCACTGCTAACAACTCTAGCTTTTCTCCCAACAGCTTTCTTCAAGGTCACTATCTCTGCTCTGCCTACCTGGCCCAGGCAGCCAAACCCTACAGGAAGGAAGGACATTCAAGGCTTTGACACCTTGCTCCTCCATGATCTGTGCTGCTTTGTCCACATGTGTCTGCCTGTGCCTCATCATCTCCACTTTAAGTTGGACCCTGTGCCTCTTCCACTGCAAGATGTGCACAGATCTCTGCACATCCCTGGACCTTAGGCCTTGATGAGAGAGCGTGTAATGGGGCAGTCAAAGTCAAGTCCACTCCAACAAGTTACTGTCAGTAACAGCCCCTGTAACTGACTGAAGAAGTTGCACTGAGCCAGATTCCCCAAAGGACAGTTGGTAGTTGTGTTTGCTTCTATGACAATGAATTCCAAGTCATTAAAGTTTGTAATTTTGAAGCAGCTAAAGTGTCACTTAAAACTTAACTGGTCTGGAAGCCAAACAACAGCAAAGATAGCCCAAGGGGAGGGCAGACACTTAATTCAACCATCTGGCAGCACTATGCCTTGAGCATCGGTGCAAAATGGTGACATGCCAAGAGATTTCCAGGTAATCAATCGCTGCCAAATTCTTCCTCTTGGGTGCCCTTGGATACCAGCTAGGCTCCAGTCCTGGTGCCAGCAATGCTTCCACTTGCTTAAGGCTTAATTTTTTCATTGCTGTAAATCATGGCTCTTCCACCAGTGGAAACGTGCTGACTTGGATATTATAGCAAAGCCTGTTTCCAAGAGACTGTGCTACACTGTGCTGTCTCATGGGCCTCACAGTGACACTGGAGAACTCCCCAGGCAGTTAGGCCATAACCCTTGGTCCTGCTGAGTGGCAGTACCAAGCCTGGCTGCTCAGGAAAGGGCCATGTTTGGACAGTGCAGTTGAACTGCCAAATACAGGGAACAAATGGAGATGCCTTCACTGGGGATGACCTGGGCTTGCAACCCAGAGAAGCCAGACTGGTAGATAGATGACTTCAACTTCTTGCTGTACAGAATGTGGCACAGGGGCCTCTGGGGATACCCTTCAAGGTTCTTCTAATGACTCCTGGGAGGCCTACATGAGAACTTGTTTCTCAGATGTCTTTGAGAAAACCAGCCCAGCTTCATCCCACTCCTTCCTTAAGAAGTTCTGGAGGATCAGCAGCAGACATAATTTCAAGTCCATCTGGTTGGACAATGGTGGCAACTGCATGATGATCAGTGAAAAACTTCAGGAAGGAAGGGCTGGGAATGAGTGGAGCCAAGAAAATATTTGATACCAGCTCAATGAGGGGCTTAGTCTTTCAGATGAACCTCTGTGGATTCTGTAGGGTGGAGAGTTATTTCACAATATCAACATACATTAAGCAGCTGCAGGAAGTAGCAGCTATGGGGCCTGCTCTGGGCAAGATCAGTTGCTTCCTCCATACACAAAGGGCTCATGGTCAGATCAAATTGGCCTTTAGCTAGGAGGGGATGGGAGAAAATGCCCCCATGGGGTCTCGGGAGGAATTCGCAGACCTTCTCAGTGCAGGGGCTTGAAGAAGCAGAAATACTGAGAGAAGAGACCTGGGTTTTTGCTGCTGCCTCTGAAGCCAGCAGCCAGAGAGATCTTCCCATCCCTTGTGCTGACTCTGCAGCTGCCTTCCCCAGACTGTTGAGGCTCCTGCTGGCAGCTGCTGGGTGCTGACAGGATCCCCGGCAGCATCACCTTATTCCCCACAGGGCCCGTCCACTGGCAGGGGCCTGGCAACTGGTGGGGTTTGGGTTCCTGCAGCTGCTGTGAGGCTTTTGAAAACTCAACCCCTCTCTGCTCCCAAGTGCTGCCACAAACACAAGGGGCTCCTTCCTGAGCAGAGCCCCTTCTCCCCTAGTGTTCAGCCAGACCTGCAGGGGGAAAATGCCCCAGAGAGGCCTTTGTAGGGCCCCTGTTTTTCTGACCCCGAGCAAATGCTCACTGCTGGCATCTGGGTCTGTGTCCTCCTGGCAGTGCTGGCAATTAACTGCTGTCCTTTGCACCTTGCAGCTGCTCTGCCCAGATGGGCAGTTCCAGCCCTTCTCCCCCAAAACAGCTCAACAGCCACAGCCCCACTGGCAACCAGGATGCAGCTCCTGCTCCCACCATGGGTTCTCACATCTCCTGCCCTGATGGGACTGCCCACCCTTAGGTGTGGAAGGCACAGCTCAGCTGCTCTGTATGACCCCAGAGCTGCCTGGCCACTATTATGAGGTCTATGCATAGTGCTGGTGGTCAGATTGGCAGCAGCTTCTGCTGGTACCAGGCCAGGGCCACCACCCAGCCAAGCCCCCATGAGCTTCCACTGTTCCACCTACAGCTGCAAACACCTCAGCTGTGTGCAATGGGGATGGGTTGTAGTGGGGTCCAGTGTGGTAGTGGAAATGTTAGGAATAAGTTGCATTAGCAGAAATAGATATTTTAGGCAGCAAGTAGTGACATAGAGGTAGAAGTAGGTCAGCGTAGGAATCAGTTGTTTGTTGCTGTCAATAATAAAGGGGTTTGAGTTTCCTTGTCCTGTCTCTACAGTCTCTCAGTTGCTGCTTCACCCTTGTTTTGGCCAGCGTGTTAGAGAGGAGAAAATACTCCTTTGTGTTGGTGTGTGCATTTTCACAAACATCAGGCTGATGGTGAAGCAAACACCTCGCTGGCTTTGCTTTGTCGCAGCAAGAGGGAGTCTGGGCCAAATGGAGAAACCATTGGTTCACCCCACAAGGGACATGCAGAGCAGTCATGCACTGAGGCACTCCATGTAAGGCCCTTAGCCACTGATGTTTACAGGTGTGGTTTTCAGTGGTGTTTTGTGTGGTCAGCATGGCCAGATTTGTGCAGGCAGCAGCCACCTGAGAGTGTAGGCCACAGTGCCCACAGAGCTCTACCAACTCATGACAGCTGTGCTCTAGTTGGCAGCACCTTGTACTGTGGTGAGGACATTCTGCATGCTCACAAAGGCTCACACACCTACTCTTGGTTCTCTGTCTTGCAGTGATGTCCTGCGGACACACTCAGGTCTCCATGATGAACTGGGGATCAGCATCAGAAATTTGCACCTGAAGCTCCTGAAACAGAGTAGTCTTCCTACATCTACAAAAGCTGCTGACTCTGCCATGCCACCACAGATGCCTTTGGCCTCCTGAAGACAAAGAAGAACCTTTCTGTCACAAGCTTGCAGGTGTGAGATGTTATATTAAGATTCGTGTCAAAGTAAAAACAATATCCCCCCTTGTCATTGTGGAAAATTATTGAATGAACAAAATAAACAGTGAAACTCAGCTGGACAAACTGTAAACAGGATGGGGGGAGGCTGAGCAATCTAAGACCTGCAAAGTGTTGTGCAATGTATGGGGAGCTAATCACTATTAATTAAGATTAGGCCAAGAACATTGTCTCCCTCCTTATCTTTGGATCCAGGGTCTCACCAAGAAGTGCAGATGTGAACAGAGGAGAATGATAGGAGGGGATCCTTTGAAGTGATAGTGTGTATGAAATAAGGTATAAAATGTTGCTGCCTTTAACTTAAAGTGTGCGTGGTGTTGGTGGAGTGACTAACTCCCCACATACCCAGCACTGCTTGCTCACTCCTTATTACTGCAACCAATAAATCTTTTGTATTTTATCAAAGATTTGGGTGGTCTGTCAGGTATTTTCTAACACAGGTCTCCTCAGATAAGTCCACTGAGATGCTGGCATTCTGCAACAGGACTCTCTGAGTGCCACAGAGAATTTGTGTGCCCCACACAGCACAGAAATGTCCCCCTAAAGGCATCTGCCACACACTCTTGACAGTTCACTTGGTCACTCCCTCCTGCACCAATGCTTCAGTGTCCTCTCGTTGTTCTGACTGATGTCCCACTATTTTCTCTGTCATTCAGTCATCCACACTTCTTTTTAGTCCCATCTGCATGTCTCCTGGGGAAGGAGTTATTTGCCACGTTTCTCCTGAGGGAGGCTTCACTGGTCCTTTCACCCGGGAAGCGTGTGTCCAACCTTTCTCTGCTGTACAGATAGCAGTTTCAGTAGTTAACACTGTCAAGTACGGCCCTTCCCATTTGGGGCTTAAGGTTTCCTCCTTCCAGTATTGATTAATATAAACCAGTCACCTGGTTTAATGTCATGTATGTTAAACCCCAAGAGCATTGATTGGGCTAAGACTCCTTTTTCCCTCAGCTGAGCTATATGCTTGGCCAACGTCTGTATATATGTTCTAACTCCATAATCTTCAATCACAATTGAGGTTTCAGGCATTTCAGAGGAATATCGCATCCCATATAACATTTCACAGGATGATAATCCTATGTCCGCACAGGGAAGGGTCCTGATATTTAACAAGGCTAGGGGTAGGCATTTTACCCAGGACAATTTTGTCTCAATCATTAGTTTACTTAGTTGTTGTATGCTTTTTGAAATCTATAGAAGGGTAGAAGCTGGTAATGGGGGCCATTAACCAAGTACTTAAAATAGAAGCAAGAAGAAAGAGAACAATGGAAAACTTTGAAAGACAAGGATTCTGAATATCTGCTGAGAGAAAGGGCACTCGTCAAATATCACCAAAAGGGGTTCACTCCTAAAGGGCAAACACAGACTCCTGGGTCTGCAGAGTCTCTGCATCAAAATGTACCATCAGATGTATTCAGAGAGGCTGGGTTACTCTAAGAGCTTCTGCAGTCAAAACATGATAGGATTATTAAACCTAAGGAGCACAATTAAATCATGAGCCCCCAACAGAGCCCTGTGATTTCTCTTCAGGCACTTGATGCCTTACTTTAACTTGACAGTATCTGAAATCCAAAGGGAGATATGAGCATCATTTGGGATCACACAAGTCCTGGGTTGGTAAAAACCCAAGAGCACCATTCTCAGTAGCAGCACGGCCTTGCACTTGAGTGAAGTGCTTCCTTATCACTTCTCTCAGTCCAAAACACACATGACAATAAAAATACCCTTCTTCAGAGTCACCCTACCATCCATCTCCCTGGATTCACACAGCAGACATAGTTAAAGGGACTTTGTCTTGTTCGTTGTTCACTTAGTTAGTTTAGCTAGTTTAGTTAAAATTAATTTTATTCACCAGTTCAACATAAACATGGTTCCACCTACCATAATAGGTTGGCTTTAGATTTACAGCAAGGCAAAGGGCAGCAGGATCTGGTTCTTCTCTAAATTTTCTAGTATTTAAATGTCCATTTTGGACTGTCTCTCACTGAGGAAGAAGAGGAGCATTTTGTCATTCCACATGGACAAAATTCACCCCAAACTCCAGTTTTGTCATTTTAAATCAGTGCTACAGGAGAGGACCTCTGTGTGTACCTCTGCTTGTGCTCTGAGAGCACACTAACTCTGCCAGCTGCAAACTGGAAGTCTGTTAACTGCCTGGCAAGGGATGCAGCCTCAGGGCGCACGCCTTGTCTGTCCCAGCACAGACATGGAGGCAGCAGTGACCTAACCATGGCTCCACAGTTCTCCTAGAGAACTAGCTCTTCAGAGCCAGCCTGGGTCTACCCTGTCAGGAGTTTGGGCTGTCTTGGGTTATGGAATCAAAAAGATTGTATTCTATTTTCATCTGTTGAAAGCAGTTGAGAAGCTGTGTGGTTTTGTCTTTTGTAACTTCAGGGAGATGGGGGAGTGAATGCCTTTTTACTGGCTCAACTGTTAAAACCAGGTAGGGCAATGTTTCTTGGGGTGGGGGAGTGAATGCCCTTTACTGGCCCAATTGTTAAAACCAGGTGGGGCAATGTTTTCCAAATTCTGTCTCGGTTTGGGAAGACAGGTATCAGTTAGGGGAAGCTGGAGTCTCCCTCGAAATGGAGACTGTCAACACCCTCCCTCCAAAATACCAAATTCTTTCAATTTGAAGGTCTTCAGGCAAAAGATTTGGGAAAAGGAACAACAATTCTTTACTAAGAATATTTAAAATACCAATAGTATACACAACAAACAAA
>VZRI01006422.1:14673-27060 GCA_013397515.1 Upupa epops | reverse complement strand
GCAGCGGTGGCAGAGAAGTGGCACCGAAAGCACGCGAAGCGGCTTCAGCTGGGCACCGCAGGGTCCGGGAAAAGGAAACCAGTAGAGAGCAAGCCCCCTTGTTTTCCTGAGTTCCAGTTTATGCAGGTGGGGATGGTCAGCTCCCCCCACTGAGTGGAGCGTCTCACAATGGGATGATATGAGCCTTAATGGCCCACCAGCAGAAGATAGTTAAGGAACATTGCCCCACCTGGTTTTAACAATTGGGTCAGTAAAGGGCATTCACTCCCCCACCCCAAGAAACATTGCCCTACCTGGTTTTAACAGTTGAGCCAGTAAAAGGCATTCACTCCCCCATGCCCCTGGAGTTACAAAAGACAAAACCACACAGCTTCTCAACTGCTTTCAACAGATGAAAATATAATACAAACTTTTTGATTCCATAACCCAAGACATGGGTAAAAGTGCCTTTCATAGGACTGACCATGGGCCTATCCTGTCTGCATGCCAGATTCAGTCCAAGGGGAACCCTTTTCTTCATAGAAAGAAATTCCTCATAATCAGGGTGGTGAGACAATAGAATAGGCTGCCCAGGGAGGCTGTGGATTCATCATCACTGTATATGATCAAGGACAGGTTGGCTGGGGCTCTGGGCAACCTGGTCATTGCAGGGGGTTGGAACTAGGTGATCTTTAAGGTCCCTTCCACCCTAAAGCATTCTATGACTCTGTGAAGTCAGCACAGAGCAGAGATCAGCCTTGGAGATTCATCTTACTTCTGCACAGCACATCTATGCCCTGGATGCAGTTTAGGCACCACATGTCTCATGACCACACTAGTTATGATGGTGTGAGGACCCCATGTTAGCTGTCATCAGGGCAGGCAGCAGACCCCTTTCTGCAGACCTGCCATCTAGGAGCCCCTTGCCGTTCACACACCCTTGTGCCACACTTGGCACTGACCCACGCAGGGGGACAGGCTGGTGCAACCTCACATATCAGCAGTGCTTAACCATGCTCCCTGCTTATGGTTTGCTCCAATCCCCATGATTCTCTGACAGCATTTATCCCTCCTCTCCCCACTCCCCTCACCCCACTCAAAAAAGTACATTCCTGCAGATTGCTTTGTAGTAATTAGCACATTGGTGGGGCTGGGAGTGCAGAGCTGGGAAGTGGAACAGGAGGAGAAGCTAATGAGGTCAGAAGACAGCATGTGGTATCCCTGAGAGAAGAGGGAAGAGGATTGAAAACCTGCTGCAATCAAAGAAGCACCTGCCTGGGATGAATCCCCGGGGCCAGGAGAGTAAAAGGAAAGGGAGAGAATTTCATACTGTAACATACAGCAGCAAGTCTTTCTCTCGGGGTTGTTGCAGAGACTAATTAGGTCAATGTTGTCCTTTTAGATTCAGCCTGGAAACACGAGGTCTGCACGTGCTTTGTATCACGGAGTACTGGCAGACAGGGAGGGAGCGAGATAGACCTTGGGACTGGAAGGGACAGCCAGTTCACGGCTGTGCACAGGCTTCCGTTGATGCTGGATTTTCACTCCCAGTCTTGGGCAGAACAACACCACTGTTTCCGCAGCCCAAACCCACTGGAAGGTAAAACAGAAAAGACGTCAAACTCACCTTGCTCCTATTGACAAGTGTCACTAATGCTGCACCTGACAGGGATAAGACATTTCCCTCTCCACTGCCAACAGTGTCCAGAGCTCACAAGGTTGCTTGAAGCCACAATGGTTCACCTGTGCTTCTATCATTGATCTTTCATTGAGTCTTTCATAGCAGGGATATTCTGGAAAGGTTCTTAAGCATCATCTCCAAATCCCTGAACTTTTGGGGTATTTTTCTGCAGTGTTTGTTCTCAGACCTGAGACACTGAATTGCACATGAAACCGCTAAGCAATTCAGCAAAGCCAGAAAAGGATCAGAATAGAAGAAAGAACAAAAAGATCCATCACCAGTCACCACTGCTCATCCTAGGACTTCTGCAGAAAGAAAAAGATAAAATGAAGAAGTAATGTATTCTGAACATTATTTTGTCTGACAGCAATATATAAACATAAGCCTTGAATTATTGGGAACCGAGGTGTGAAGCAGTGTGCAGAGGGAAGAAGAGAGGAAACTTGCAGAGTTTACCACTGTGGAATCCTTCCTGGCATCTCCAGATCCCAGTGGAGAGCAGAACTGGTCACAGTTTTCATAAAATCTCTGGGTTTCTACATCCATAATGGCATCATAGAATCATAGAATCATTAGGGATTGGAAGAGACCTTGAAAGATCAGTCAGTCCAATCCCCTTGCCACAGCAGGATCACCTAGACCAAATCACACAGGAACAGATCCAGGAGGGTCTTGAACGTCTCCAGAAAAGGAGACTCCATAACTCCCCTGGGCAGCCTGTTCCAATGCTCCATTACCCTGCCTGGGAAGATCTTCCTTCTGATATGTCTATGAAACCTCCTGTGTTCCAGCTTACACCCATTGCCCCTTGTCCTGTCACCAGATGACCTTGAGAAAACCCTGGCTCCATCCTCCTGATACCCAACCCTCACATATTTATAGACATTAATGAGCTCACCCCTCAGCCTCATCTTCTCCAAGCTCAAGAGACCCAGCTTCCTCAGCCTTCCCTCATAAGGGAAGTGTTCTACTTCCTTCATCATCATTGTTGCTCTATGCTGGACACCCTCCAGCAGCTCTGTGCCCTTCTTGACCTGAGGGGCCCAGAACTGGACACAATACTCCAGATGCAATGGCAGCAGCTCCCAGATGTCATATTAAACAATTGGGATGGCAGCAGCTCCCAGATGTGTTTTAGTGGAGGACAAGCTCTTGACAGACAAGCAGTTCCAAGCAGTCTCATTTAGGAGGGATTGCACAGGAGGTGACAACCCCTTGGGTACATGCAGCAAAAGCATGTTTACATGGGGGAAAAAGGAACTGAATACTGATATCACCTAGATAAGTCACTACAGAGACGTAATCACAGTTGTCTGCCCCCTCTCCGTGCCCCTCTCTCACACACATATGTATGTGTACACACACGTGAACCTCTCTTCCCATTTCAGCAGACACTGGTAAAGCCGCTCACCTTGTGGCAACAGAAAGGTCCTCCTGTGTGACAGCTATTCCTATCAGTGCTACAAGCAGCACTCATGTTATGTTGTCATTACCTCCTGTTTTATCAGATCAGCCTCTGTGGCACCTGATTTGAGTACTGATGGAGATTATTTCCTTCAAGAAGCTGACTCCTTTACTGGGCTTGCTGAGTGCCATCACAGTGTCTCCATCAAATGCAAGTGGTATTCTTGGAAGCTAGTAGCATCCCTTTGGCTTTTCAAGATTAAAAACTCTTGCTTTGGAAGTCAGAAGCAGGCCATCTTCCCAGCTAGCTTGGTTGTTGGCTGTTGGTGAGAAACACAGCACAGGCACTCCAAAGCTTGAGGGGTCAAAGCAGGAGCCCTTTGGCTGGCTCAGCCCTAGGGCAGGCTGACTGCTCTTTGAGCAGAGGCACATGTCCTCATGTTGTCTCTGTCACCCTGAAGGATGGCAGGTGGCGTCATAACACAACGCCTTCTTTGCCATCCCTCTCCTCCAGGACAATTTCATACATGATTCTGCTTCTCACTTTCTGCCACACTGCACATTGCCTCAGGGCTAATGGCAGCAGCCTCCTTCTCCTTCCACAGAAAGGAAGAGGTGAGTGGGAATGCAGAATTTAGCCTTCACCAGGGAGCCCTTTCTTCACTGGGGTCTCCATATTTTGCTCCCTTTCTCTCTGGATTATTTAATCCCGAATTTCTTCATCTTTGGGTGTCTGGCAATGGGGAGGCAGAGCCCTAACTCACCAATCCATGCTCAGTCCCTGTCTGCTGCGAGTTTGTGGAACAGTCCAGAGGACTCAGCTCCATAGACAGTGTGATGGACTGTGCTGCCCTGTCTTACCCCCATTACTGCCAGGCAAGTCTGGTCCCCTTTTGATCAGAGCTAGATGCCCTTGGGAGAGGCTGGCACATGGGGTGTCCACACTGATGCTGTCTTTGAAGGACTCCTCACTTCAGGCAGAACCCCCAGATCTGTCTTCCAGTAATATCTGCAGGGAGAATCTCCTTTCCTTTCTACCTCCCAATTGCAAGAAACCCTCTCCCCACCTTTCCCTCCTTCTCTGGCATAGTAGTAAAAGAAGCAGGAGTATGTGACAAACTCTACATGAGCCTAATGAGATAGCTGCTGATCCCTCCAGCACTGACTTGTCTGGCTTTGGCATTTCAGCACCCTTGCAGCACCCACCAGCTCCACCGGATTGTACTGGCAGTACCACACCTATGATGATCAACCCCATGAACTGGAGGAAGCAATGGCTGTTATCGCTGTCAACATCTGCGTTGGGCTATGAGTGGCAATCACTGCAGCTCAGTGAGCACGTTTGTTTTGAACAACTCCAGAATTAGTTCCATAACAAAGTGTCTGTAAAAACTGAGGAAAAGCTATGCCACCGCTTTTAGAGGGTGAAAATGCATCCTGACTTAAAACACAGATCCTGCTGCTCTGATGGGTAGTGTAAAAATTATTTTTATTGTGTTGTTGAGATTTCAGAATTCTTAAATCTCCTTGCACTTGCATGTCAGCTGCACGAAGATCATAATTTTGCTATTCTTCAGCTCTTGCTGTGGACACTTTGGGGTCAAACCTCCCTGTTTTGGTCTGTGAGTACCCAGGAATCCCATGGTATATGTGTCTGCTTGGAAGTAGAGCAGCAGCTACGTGTGCTAAGGGTGTGAGGTAACATCGTTAACAGAGCCAGAGCTTTTTGTTCTGATGATTGCTAATTGCAATTTACAGGTTACAACTGATTTCATAGAAGCCCTGCTCATGTGATACTGGAATGGATAACACAATCATCCATTTTTTTTGCCCAGTTTGCTGCTGTCCCACCTTTACAGCTCCCTTGGCAAGAAATCTTTGCACAGTCCTGACCCCCAGCTGTGATCTCTATCTTGCTTCCCACGTGCTCATTAACAGGACAGTAAGATGGTCACCCCATCTCAATACACTTTCTGCATAGCCTGGTGCTTTTGTGCTGGGTTAACCCCTGTATGTAGCAGCCCCATGACCAAGGACATAGATGGAAATGGAGAACCATGGAGAACCACAAACATCACCTTCTGCATCTGCCAGCTGGGAGATCGGGTCTCTTTTGTTCTCATGAATTGAAGTGCTAAGAACTGAGGTTGACACATGGATGAATAATTTTTCCTGTGAGAGTCTGCCAGTGTCCTGATTCTTCTGGGGGAGTGTGAAGGAAAACACTCCCCAGGCTTGCTTTCCCAGAGTCAGACAACCTTGAGAGATAATCCGGATGAAATGGCAACAGGTGTTTTGCCTCAGGAGGAAATTGTTGAAGCAGCAGCACAGTGTAAGACTGCTTGCAGAGGCCTCCAGGAGGGAGGTCACAGGATTACAGAATGTTAGGGATTGGATGGGACCTCAAAAGATCACTCAGTCCAATCCCCCTGCAACAGCAGGATCCCCTGAATCCCATCGCACAGGAACAGTCCAGGTGGGTTTTAAACATCTCCAGAGACGGTGACTCCACAACCTCCATGGACAGCCCCTTCCAGCACTCTGTCCCCCTCACAGGAAAGATGTTCATTCTCATATTTATGTGGAACTCCCTATGTTCCAGCTGACACCAGTTGCCCCTGATAGTTACCCTATCATTGGGTGCCACTGCAAAGAGCCTGGCTCCTTCCTCATGACACCTGCCCTTTCCACAATGATCAGCATTTATGAGGTAACCCCTCAGTCTCTTTCTTTTCAATCTTAAGAGACCCAGCTGNCACCACTTCTAATCCACCCCAGGATGCCATTGGCCTTCTTGGCCACATTTCTCCTATGCTGCTCTCCAGCAGGTCAGTCCCCAACCTATACTTGTACCTGGGGTTGTTCTTGCCCAGCTACCAGGCTCTACACTGCCTTTGTTAAATTTAATTAAATTTCTCCCTGCCCAACACTCCAGCCTGTAGGTCCTTCTGAATAGCAGCACAGCTCTCTGGTGTGTCAGCCACTCCGCCCAGCTTTGTGTCATTAGCAAACTTGCTGACAGTGCACTCTAATCCCTCACCCAGGTTGTTCATGAATAGAGGTAGAATGAATGAGATACAGTTGTGCTGTCTATCCTGATGGGAATCTCCCTCTCTGCAGAGAGGCTGCTGCAGGTAATGGACCTAACCTGGTCTGTAAGTTTAATTGACGGTAGATCTGGATGGGTTTTCCTTTTGATATGGACTTTCTCATTACCACTGGGGTTTCTTTCAGGTTATTTCTGGTCAGAGGTAGTCTCCTTTGCCTTTATGGTGATGAGTTATGTAATGAATTACGTAAACTTATCCTTACACTTTGCAGCATCCAATAACGATAAACTGTGCTTTCTGCTAATGGCCGTTGTCCTTGGGCTGTATTACAGCCTTGTCAAAACATGCTTGTAGCTTACACCTCTACAGCTGCTGCTCATCGCCAGAGCAGCAATGGTGGGATTTCTAGGGAGGGTTGATATCTGCAGGTAAACAAAGACACACACATCAGAGGAAAACCAGACCAGCTGTTGTAATGAAGCTGTATCCATAGAGCACTGCAAGACACAACAAGCCAGAGGGAAGAGGAGCTGGAGTCTATCTCCAGTACGTTCATGACCACATGCTAGCATAGGACCCATCTCATGTGCAATCTCCCACCTGTGCTATGACCAAAGCTTCAATCCAAATGTCCCAGCAGCTACCTCTCCATTTCACAAATCCTGAAACCCTTCCAGGCAGAGACTCAGTACTCCAAAGCAGTTGTCTCTAATCTTACCCACTCACCCATGGTGCTTTTCATGTGGCGATGGTTTGTTTAACCTGTCCCCAGACAGTGACCCATAAGGATTCTGGCAGTGTTTGTGCTACCACTGATAAGCAAATACCCATGTGACCCACTGGGAAAATCTAAGTCAAGTTCTTGGCTAACTGCTGACCCATGTAAATGCTAAGAATTACTCCTCTGGCTGCTGCAATACAGGTCTGAGGTCAGAGGATTAAGCTACAGGGAGCAAGGGCTTCTTTCTTTCTCAGTGACAGCATCTGCACATGGCTTTGGTGACTCACACTGACAGGCACCACCTTCCCCCCTCTGCCTAACTCAGCTTCCCCAACCCTCAGCAGACAAGCCCAGCGCATCCATCTGTTTGATCCACTCATCTCATGGGCCTGAGAAACTGGCAAAGGGTGTAAAGAAAACAAAAAGAGCAGAAGCAGAGCAAGAAAACGTGCAAAGGAAGAAGCAGGTCTCTGTATGCCAGACATGGGGCATTGCTGCCTTCTGTAAATGCCACTTCAGAAATGATCTGAAACACAAGGGAAGAGATGTGTGTCTCACCTCGAACACCTGTCCTGCAGAAACTACAGTCACTGGATCAGGAGTGAATGTGCTGAGAACACTGCGGGTAGAAAGACTGAGTTGAAGTGACGAACCCAGTGTGACAATTCAGCCTTCTCCATACGGCCAATGCCACAAATACTGAGTCTGCTGAGGTTTTCTGCTCAGATCTCTTCAGTACTTACTTCCCCCAAGAGTTCAGCTGTGCCTCTGGCTCTTTCTTCCACCCTCCACAAGCATGGAAGCAATTATCCCACCAAACCGTCATTTCAGTTACTCACAGTGCCTCGGTGAGAACAGGCACTTCATGTGGGAGCTGATGACTCCCAGAGGTGATGTTGCAGCAGGGACACAGAAATAAATAGGCTGTACTCTTCCATTTGAGAGGCACAGAAGAAAGGAGAGCATCTCCTCTGATTTTTGCCAACAAAGGGGTGAGCAGGGCACATGAAAGGCCAGGGTGACCCAGATCAAGAGGAGAGGGACAGCAAGTAAAGCCCCAGACCATGTTTACATTAGTGGCAGGGGGGATGTTCAAGACCTACTGGATCTTCAGTGGCTCCAGTGAGCTTGGGGGGGGAGGGCGGGGGCCACTGGTCCCTTTGTCCAGAGATTTGCTGTTGCCTCCTCTTAGAGACTGGTAACACAGCTTTAACACAAAATCCCCTGCCAGCAGACATACCAGCTTGGTTTACACTGATCAGCATTCCTGGGGTGATGTGAAATGGGAGAGAAGGGCACAAAACACAGGCTTGTCATCTGAAATCGATGTTTTCCAAAGAAGTCTTCTTACTTCCCCATGACTGCATCTGGAATTGCAGGGGAGCTGGCTGCTGTGACATGGTTGTTTCTGGCACAGTGCCTCAAAGAGAAAGATGGATTTACAGGGACCTGGGTGACATGAATAATAGATAGCTGTCCTGAAATAGTGGTTTCATCTTTAATTTTCAAGCTCCATACGAAAAGAGCTCTCATTTCCCAGGGCAGCATGTACCATAACAGACATGGGGACAGTATTCACCACCCTGTGCACCAGCTCTGGGTCCTGTTCATGATGGCTCTGCCACACAATACATTCTGCGCTATAGACCTCCTGCCTCTCCCTGTATCCAGGGAATAATGAAGTAGGACTTCCCTTTGTCCTACTTTCATCTGCATTGTAAACTGATAACCCTCAACAAGTGTCTCTTACATAGTGGAAACCCACCTGGTTTCACTGGCCTTATCTGACACCTCCAACTTTCGCTTGGCTCAGCCGCAAGAGTTAAGACCAGACCTCTTCAAGGAGATGGCTTTCTAGTTTTTGCTGATCTGGGTCACTCATAAATCTAAACATGAGTTAAAAGCTGTCACCTGCTTTGCCTGGTAATGACATGCACATGGGAATTGTTTCAGTTCAAGAGAAAACAGCAATTTCTTTGACTAAAAGTTGTTTGGAAAAAACTGGGGCTCATAGAAATAACTTTTGCAACACTCCCAGCTCCAAACACTCTGAGACCTGTTTTCTGCCTTAGTATCACATCCCTTTGTCGCTCACTACCTGACACACCATGGTTAATTGCAGAGCTCACACTTTGTCTTGGCTAGCTCTCCATAAAACAGCTCTCTAGCTGTTTTATGATTCATTACTTGCAAATGAGTCCCTGTGGTTCCAAACAAAGCTGATTCCTATTGACACAAAAATCCTCTGATTCATCCTGGGGGGGGACTTTCACTGCAAAAGCATGTGCCTACTGCAGGGAAACAGTTGCTGAGGTGAAGAATTGCTTCATCTTCTTGAAAAAGTTTTGAGGGGTTTTCTGAAGGTTCAGTTGTTTCTTTTGACTTTGTGGCTGTGAATTGAGATCTCCACCATGCAAGAGCGCCAGGGAATCTTGAGGGCCACAAGTCATCTCCATGGAATCATAAAATCACAGACTGGCTTAGGTTGGAAGGGACTTCAGAGATCACCCACTGCCAATCCCCTGCCACAGGCAGCGACATGTCTTACCAGACGCGATTGCCCAGAGCCCCATCCAACCTGGCCTTGAACACTTTCAGGGATGGAGCAGCCACAACGTCCCTGGGCAGCCTGTTACAGTGCCTTACTACCAGACCAGGTTGCCTAGGATGTTGTGATGCCTTAACCCTAACCCATCTCTAGATAGGATAATAGAACATATAGACTTCAAGTGCACCTCTCTTTGATCTCCACAGCAATCCTCTCATATCCATTATGGATCCTGACCCAGAGTTGTCTGACCAAAACGCTACCAGTGCCTAGGGACATCCTGATAGAGCCTCTGGGTACAGTCATGTAAGATTATTATTTAAGCATCATCTGTGCCCTAGAGCTATGATTTGTTCTCACCTAAGATGGGCAGAGAACATTCACCCCAGAGTGGAAAAATCAATTTTGTTGCAGTTTGCAATTAAATCCCTAATTTTCAGAGAGTTTCTCTTGGAACAGATGAAGCATCTGCTCCAGGACTGGATGCAGCAAGATCCTTTCACCCAGAACAGCAGCATGGGTTACACGGGGAAGGACTCTTCTAATCAGTCACCACATTCTGAGCAGGAAAATCTTCACCAGAATTGGTATGACCCATCCATGGCAGGACAGGCACTGCCTACACTCGTGAGTTTCAGACTCCTGTCCTGGCACTTTGTGTGCTGTGAGCATGTTCCAGATCATTGCTGCTGCTGGTTTCTAGAGCTCAGTCCCAGAACACAGCCTCCCTGCCTAACATGCCCTTCCCTGCTCTTCCCTGCTCCCTGGGGAGGGCATTGCTAAGGCAAATAACACTGATCAGTGTCAGGAGCTTGCGAACCCACTTACAGAATTTTAGTTTGGAAAAGTCCTTCAAGATCTTTCAGTCCAACCATAACCCACATGTCTCAAGACCCTCACTAAACCCTGTCCCTGAGCGCCAGTTCCCCATGACTGTGAAACACGTCCAGAGATTCAACTCCTTCCCTGGGCATCCTGTTCCAAGGCCTGAAGACCCTTCCCAGGAAGAAGCTTTCCCTAATGTCCAATCTAAACTTCACCTGGTGCAACCAGAGGCCATTTCCTCCTGTCCTATCATTTGTTCATTGTGAGAAGAGACCAACACCCACCTCTCTACAGCCTCCTTTCTTGTAGACAAACCACCTCTCACTGATCTTGTTATCCTTCTCTTGACCCACTGCAGCACCTCAATGACTTTCTTGAAGTGAGATGCCCCAAACTGAATGCAGTACTTGAGGTGTGACTTCACCAGTACATGGGAACACTCACTCCCCTGCCACACTAATTCTGATACAAACCAGAATGCCACTGGCTGCCTTGGCCACCTGAGCACACTGCTGGCTCTGATCAACATTCCCAAATCTTTTTGTCGAACAACTTTCCAGCCACTCTTCCCTCAACTGTATGTTGGGAGAACATTTTAAAACTATCTACCTTACAAGTGGGTGTGCACAGCTCTGGTGGTGAACAACATGGGCATGGATCACCTCAGCAGTTAATGCTGCAAGACTGGTGGTGACTCAGCCCTCTTGCTCAGAGCTGTGCCTGCTTTCTAGATGGATGTAGACAAATCGTTTCGCCCACTTGAGTGGGTCACAGACAGCAGACTTGCATGGCATGGGTCTTCTTCTCAGTATCCTGCCCCTCTGCAGTCAGATAATGACATTTTTGTTTCACTTTCTTCCTTGTCACCAACATTTCTTTTGTCCCTTTCTCCCTTTACAAATGCTAATTTCTGTCTTTGCCTCAGCTGTAGCTGTTGCAGTGCATTGTCTTTTGCCAACTGAAATGAAATCCTCCTGAACAAATAGATCTTAGAAAATTAACATCACACTGCAATTTGGAGCAAGCACAGCTGAAGCAGCTGCTCAGCTGAAAAGAAAGAGATGTAAGAACAACAGGGCCATTCCTTTGAAAAGCACCTCCAAGACAGAAAAGCTTTGCAAACTTGGGGCCCAACTCTGCCTGCATTCATTGGAGTGAAGTGACTTCATCTGTTGAAGCTGTAAGAAATACCTAGAGACATGAAGTTAGGCAGGGGTTTATGTTCCTGTTGAATTTTCATCAGCTGAGGCAAGAACGGGACTGGGAAGTATGGGCCAGTCAGCCTCAGGTCAGCACCAAGGTAGGTCATGGAGCCTGTGAACTCTGGAAATTCTCATCCAGACCTATGAAGGATGGGGAAGGAAAATCATGCTCAAGCACCTAATTGTCTTCTACAATGGTGCAGGTTGTGCAAACTTGCACTGAGGAGGTTGGAAACTGTCTGGGCTCCTGGACTTAATGCAGTAGACTGATGGGTAACAATGAGTGTGTGTCCAGCGTGATACTGGGATTCACGTCCATCAATATAGGGACAATTGCAGAGATCTCAGCAAATGCATGATACAAATTTAGGCACTGTGGCTGTTCTGTCAAATGAGACATCAGTCAAGAGACCTTAACAACTGGATCTTGGACAGGATCTGCAAAAACCTTATGAATTCACTAAGGAGAAGTCAGGAGTCCTTACACAGATGTTAGAAATGATCCAATGGACCACTTAAATCATTGACAAAATACAAAAGATTTATTGGTTGCAGTAATAAAGAGTGAGCAAGCAGCACTGGGTATGTGGGGACGTAGTCACTCCACCAACACCACGCACACTTTAAGTTAAAGGCAGCAACATTTTATACCTTATTTCATACATATTATCACTTCAAAGGATCCCCTCCTATCATTCTCCTCTGTTCACATCTGCACTTCTTGGTGAGACCTGATCCGAAGATAAATGGGGAGACAATGTTCTTGGCCTAATCTTAATTAACAGTGATTAGGTCTCCATATATTTGACAACATTTTGCAGGTCTTACATCGCTCAACACACACACACGCCCCCCCCCCCATCCTGTTTACCGTTTGTCCTGCTGAGCTTCACTGCTTACTTTGTTCTTTTAATTGTTTTCCACTGTGACAAGGGGGGGATATTGTTGTTTTTACCTTGACACGAATCATAATATAA
>VZRI01006422.1:2977-13616 GCA_013397515.1 Upupa epops | reverse complement strand
GGGATTGGACTGGATGATCTTTCAAGGTCCCTTCTGATCCCTGATGATTCTATGGTTCCTATATAGTAAGAATGTGAAACTTATAATGGCTGGAGTGTTCACAGGGTCAGCCTGGATTCTCTGGCATGACAGCACTTGTTTTGCTTCCTTTCTGCGGAAATACTGAACATAGTTACAATTTCCAAGTTAAGTGGTGATAAATTCATAGCTACCAAATAGAGCTAATGCTTTATTTAGTGTTAGGACCTTTCTGAATGATGAACTGAGGGACTTTGGAGCATTTAGAGGTTGTGCATCTTTGCACAATTTCTTGGGCATCTAATGTTCTGTGTTATATGAGGGAGCATTTTAAGATGAACTTTTAGTTAGACCCAACATAAGTGTGTTGGTGTAGCATCTGCTCAGTCAGAGCTGTGCATCTTGGAGGCATCATAAATCCAAACAGTCTTGTTGCTTGTTGGGCATATGAGTGGATTCACTGCTCTCTTCCTTGGCCATCCACTCCTTACCATACATAGACATTTTGTCTTGTAGCCGACAATGCTGTGAGCAGGAGGCTGAACTAGAGACCTCCTGATACTCTCTCCCCTCAGCATTGTTTCTGCTGACACATTCTCTTGACATTCCCCTCCATTCCTCCATGGTAGGGACCATGTGTAACATCCCTGCCAGTAACAGCCAATGTTAACAGCTGGCATCATGGACAATCAGTGGATCTCAAGGCTTTTTACAAAGGTGCTGCTTGAAAGCCCTACTTTGCACTGGGAAATTCACAGAGGGGAAGTGACACAGGATCACCCATCAGATCCAGATGGCTTGACTTCTGGGCCAGGCTGGACCCTTGTATCTGCATCCGCACAGGGAACAGCAGTCCTACTGGTCCTTGGTATTTGCTGGAGAGCAGAATGCACTTTTTGTCAGATAGAAAGATGGATTGGTAGGAGCTATCTTGCTGGCACCAGTTGTTTAA
This sequence comes from Upupa epops, assembly GCA_013397515.1. NCBI lineage: Eukaryota > Metazoa > Chordata > Aves > Bucerotiformes > Upupidae > Upupa > Upupa epops. The sequence goes on along the minus strand of VZRI01006422.1, from coordinate 12,646 downwards.
TGTAACATAACCACGTCAAGACTTGTTATTTATTTTCTAAAGATGGAAAATATAGACAAACCTTGAAAACTGCACAAACAATTTATGTTTCTGCCATTAAAATTAGTCTCAGAAAGCAGTATTTACCAACCTATCATCCAGTACCTTGTGCACATATTGAATAGATAACAAAAAAACACCCCCAAACAAAACAGATAACAAAACCAGCTCATTACAGCATGAAATATTGAGGTCCCAGCTTCTCTATTTCAGCACGTTCTTATCTTGAGCCTTGAAACCTGACAGAGCATATCTGGTCTGTCTAGTTCCATTTGCCCATGTCTCAGCTCTCATGACAAGTAACAGAAATGTGGAATAGAACAATCCAGAGGCTGATGTAGGTTGTTGTGATGAAACATCGTTATAAGGACAATCTGACTGTTTATTATTTGGCAATAAAGCAGTCATGGTGTTAACTGTGATTTTAAATGACTGGGCTTGTAATCAAAATTACATATGTTTCTCTTACATTTGCTCTACTTCTGTAAGATGCAGTCTGGTTTTCCTAGGAGATTCTGCTTACAGAAGAGCTGCAACAGGTCAGTCTGACAATGGTTTTCTCCAATTTAAATACAGTAAGGAAATGCCACTTCTGTTATATCTGAAGCCACCATAATTCAATGGGATCTTGCTTACTTTGTGTATCACAAGGAACATTGGATGGTCATTCCCTACTCATCTTCTCCAGGTGGCCCATGCATTTAGAGATCTCATATTCTCTTCGATAGCTCTTTTCAAGGAGGATGGGTGCTGGTCTGCTCTGAGCTCCTCAAGTCAAATACACTACAGACCTTTTATCATTTTTGTTGCAGTTCTCTATTCCTATTTTAGCTCCAGGTTTTTCTTGTTTATTATGTGGCCACCCATGTATGTAGTGAGATAACCAAGGATCTGGTTGAGTGTCACATCTTGAAAAGCTGATGACACCTAGGTGCTTGGGGAGGAAGAGGTGCACTGAGAAGTAAGAACTTAGTGATGTGCACAAACATTTCCATGGGGTAGAACAAGAAAAGGTTAAAACACATCACTTGTTACTGCAGCAGAAATTACACAGGCCTGTGGGACGGAAAGGCAGCAACCAGTGAATATGAAAAAGAAGTTAGTGCAGGCAATGCCCCCTGCCTCTTGCAGCTCCGTGAGCCCAGTCCAACATCTTCTACCATAGCTACTCCATCACGGAATGTATTAGGTTGGATTGGACCTCCAAAGACCATCTAGTCCAAACTTCTACACTCAGCAGGGCCACCTCTAATCAGATCAGGATACTCACAGACCCATCAAGCTTGACCTTGTGGCCTCCACCCCCTCTCTGGGCAGCCTGTTCCAGGGATCCCCCACCCTCAGATTCAACAACTTTTTCCTCATGTCCAGTCTCAATTTGCCCTTTTCCAGCTTCAAACCATGACCTCTCATGCTACCATTCCATGTCCTTGTGAACCTTCTTATAGGTCCCTTTCCAGGACTGGAAAGTTTTTATAAGGTCACTCATACAAGAAGACACCTCTCATCTCCCACATGCATTGCAGGTGTCCCTAACCTGTCTCCGGAGTGTAGGAAGCACATTCAGCTCAGCACAGAGCTTCTCTTGGGAACCCACAGTCTTGGATTCAAATCCTTGTTTCAAACATTTGGAATAGTGCAACTCTATAGAAATGTTAGATGTGCTTGTTCCTTTGAGACTTGGTGAGAAGTTTGGTCTCACTCGTATATCACTCTGTCAGATAGCATCAAACCCTTGTTTGAGGCTCCCAGCAAGAGTCACAAACATTATTCTGAGGTTTTAATTGATCACTTTCTGGAAGACAAAATAGCTTTGGATCACTCATGTGCACAGAGCTGGGGATGGCACCTGAATCTGTGGCACCAGCAGTGAGACCTTCACGCTTTAGGTACAAAAGTCTGTTTGCAACTCGAATAATGCACTGTGTACGGGAACATGGCGGGGAGGGGTGTCGATGGAAACAAACAGCCATGGTGCCAGCTTGAAGAAATCTTCTTCTGAAACAAGTAAGTTACCATGGCAGAGACCTAGTAAGTTCTGAGTGCCTGCTCCTAGTTTCGTATTTCTTGGAGTACAGTATTTGTAACTGAAGGATGGGGAAAGAAAAGGCCAACAAAGATTTGAAAAACTGCTATGAATTCTACAGTTGGCCATAAAGACCTAACAGAGGGAAGAGGGTATGGACCTGCTTCTGCCCCCTTGTCCCCTGGGTACCCCATTATCTTACTCCCATTCACACCAATTTGAGTGAGACAAGAATGAGCCACTGAGGCTTAGAGACAACCCCTTTGAGGTTTTGGTTATAACTTGTTAAAGTCCAGAAGCTCACATTTAATGAAACTTCAGTTATTACCTTGCAGCTGTTTTACATCTTCCAGCCATAATTTGCAAAAATGCAGTGGATAACAATCAAAGTCTCTCTGGGTCTGGTATCAGTGTAAGAACAAAAGTGAAACATCTCCCTGGGATGCTCAGACAAACGCCAGAACCAGATCTAATAAAGACCACCATCAGCTGTGGCTGCAGCACTGCTACACGGAGGGAAAGAAGACTTTTCAGCAGTTCTGCTTTCAGAGGGAACTTTCTCCCCCAGGTTACAGGCAGCTCAGCACTGCAAGAACAAAGGAACACTCAGAGACTTGCAGAAAGGACACGGATCTCTGAAGTTTACTGCAGCTCCTACTCCTGGGATTTCAGAGGAGGCTGATGGTATTTAGTTGTTTACAGGACTGAGTCCAAACAGACTGCAAAGCTCTGACTGTTGTGGTATCCAGCAGAATGCCTCAATTAATTCCTTAGTTAAATCCTCAATTAACTTATCAGATGTAGGACAGGCTGAGCTGGACAAGGCAGCTAATGCCTCAGCAGAATCCTCTGCCATACTGGAAGGAATGTGGAAATCATTTGGGATTAAAATACCTGTGGCCCATCCAGATTGCCCTTCTGCAAATCCAGCAGGACTACAGCCCTGGGGTGATGTAGGGACAAAAGCCTCTTCTCTGACCTGCAGCTGTGGCACATCTCCTCACCACCAACTCTTTTTCTGTGAGGTCAGTATTACTGAGTCTAAGGGTTTGATGCTCCCACCTGGTTTGGGTGTTTGCAGACCATTCTGTTCCTTCTGAAAGAGTAGTAGTGAAGGTTCTCCTTTATACCTGAAACAACCTGGGTGGGGTGCTCAGAGCTCACCTCTGCTCTGACCCAGTTTCTTCTCTTCCTCCTGACACAAACAAATAAACACACCAGAGCGTTTCGAGTCATACCGCTCACAGCAACTCCCGCCATGCCCATGTCGAGGTGCGGGCAGCTCAGCATGCAGGCGTTGCCAGTCTTGTCATACATTCATTCCCTTTGAGCTCTTTATTCTTATGTCTTTTATCATGTTGGTCTCTTCTCAGCAAAGATTCAGGTTTATAATCTGCCTGTGCTCACCAGCTCATCTCATCTGCCAGAGTGGAATAGAGTTTGCAGGAGTGTTTAGCTGGAAGCATCAGCTTGACTGCAGCTGAGCAGGAAAACACACCAAATCTTTTGGCTGCACTCGAGGGTTTTGTCTGTAATGACTCACTTTGTGTAGGGAAATGCTATAAATGTAGGCAGAAATTAGTAGCACAAGTGTGCGAACGTTTCCTGATTGGCAGTTAAGCAAAAACAAGTACAAAAATTAGCTGTGAAGTGGCCTTTAAATGAAAAACCCATTACAGCTACACCATCCCAGCAGAAATAGTGCACAAAGAACCGGAGTTTTTTTTCAAGAAGGCAAATGGGTTTATTTCAGGAGTTCAGATTGAATTAAGTAGAAGTTCAAATTATCCTGCAATCGAACTAACTGAAAGTCACCATATTTCTCACACATTTCATAAATATGAATAATCCAATCACATTAGATTTTAAAGAGCACTTACAGCAGGGTTTTGCTGCCTTTAACACTGCACAAACTAGGAGTGATGTGTCCTTTTCTGTGCACCCCATCCCAAGAGGTCCTGCACTATATATGCTGCACTCTCATTACCAACCAGCACAGTTGATGTATACCATCCAGACAGGAGCCAAAGTCCCTCAGCTTTTCTGTCTCTTCAAAATCAGAAACTAAATGGTGGAGAAGGAGTCAGGTTCAAAGTGTAGGAGTAAAAAAAAACTGGAATAAGAGAATGAAAGAAATTTCAAACTGGCAGGTGCCCCTTAAATGACTCTGCTGCAGAGCTGCCATTGGCCCTCCAGGGTGGATACAGGGCTGTCACTGATAGTGACAAGTTCTTCACAGGGACTTCAGCTCAGTCACAACGCATGCTGTCCTGTATCTGCTATTGACACACACAAAGGTTTTGCAGGAATTCAGGTCTTTATTAAGAGTGATATCTCATGGCAAAAGCCCATCAGCTCTTGAAACGACACCACATCTACAGAGCCTTTGGTCCTATTTCCTGCTGCAGCCAGAAGGGCTGGTTGTTAGAGGCAGTCTTTTGTTGATTTTGTTTAACCTCAGGTACTGACCAAAACTATCCTTTCTGACTCTGTAGATGTGCCCACAGAACTGCCATCTTCCACTGTGGGACAGCAGACTAACAAATGACTTGAGCAGAAAATGAGCTCAGCTGTCTCTGTTAGACTTTCTCACAAGCTTCACCTCTACAGGATTCCCTCCAAGAAAATCTCCAGGGCAGATTTCCCCTCTCAGCATTCAGCTTTTCAACCTGAATTTCCTTCATTCACTCTCTGGATTATTTGTATCTCTCTTCTCCTCACCTGGCTTGCCAGGAAGAGACTTGAAGGAGCATCACTGGGATCTGGGCTTTCTCAGCTGGCCATGCTAGCATGAAAACCCTTCTGACTGTACATTTGCTCATTTGATTTTTCACACCTTCTGCTCTGGTCCTCTCACACCAGATCCTCTGATTTGCACTTTGTCACTGGAGCCTCTTCTGCAGGTACTAAGCTGTGCTTCGCTGTCCTCTAGCCAAAGACAGGTCCCCACAACTCACATGCATTGCTGTGCTGGTTGTATACTCTCTCCTGCTGGTCACATATGCTCTACTCCTAAAATAGAATGACGATGCCACCTTCTTTACAGGCAAAAGAACCTGAGGGAAGGTGACACCTGGATAAGAGTCTGTGTCATCTGCTCTCTGCACGACAGAATGACTTTGTCAGGTTTATGGAGTGAAACACAGAGATCTGATTTCACTCTTTACTCTGCCAGAAATCTGTGCCATTCAGCAAAACAGTGAGTGCCTTCATCCCTAGATCACCACCTACAAACTTGTGGAAGAACCCAGCTGTGTCTCAGAGTTGCCTGCTTGATGCTTGTCCCTAAAAGGTATTTCTTGTGCCTTGGCACCAGTTTGTGGCTCTAAGCCCTCTTCCGTGTGATTGAAAAGAAGTAGCTCCCTTATACTTTGGATAGAGGTGAATCCTGTGCAGAAGGGAAACCACTCCCAGAGGAATGGAAAGGCTCAGTGTTCTCCAGATACACAGAAATCAGGTTTTGTATGAAGCAAATGCTGAGTTGAAAGCAGAGAGTTAATATTGTCAGTTTGGTTTAGAGGCAGAAACGATGAAGCACATTGTGCCAGTGAAGGGCACGGACTCTGCAATTTGATCCAGCAAAGACAATTTATTAAGCAAACCTACACTTCTTTTATACACAGAAGGCTGTCCGCACATTTAGCCTTTTATCATTGGATACAGAAGCATTACACACTTGTTTGTCTAAATGCTAATTTAGACAATATATCTATGCAAAGCAAGTTAAATTTCATCCTATATCTCCATTGCTCAGCTCTCAGTCCCTTTATTCTGCTTACCACTTCTCCTCAAGGACAGTCTCACTTTCATCGAGATCAAGCCCAAACACGTTTTTCTCTCAGTCTGAACATGTTTTCTCCCATAGCATGTGAACAGCACTGTAAAGGAGGACCAGATGGGCTGTTTTCTGCACTCAGTGAGCTGCTGCGACACACGGTGATGTGGTGGAGAATGAGTATTTAAGTAACATTCCAGTTTTGGCACATCAACCGAAGGAACATGAAGGTGGGATAAGTGTAATCTCACATACCCTGACCTCCTCTGGTGTTTCCTTACAGTGGTTCCCAGTGACATAGTCTCCATGGACTGGTCCCACCTAATTTAATCTTCGTGTGTGGCAGCCCTGTCATGACCAGATGGCACACGGACCCAGTGAGAGGAGAGGACTCAACTGCTTGGCTTTCCATTACCCACACATGGGCAAAGCTGTCTTCTGCAAGAGTACACCGGAAAATGTCCCTCTTGGATCAAGGTTTCAACATGACAGCAGCCAAAAAGCTGTGGGGGAAGACAGCTGGTGTGTATTTTAATTAATGGCAAAATGATAAAAATACGCTTATTCTGTTGAGGATATGAATAATTTAGGAGAGAGGTGACCTCCCACCATGTGTCTGCATGGTGCCTTGCACACTCCTCTGGGTCTTGGCCCAAGCAGCAGACATTAGGACAAACACTGCTGTTCTGGTTTGAACATTACCAGATTTTCAACTGTTAGTTGTGGTCTTTTATGCTGAAAAAGCACTTTACTTTGAAGCTGGAGGTAGCTTCACTAGCAGACCTCCTGCATCAGTTTCTGGACTCTACAGGTGATTGGTGGACAGAGTCCATGATGGGAAGGTCCTTCCTGCTTCTTCTTCACTCCTTTCTTCATCATCTTTTTCACCATCTTGGCCTCTCTCCTGCTTCTGCTGCGACATGTCTTCAGAGACAAGGAGCTCCTCTAGGAGAGAGCGAGCTCCCCCCCATACTCCCAAGGGTGGGGGTGAGCAAAAAATGGCTCTCAACCCCCTGCCACCGAAGGGTGGAAGCCAAAAGGAGACTCAGCCCAACTGTAGCTCTGCTGTGGTGGTAGCCACCACCCTCTAATGCATGTACACAAGGAGGCTGAACAGACAAGCCAGTCTCTGTACCTGCAAACCCCCTTCTGAGGGGGTGCACAAGCAGCCCTCCCCTCTTTTGCTGAGGGCTCAGATATAGAAAAGCCAACATCAGCTCATGTAGCTTCTTGGTAGCAGCCAGAGTAACCGATTTAGACCCTCTCCCTAAACCATTACAGCTGCTCACACTATATGTACAATACTCTATGGTAAATAACCAGATCAAAACCTGCTTGGCCTCTCGGTTTCTTGCTGCTTTCTTGAATGCTGCTGCCCTTCCCTGCAGAGGCCACAGTTTATGTTCTATAAATGTGACTCTCACTGAGCACTTTTTTGCACAGTGCTATGTCTCCTGTTCTGTAATCTTCTTGTCCCCATGTACAAGGTCCATCACAGCAAACTTTGCTTATTTACGGAACTCCTGGACAATCTGGAGCATTCTTGCACCTCATCACAAGGGCAAGACATGCATGGCTGACAAAAGCACAAGCAGCAAGGATGGTTCACGTTGGCTTGGGAAACCTGCTAGCATACCCTGGTATCCCAGGGTGAAGCCACCTCCAACAAAAGCTCCTAGAGATCTTTCACTTAGCCCTTTCACCTCACTGCACCAAGCCTCTCCCTCAAAACTTTGTTCAGTACCATGATGGGGTTTGATGAGCAGCTCTGTGAGATAATTTTACAGTGGCTACCAAGAGGACAGGGAACATTAACCTCCTTGGTCACCACAAACCAAAGGTGTTACCTGATAGCAGATGATACTTAAGTCATGAAAACACAAACCCAGGAGTTAATTCTTGAGGATTGGATGGTGGCCTAAGAGGCACCAGAGGCACCCTGACCCCCAAATGGTCAAAGTCACGATATTAAGGAGGCAGATGTAAATGACACTATGGAAATACAACAGGCTAGGAACTTTAAAGGCAGAGGATGTGGGGCAAAATCCAATCAGCATTTTGCTTGGCAGTAGCAAGTCTTTTTACCCTGTACCACTGGTTTTCTTGAGTGACTCGCTACAAAGTCCTTGTCCAGCTTTCCCTGGTCACTACTGAGGAGCTTGCCAGGCTGGAGGACCAGCAGACTGCGGATTGTTAGGAAACCTGAATGGCATGGCTGACGTACAAGGGCCAGTCAGCTCTGCTGGGAGCACACAATTAAATTTTGCTCAGTCATGCAGGTAGAGAAGCTCTTGATAATCTTGCCTCTTATCCTTGCACACCTCCATAACAGACTGTGTGGCAGCTGGCCCTGCCTCTCCAAAATGAGTGAGCTGGAAATCCAGAGCACTACAGGACCTGTACTCTATGAAGCCCCTTAGGCTTCAGATGGTCTCTCAGGCTTTCCTCCACAGAAAGGAAGTGTCCAGGAAAGCTTCACCAGCACATGTCCCCCTCTGGAGGAGGAAACAATTTTTTAAAAAACCCATGTAATTCTAGGCCTGCAAATTGTCCACGCATGAAATCTGCAGGAGTCTTGCCGCAAACAGGACGTCCTGCAGACTGCACCCTCACGAGGCTGGCCAGCAGCTCAGTCACGGTCCATCACCCCCTGAGGAGCAGCTGGGTGGGCAGATCTGTTTGCTTTATATGGAAGATATCCTTATAGAAATGAGGGGAGCAGGACAGTGTAGGTTCATGAAACGAGCTGGCTGGTTTCATGAGTGGAGCTACAGCCTCATGTGTTTATGACTGCAGTGCAGGGTGACTCTCACCAGCAAAGTCAGAATGAAAACACAAAGCTCCAATGTCCTTTTCATTTTAGATATAAAAAACACTGTCTCAAAAGGGTCAGATTGCACCATTCCACAAACTGAGCACAGAACTGTGACACGATCTCTCAGGGAGGAGGATGAAGAGATGGTCTCAGGGCAGCTAGTCTCAAGGGAAACCCAGACTTTATCATACAGCTTCAATACCCAGCACACACTGCCTTCTGCATGTGCAGAATTCCTTCTTCCTACTATCCCCTTCAGTGGATATGCTCCCCTTCTCAGCCAGCCCTACGCACTGCTGTCTCCTCATTAGGTCACAGTCCTCTGACCCAAACTTTTCAACATGGCTAAGCTCCACAGCACCGCAGTGGGTCCACTTCCTGCTTTCTAAGAAAGAGCAAGATCTTATTAATGGAGAAAAAGTCCTGAAAGTGAAGAAACCCTGCCTATAAGAATCAAGACCTGCCAGAACAGTTCATAATTCCTCAGTACCAGTCTTTGACTTATCACCACAGAGACCAACCCATCCAATCAACCGAGTACATGCGGTGCTCAGTACGTGATCCCGAGAGCAACTCTGGGGCGCTCATATGTGGCACCTCCTGCCCGGCCGCAGCCCTTTGCGGCCTCAGAAACTCTCTTCCACTGTTCAATTCCACCATCTAGTGGATATCACTGGCGGAGACGCAGTGCAGCCACCGCTCGGCAGGGTGAGGGGACAAATGCCATCACAGAGCTTGGACAACATTGTGCACCCTCCTCGAACTTATTTCCGTCTCATTAGCATCTTTTGAAAGATCTGCACAGATGCATTCACTTTACATCTTGGTGAAATCCTAATAACAGCAGGGGTGCATCCTGTGTAAAGGACTCGAACACTTTAACACACTTCCCTTGTTAATCCTGCTCATGGAAAGGCTAAAGGAACTAAAGAGAGGACCCATGGAAATGTCCTGCTTTGCGCACAGTTGGTGGACTCTCTTGTGAAAGGAAATTTTCTTCCCACACCAGATTCT
>VZRI01006419.1:62571-73272 GCA_013397515.1 Upupa epops | reverse complement strand
GAAGGCTTTTAATAAATAATTATATATATATATATATATATATATATATAATCTGAGGCAGAATGAAATGTTGAAATTCAGACTGTAGTGCTGAGATCTGGACTGGATTGTATAGAAAAGTTGGATTTTTGTAACCCATCTGGCATTCAGGTCATTGATCCAAGCTCTCTGCCTGTCACATTGCCTTTTTCTCGATCCTTTATAGACTTGGAGAACTGCCTAATGTATCCTTAGTACCTCTGGCTGAAAACATCTTTGAGTTTCCTTTGGACTGTAGTCTGGGGTCAACCTTACTTAATTTGTACCCAGGCTGTACCAATATCACCTAAAAATGAGAGTGATGGGAAGGTAAGCAGTTGTGGCCGCTGTGGTAAATGGACTGTTGCACTGATTAGTGTTGGTTTGACAGTAGCATGTTTAGCTCGGGAGATGCTCCAATACTGAGGATCCCATTCAAGAACTACTCTTGGAGATCCTGTTGAACATGGCATTAATTATCCAGATCTGAGGAACTGACTGGGAAAAAAACCCAGCCCATATTTTTTCCTGTCGTAAGGTGTGAGATTCTGTTTGTGATTAAACATGAAAGTGTAGCTAAAATGGTGTTACGGGGTTTCAGTTACGGGGTTTTCAGCTCTCATGTCTGCAAAACATAAATGAAATACAGTTGTGGTTTTGCATGCTCTCTGAGATAAGCATTCTTGATTTTTCAGAATCAATGGGCAACTTAGTTTGTAATATTCTATGTCCACTTTTAATTGTGTGTTGTCTTTTCTGACTCTTCAGCTGTGGACTCAAGAGAAATTCACATGTTCCTTTGCTCTGTGGGGTGCATCACCTCTTTAGAAGGTGCTGTAGTAAATAGCGATTTCTCTGTCTTTCAGACGGAGGCCTTTTCAAGCAGCCCAGCTCCAAGCAAGGATCTTCCTCTCCTTTCTAGTCACTCCTCTTTGGCTTCAAGCAACAGCACAGCTCCTTTTGCCTCTGAGGTGGAAAACTTCCTCAAACTGTTTAACAAAGACTCTGTTGTGGAATCTGCAAACAAGGAGTTGCATGATGGGTTATATGAGTGGAGCCCAATGGCTGGGGCTTCCAAAGATACTTTCACATTTGAAGAGAAGTTTGGAAGCTTCTTAAGTCACAAGGAAAAGGTCGATAGCAAGTTAGAGCCTGCTGATCGCCATAGTGATTTCCTGCTGCCTCATGAGAGAGCCAGTCAGGATGGCAGTGGTTTTTCCCGAATTCTGGGCATGATGGCTGATTCTGTCAGTGCACAGGAGAAGAGGAGGCGTAGTTTCCCTGACATTGAGGATGAAGAGAGATTTCTTTATGGTGATGAGGATGAAGACACCAAATCTGAAACTGTCCCCATTCAGAAGCCCCCAGTGAGTTGTAGCAATGAGAATATAAGCCAAAAAGTGAGCCCACCTCCTGCTTCTACTCCAGCTGTCAAACTGGATCCCTTAGAAGAATCTAATGCTGAGTATGCGAAGATCCATGATTTACTCAAAACCATTGGACTTGACATTGGTGTCGCTGAAATTGGAAAACTGGCTGTTCGTACCCAGGAACGCCTTCACGGAAAAAAGGTAGCATCCCGTTCTCCTGACCGTCGCTCTTCAGATACTCGCAGACTGGACCCCTGGGACTTGTGTCGCAGCCGGAGTGACACCCGCTCTCCTGAGTCAGGCCAGCAATGTTCAGCATCCCCTCCAGTCTCTTTCCAGCAGTCTAAAGATGCACCCTCTCTTCAGAAATCAGAGTATACTACAAGCAAGCCAGTGGGACAGGATATACCTCCATGTGCACCAAAACAGCCTCTTCCTTCTGTCTCTCTCATTCCCTCAGTTTCACCAGCTCCTACTAGTTTGCTGCCTACACCTACTTCTGTTGCCCAATACCAAATTCCCAACTATTCCCAGTTCACTGCCACTCAAATGCCCCAGAACTATCCACCTCCTACAATGGCTCCTCCAGGGTATGATGCGTATGGGCATTATATGGCATATGCAGCCCCTGGCTGGACCATGTACCCCACTACCCAGCAGCCTACTCCTACGCTGCCGGAACCTCATGGTCTTCTTACTATGGCCATGCCAGCCAACCCCACACGACCCAACCTCCGGGTGATTGAGACAGTCTCTTTGGGAAAGGATGTGCCTGATTTAAAAAGAGATGGTTCAGTGCTTGTTCATGTCCCTACCACTCCTACTCATTCCAAAGCTCCACTTCGTCTGTCTTCACACTCTCTCAAAAACACCACAGAAAAGATGTCTGATGAAAAAAACCGGGCAGCTCAAAAGCAGAAGGTATGTTACTTGTTCTGATACCTCAGAATGTACCTAGCTGCTTGGTGGATGAGGAGTTGGCTGGATGGCTGCACTCCAAGAGCTGTGATCCAAGTGGAGATCAGTTACAAGTACTGTATCGTGGGGGTCTGTTTTAGGTCTGGTGCTGTTCAACATCTCTGTTGGTGACAGGGACAGTGGCACTGAGTGCCCCTCAGCCAGTTTGCTGGTGACATCAAGCTGTGTGGGGCTGTTGACAGGCTGGAGGGAAGGGTCCTAAACAGGCTGGAGAACTGGGCCCTTGCAAACTGTAGGAGGTTCAACAAGTCCAGGTGCAGGATCCTACGTCTGGGTTGGAGCAATCCCGAGCACAAATCCCTGCTGGGAGGTGAATGAGAATGAGGTGAATGAGAGCAGTCCTGAGGAGAAGGACTTGGGGGTGTGGGCAGGCGAGAAGCTCAAAATGAGCTGGCAGGGTGTGAAAACAGCCTAGAAGGCCAACTGTGTCCTGGGCTGGATCAGAAGTGTCACCAGAAGGGCAAGGGAGGGGATTCTCTCCCTGCTCTGCTCTTGTGAGACCTCACCTGGAGTGCTGCATCACCTGGAGTGCTGCATCCAGTTCTGGAGTCCTTAATACAGGAAGGACATGAACTCTTGGAACGTGTCCAGAAGAGGCCACAAGGATGATCAGAGGGCTGGAGCACAGAGTGGCTGGGGCTGGAGGGGACATTAAAGGTTCTAGTTCCAGCTCCCTGCTGTGGGCAGGGACATCTTTCACCAGACCAGGTTGCTCAAAGCCCCATCCAACCTTGTCTGCACAATTTCTCTGGGCAACTTTTTCCACCATCCTAATAAAAATTTATTCCTTATGTCCCGTTCAGCTTACTTTCAAACTGTAGTCCCTTGTCCTGTCCCTACAGGCTTGGTAAAAACTCTCCATCTTTCTTACAAGCCCATTTTATACATGGAAAGGCTGCAGTAAGGTATCCCTAGAGCATTATTTCTCCCAGCTGGGCAACCACAACTACCTCAGCCTTTCTTTACAAGAGACATGTTTTATCCCTCCCGTTTCTGTGGCCCAAATAGGTTCATATCTTTCTTGTGCTGGAGGGCTCATTGCTGAGTGCTGGCGGGTTCTTACCAGCAGAGAATCACTTCCCATGACCTGCTGGCCATGGCATTTTTTGTGCAGCCCAGGATACTGAGATCTGCGGGTGCACATTGCTGGCTCGTGTCTTAAGTTCATTCACATGGGCATATCAGTTAAGAGATGTGGTTTCAGTACAGCTGTGCTGATGGACATGTGTTGGGCGAAGGACAGGTGTAGGTGCTGCATTTGGGGAGGGACAACCCCAGGGATTGGGACTGACCCTACAGGTTGAGGACTGACCTGTTTCAAAGCAGCTCTGGGGAAATGGACGTGGAGGTGCTGGTGGACACAGGTTGGCCATTTCCATTGCCACAGTAGTAGGAAGACAAGGCCTTGGGTCAGTTGTTGCTTGCTCAGGGCAGGAGTCAGCAGTAAACTTTCAGAGCATTGTGAAGTTAAAAAAGCTGTGATTTGTCTCTTTGAAAAACAAAACTGGGAAGAAAACGGAAAGAATTTTTCAGGTTTCATTTTAGCTTATTGCCTGGTTTTCTTCTGGAAGAACCAGTGAAAGCCAGTGAAAAGTGGATTTGATTGTTTCTCCTGTTTTGAGCAAAAAGCAAACTTCATTCAGATGGTTTGTTTCAGACAGTTACACCTGCATAATACGTTTGGTGATACCAGCATATTGAAGTAGAAACCTAAATAACAGCTAAAAGTGACTAAACCAGGAGGCAGGGTGACACTTCTGTCACTGATGGAACATACTAGCTGTAGAGGTACTGCTTGAATTTTGAAGCACCTTTAGGCATTGGTCTTGCCCGCTCCTGTAAAAGGTAGTCAACTGAGCCTAAGCACATTGGGAATGGTGGGACAAACAAAGCAGTTTGGGCAAGTACCCTCTCCAAATCAAGAAATCCCCATCATACAGGGATGGATTGCGATCATGTGATAGAGGTACCAGCCAAAGCCAAGTAAGAGGTGCATTTGTTGTTATAATGCTCAAACATGTTTGTTCTGTGACGGGCAACCAGGTCTTGCTGCCACTCTTGCAAGAACTGATTAACCTGTGTTATGACCAGAAGAAAATTCAGTCTCTTTCTTATCTGTTTAGGTGATTGAAGAGAGAGAAAAACTGAAGAGTGAGCGAGAAGCGCGGCAGAAGAAGCTTTACTACCTCAAGACTGAATTGGACCGTCTCCGTAAGCAGCAAGGTACAGTGCATACCTTTCCCCAGTGGTTACTTTTGGTCCACTGGGATGTGTCACAGCCCTGTTACCTGCCAGGAGAGGCAAAGACAAATAATAATAATAGGCTGTGATTTAAAACCAGTATTTTCATGCTTTGGGCAATGCAGAACTCTTGAAAAAGTAGTGACCTAATAACTATATTAAATTGGCCTATGTAAACATCTGGCTGTTACAGCGTGCACACAGTTGCACCTTGACTACTGGGGGCAGTGTTGGGCACTGCAGTACAGGAAGGACATTGAGGTGCTGGAGAAAGTGCAGAGAAGGGCAGCTGGGCTGGTTTGGGGTCTGAACAACAGGTTGGATGGGGAGAGGCTGAGAGAGCTGGGGCTTTTCAGCCTGGAGAAGAGGAGGCTGAGTGGAGACCTCATTGCTCTCTACAACTACCTAAAGGGAGGTTGTAGTGAGGTGGGTGTTTGCCTCTTCTCCCTAGGGACCATCAATCAGACAAAAGGAAACTGGGTCAGGCTGTGCAAGGGAGGTCCAGATTGGATCTTAGGAAAAACTTCTTCCCAGAAAGAGTGGGGAGACCTTGGAACAGGCTGCCCAGGGATGGGGTGGAGGCAGTGTATTTTGGAGGGATTCAACAAATGGGCAGGTAGGGTATTTAGGGAGACAGGTTAGTGGTTGGGGGTTGAGGGCAGATGGTTAGACTTGATGATCTTGATGGTCATTTTGAACCTCAATGGTTCTATGATTCTTTAGCAGCTTGATAAGTTAAATGAGTTGTACTTTGTGCATTTGAATGATTCCTTAGAACTGAGATAGAGTAAATGAAGATACGTTACTGTGCCTTTCAATTTCTCTTAAGTCTTTTTTGGACACAGAAGGGTCTTCTAAACTGAGATCACTTTGTTTTTTAAAAGTTTTTTTGGTCTAAGTAAATACATATCTCCCTCACTTTTGGAAAATAACACTTGCAGGTTAAAAAGCACATTGAGCTTCTTTGGTCACACAGGAAAATAGTGATTCTTAAATGGATTCTGTCTTCTGAGGGTTATGGTGTCTCTGTTAGGGGCTGCTATTCTTATAGAGGTGGATCCTGCAGGTTTAGTGATACTGTACCATGTTGTAGTTGACACTTAGCTGTAGTGTTTTACATTAGTGTTTGACTTGTTGCTGGGACAGTTGTACAGATCTTAAGACAGTTTTTCTGTTGCGTTTCCAACTCTTCTGCTTCCTCAATTGGCCAGGAGAGATGCTGAGGAAGAAACGTCGTGAGAAGGATGGACACAAAGACCCCTTGTTGGTTGAGGTGAACAGGCTGCAAGAGAATATTATGAAGGAAATTGCAGAGCTGCATAAGGAATCTGATGCAGCTGACAAGAAGCAGTCTGAGCTTGACAAAGTAGCACAAATCCTGGGGATTAACATATTTGAAAAAACCCGGAAACCATCTGTGGAAACCAAAGATTCCTCAGAAAAGAACAGCAAGTCAGAAAATGCAAAAGGTCTGGAGAAAGCATCATCCTTCAACAAGGTAAAGTCTTCTGGTTTGTGTTTCTAATGGTTTTCTCACTCAGAGGACACTGGTGAGACGGCTGCTCCCAGACATGTACTTGAGGATCATGTTTGATGTCATGCTCTTTTGGATGGCTCATGCAGGTGAGAGTCAGTGTATCGGTGTTCATAATTTCCCTCATGGTTTGTGTGATTCAGTACCACTTACTGGTTTTGATCTTGGATTTGCTGAGGCGTAGGTTGGGTTGAACAGTGTCACGGATGTCTGCAACGGTTTGCTCCCAGTGCCATACCAGGACAAACGCTTTTTATCTGCATTTCTGGCATTGCCTGTCAAGGAGGAATGTTGTTAGCAGCAAAGCTCTCAGAAGATTTGGAGCTTGTTGATCTGTTCCCTGGGTGCTAATACCAACAAATCACAAGATTTCCATCAGGTTGTCAGCTGATTACTGTGCATGTACTATACATTCTCTCCAGGAATGGCATTATGGATCAGTATAGGGTCTCTGACATGGGCTATACTAAAACAGGCTTTCCCCATCCCAGGTTTAGTAACATCTGAAAGGTGCTGCAGGTATTCAGGAGATTAATAATCCCACTTTTCAGGTGCTTATTCAAGTATGGAACAGAAATAGCTGATGGGAGATGGATGAAAATGTTAGCTGAGTAAGAAATGTTTCCTGTAAGGTCTCCGTTGTCTGTGTATCCTGTAAAACTTTCCCAGTGTTTTGGTCTGGTCTGGTTCAGAGAATGCATTTGATGGCTTTCATTTTAAGGCTTGATTTTATGTTGATTGTTGAAACATCACTGAAGTTTAGTATACACTTTTACAAATCATTTGCTTTGGTCACCACATTGTAAAATCAGAGCAGAGAATGTCTGTTAAACCCTACACCACGTTAGGTTATTGCTTTCTTCCCTAGAGATAGGGCATGTGTGAACTGATTTTTCATTATTTTAACTTCTTTCATTGTTTGTGCTGTCCAAATCCTTAAAGATCTGAGCCCCTTTGCTCAGTTCCTTATTGTAACATGTGCCACATGTTAATTCTGGGGGGGCTGATCCCTGATGTGGCAGCTTTGGAACCAGTCGTCTTCACTCCCCTGGCACCTGTTTGGAAGTGTGTGGGTCAGCTGCCTGTGCCTTTTGCTGCTGGGGTTTGCTGCTTTGCTGACTGGCTGGCTGCTCACACGTGTTTTGACATCAGGTGCTCAGAAGTTGGGTGAAAAAATGTTGTATCCACACCTTCCTTTCTCCTATAGCTCTTTCCCCTACACCTCCTTCTTTCCTCAGTTGCAGCTTTCATTGTCTTCTTCTCTCTCTGGATGCAGTCTTCTGGGGCTTGGATTGTCTCTCCCCACATTCACCTGTTTTTTTTCTTCACTCTTGTCTTTATTGTCTCTCTTATTTTTCCTTTCTTCTTCCTTTTCTTCTTCTTGATTTCTGTGTGGCCAGTAATTGTTGCCACAGCCTGCAGGCATCAGGATCTTTTCCTTTCCCTCAATGATTAGAGATGGGTGAAGGCTCTGGAGGAGCCTGCTTTGTAGGGTTTTTCTTTTTTCCCTCTCTCTTCTTCGTAATGGCTCTTGTTCTCTTTAAAAAAACCCTTTGATTTCACTTTCCTTTACTACAGATTTACCTCTGGGTTTTTTTGTGTTTGAAGAGCCTGAGAGATCTAAACCAGGATGACATGGAAAACTCTTGAGTTCATGTGAAAGTCTCATGTTTCTGGAGGGACACAGAATACAGCCTCTGGTAGTTACTTTTATTAAATGAAAAGACAGATAAAGCAGACCTTTTGGCACTGAGATAGTTGATTCTGCCAAGCCAAAGACAAAACTCTGCCTTTCTGCTTATGTGCAAGCTACCAGTGACCCCCTGCTGCCCAACCTCTGTCTGTGACCTTGATGGTGCAGAGGTGAAGCTGGCCTTATTCTTAACATCCCTTCTGGGAATACACAGCAGTAAACAATAAGGGCATCTTTGAGCTGGGATTAAGCACAAACTGGGGTTAAGAGTTGGGTATCACCTGTCTGTGTGAGAAGCATTGTCTTTTGAAAGTTCTGATTGATGTGGCATTTTTATAGGATATATTGAGTGGGTGTATGTGTGCAAAGAACACAAACAGTGATGCTTCCCACTCATCCGTGCAGTTCAGGCAAACAATACATTGATCTTCTCATTGTTTAAGAGAATGTCAGCTTTGCTCTGTTCTTGCAGGCAGAATATATGCAAATATTCACTGGGGTGCTTCCTGATCTGCCACAAAGAACTGGACTGGATTGGGATACGAGTATCTGTGGGGTGCATAGTGGTCTGAGTGCCTCTTCATTGTTTGGTGCCTGCTGGGTTGCTTGGTGGCTGTTGGGTTGCGTGAACAGTAGAGTCTCTAACCCTTTTTATCCAAAGAAATTTCAAGTAAGATGTCATTTAACAGTTTTGAATCTGCTTAAGCAATTTGTTCGGCAGTGACAGTGGGTAACTCGGAAATCACACAAACACCTCGATTCTGTGGAGTTAACATGCTCTTCTTTCCCCAGTGCTGAGTAGAAATGATGACATAATGGCCTTTCAGCTGTTGAAAACACAAATCAAAACTCAAAATGCCTCTGGTTCTGTCATAATGTAAATTTGCAGGATTCATTCATGATCTTTCTCAGGGATTATTTGTTTTGCTACTCTGCAGTGTTAGCTTGGTATAAGTAGAGTCCTGAAATGTCTATGTTACCATATGGCGCCGTTCTGTAAGCAGAAACACCAGAAGATGCTTCACCTGATAGAGAGCATTAACAGAACACCAGCTTTCTGATATTGCTAAGCAAATGAGTCTTCATGAGGATTCAGAATCTCTCAAGTAATCTGATAATGCTGATGGAGTTAAATACTTCTAATCAACTAATTCTTAATTCCATTTTCATTTTGCTTTCATCCAAGATACTTTTACAGTAACTTCCAAATGTGGCTAGGGGGAACAGTTTTAGGTCTTCTGGGCACTGTTTGTGCAATATGGTACATTGGGACTGTTCAGATCTTGATGTGAAGCTCATAAGGTGGGAAGGGTGCTTGTCATAGAGAAATGGTTCATTAGGTTCTTTGATTACCTACAACTATCCAGCTGTTACATCTGGGATTCTTACTGGAAGCTTTTCACTGCGGCTGCATAACATCTTAGTTGGCAGCCGGCTGTCTGAAACAGCAGAATTAGCCTGGGCACTGAAAAGCAGGTGATATTTAGTTTCTTTTTAGCTTTTTTGGGTGTACTTGGCTTCTGCTGGAGGCAGGTTCTGAGTTCTAGAGTATTGTGTTTGTCCTGCCTTGTCTTAGAGAAGTATTTCCTTTTGTTCGATTTAGGAATCAAAAACTACTAATGAAAAATCCAGAGGCAGAAGCCCGAAGCCAGCAGAATCCTCTTCACAGTCCTCCAAACATCCTTTCCAGTTGGCCAATATTTATGACTATTATGATGCAGGGAACCACTGGTGCAAAGACTGCAATACCATCTGCGGGACCCTATTTGACTTTTTCACACACATGCACAATAAGAAACACAGACAGGTATGTGGCAGGCTTCCTGTGCTCTGTGCATTTTGTATTGCTGTAAAGATTAACACTAAAACATAAATCACAGAAAGAGATTGTGCGGGAGAACCTGAAGTATTCGTGATCCCAAGGAGTTGCTTTCCAAATCCTTTTCCCCTAGTGCTGGTTTTGAGCAGTGTGTACAGCTGCTGGTGTGACCTGACTAGTGTAAAAAGGATCTGTGGCCAGTTGGCTCAGAAACTAGCATTTGGTATTTGTGTTTCATATGTTTACCCGTTCCTTGCTATCATTTACATTGTGCCCTTTTCACAGGTTATGTTCTCATTATAAATTGCAAAATAGGAGGGGAAGTAGAGGAAAACATAGTTCCTGTAAATATTTGCACATTGATTGTAATGTTCAGTGTTCTAAAAGGATGTTAAACAGGAAAAAGACAAGTGTGCTTGCCTTGCTAGTGTAACATATGAGCCTGTATGCCTCTGTCACTGTGCAAATAGACCCTGGATCCTTACAACAGACCTTGGGCTTCGAAGACCCAGAGTGAGACCAAGCAAGACTCCATAAAACGTATTGATAAGATAACTGTTCCTGCCAAAGGTATGTTAACTTGTTTTAACTTCAGTATCATCTCCCTTTGCCCTCCAGCAGGTTCCAGTTGCTAAGGGAAGGGAATTTCAAAGCTTCAGGAGCACATACAGATACTGTACTATGGCTGGGTAACAGGCAAATGGTTTACTTTCCTGGCTGTTCTGGAGGAAAAGGTGATGAAGCAGGAATGTAGGAAAAATTAGCCTGTTTCCTTCTCTTCTTTTTAGAGTTTAGGGGTTTTGTATTTTGAATATAAGGTGACTACTCCTCTTGAAGGGAATTTTGCTGACAAGTTAGCATACAGAGCATGACCACAGGAGCTTGCAGATTGTAGGCAGGTCTTGTGCCATACTTGGACCCCGTGTTGATCTGTTGGAGGGTAGGAGGGCCCTGCAGAGGGACTTGGACAGACTGGAGAGATGGGCAGACTCCAGTAGGATGAGTTTGAACAAGGCTAAGTGTCGGGTTCTGCATTTGGGTTAGAACA